>CM049413.1:2117500-2640000 GCA_026929865.2 Hyperoplus lanceolatus | reverse complement strand
ACACACACACACACACACACACACTCCTCACCCTCACCACTCACTCACTCACTCACTCACTCCCACCACCACACACTCACCCACACTCACACACTCACACACACACCACACACACACACACACACACACACACACACACACACACACACACACACACACACACACACACACACACACACACACACACACACACACACACACACACACACACACACACACACACACACACACACACACACACACACCCTGATACGGGAGAGAAAGCAGGACAAAGTCAATCAGCAAAATTCTGCCTTTATGAGGCTTTTTATGGATCACCTGTAGCTTGGGCCCCCGGGGCAAATCACCGACCTTTGCCTTATAGTAAGTAAGTCTGTATTCCAAATCACATACTCTTTCTTTTTTCTACACTACGTACTAAAGTACAGACGAGTTTTAGTCTTTTTACTACACTACATACTAAAGTACAGAAGAGTTTTAGTCTTTTTACTACACTACACACTAAAGTACAGAAGAGTTTTAGTCTTTTTACTACACTACATACTAAAGTACAGAAGAGTTTTAGTCTTTTTACTACACTACATACTGAAGTACAGAAGAGTTTTAGTCTTTTTACTACACTACATACTAAAGTACAGAAGAGTTTTAGTTGTTTTACTACACTACATACTAAAGTACAGAAGAGTTTTAGTCTTTTTACTACACTACATACTAAAGTACAGAAGACTTTTAGTCTTTTTTCTACACTACACACTAAAGTACAGAAGAGTTTTAGTCTTTTTACTACACTACATACTAAAGTACAGAAGAGTTTTAGTCTTTTTACTACACTACATACTAAAGTACAGAAGAGTTTTAGTCTTTTTACTACACTACATACTAAAGTACAGAAGAGTTTTAGGGCCACAGACAGGAGAGAAAAAAAATCAGATAAGGAAGATTTTTTTTTCTTTATGTCGAGAAATGTCAAGAATAAAGACGAATACTGTAAAATTCAATTGGAGTTACTGGGGCAATGGGCATTAATGTATTTAGACTTCTCCAAGCAAGGAGAGCCATCGCACTTTGCTGTAAAAATGTGGATTCTCCAAGACTCGCTGTATTGGACAGGAAACATGGACTTATATTGCTAAGGGGCAAGAAGAGAGAATGTGTCAAGATCTTGGAGCCATACATGACTATCATTACTGAGAACAATATGGATAAATTATCAATATTTATTTTATTACTATTATTACTATTATTATTATCATTATTATTATCATCATCATCATCATTATCATTATTATCATCATTATTATTATTATTATTATTATTATTATTATTATTATCATTATTATTATCATCATCATCATCATTATCATTATTATCATCATCATTATCATTATTATTATTATTATTATTATATCATCATCATCATCATCATCATCATCATCACATCATATCATCATCATCATCATCATCATCATCATCATCACATATTATTATTATTATTATTATTATTATTATTATTATTATTATTATTATTATCATTATTATTATCATCATCATCATCATCATCATCATCGTGATTATTATTATTATTATTATTATTATTATTATTATTATTATTATTATTATCATTATTATTATCATCATTATTATTATTATTATCATAATAATAATAATTATTATTATTATTATTATTATTATTATTATTATTATTATTATTTTGTAAAAATTGTGTTGGTTTGTGTAAAAAAAATATATAGATAACTAGAAAAAAACAGTAAATCCGCCTATGTGCATTCTATTTACTTCAGTCACTTTAGAAAATAGTTTGCCCTGCACTTGAACCTAATGGTCAAACTGATAACTTAAAGGCCTAACCGGTGGGTCAAAATATATTGTTTGAAAAAATTATAATTGTCCATTCATTTCACATGCGTTTAATTTGTTAAGGCTATATGTATGTATGGCTATTTATGTTCAATAAATCTGGAGACAGCTTGACCCTTAGGACCGGGGCAAAGAAGTTTAAATGTTCCTTAAATATGTGATGATTTTAAGGAAGAGATGGCCCATAGTAAACCCTCTGGAGAGGACCCTTGCTATTTTGAAAGAAACCTTTTGCTTTTAACACTGTATCATCTGCTTTTTATCATGACACCTGTCACTCAATATCATCCATCTCAGCTGTGTGTGGATTTGACCTGCTTATAAGAAATGATTATCCTCATAGTTATTACTGAGTTCTAACATATATAGTCTCCCTTGGTTACACACTCGACGCAAAAGATAAAAGAAAACAAGATATTCAACATAACATAAATGCTTCCACACTCTAAAAATCTAATAGATAGGCCTACTGTATGAAGACATGTAGTTCTGCTGTTACATTCACATTACCGTTCGCGTTATCTATAGGCTACATTAGTGTCCCTACTTAGGCTAGGTAAACAACACACACACACAAAAACACACGTACACGCACACAAACACACACACACACACACACACACACACACACACACACACACACACACACACACACACACACACACACACACACACACACACACACACACACACGACATGGACTATTACCAGCCAGTCACCTTTGACCTGTATTGCTAATATTTCAAATTATTTTCCCTCACCTTGAGCGATCGCTATGGACTCAAAGCTTTGCAGTTCCTTCAGTAAACAGGTCCTCTCGCTGGGGTGAAGCCGGTAGATAAACTCCTTGGCTATTGTGGGCGAGTTGAGTGGCTCCCTTGGCTCTTTCCTACCGTGTGTCCCCATACAGCACGCCGGTGTATGTCGCCCTAATCCCGGCAGCTTTGAAGCGATCACCCGCCCCACTCCCAGTGCTGGTTGTGGTAACTTCTTCTGCATCATTGGCGGCCGTACAACTCTTTGTAGACATATTTTCAACATTGTGCCGAAATAAGCACTTCCTTAAAAGTCTGTAAACGTTAGAAAATCGCTGGTTTCTTCCCCTTTTTTGATGGTAAAATTGGTTTTCTTAAGAGCGTTGCTTCGCCGTCGTCCCCCCCGCTTAAGGTGCGTCTATCGCTGGGTAGAAGTAGTGTCTTCTCTCGGTTCTTATGAAAGCTTAGGGGCTTAGATCGCAAGCCTCAATGGGGAAAAAATGTGTAGTTTAAATAGTTGTTGTGCTAAAACTAACTCTAAAACAGCCGTACATGTCTTATTCTTTCCACAAGCCGTCTCATGGTCCTCCTGACACACACACACACACACACAGTCCGCGATCCAGAGCTTGGCACACAAGAGAGAAAAAAGGACATTTCACAATAAAATACATCGATTCCGGTTTCAGGCAGAGCTTCCGCCTACCTGCAAAATAAATGTCTTACACCTCAGATATACAGCCGTGGAAAAAATTAAGAGACCACTCCAAATGTTCAGTGTCTCTTGTTTTGCTATTTATAGGCATTATGTTTGAGTAGAATGAACATTTTGGTTTTATTTTATAAACTACTGACAACATTTCTACCAAATTCACAATAAAAATATTGTCATTTAGAGCATTTTCAATAAGTAATGTAGAGATGAAGATTGAAGAAAATTCCAAACTGGTCTCTTCTATATCAATGGTCGTAAACCTCAGATAAAAAGGGAAAGTTTTCCCGGTAAATGCATAGGGGTTTGATGGTAGCCTACAGTTGCACATCAGCATGTTATTTCAAAGGCTACTGTATTTCTTATTGATTTATTATTTGAACAGATATAACTTATAATTTACTTATAAGGGAAAATGTATAATTGAATTGCATTTATTTTATCAATTTGTTTGTTGTTATCCATGTTCTTTGCTGCTTTCATGTGGAAAAAACCTACTATCTATGGAAAAAACTGTAGAATGTAACATTAAATGTATCACCCGATCAATACACGTTTAAATAGCGCCATCTTCGGGTCAAAAGAGTGAACTACACCCAAAACCAGTTGAACTGACGTGAGTATCCATTGTCTCCTTTGCTTCATTGGATTTCTGAGCTGAAGATCCCCCAAAAACTTGAGAAATTCCTCAATTTACTTTAACAAAACATTTTCACACAAAAAAAAAGTATTCCTAAGAGTTAAAACCAAATATAGGACTAAGAAAAGGTTGAATTAATGTCTGTGTATCGTTTAGTTTATGTATTTTTATCTCTATGTGTGTGTGTGTGTATCACTTAACTAAAGTCACTGCTGTAGACTGCGATGGGAACATAGGATACTTTTTTTAAATGTATTTATTTATTTTAGTGTTTGTTGGTGTATGTTGTAAAAAAAATAAAAATAAAATACAAGCAAATATATTGTGAAAAAAAAACTAACTGTTGAAGACTGCTGTTAAAGGTGCAGTGTGTAATATGACATCATCAAGAAAGTTCTAGAAAGTTCTAGAATGCAACGCTCCCTGGGTAACCCCAACCCTTTAGAATAATAACAGAAGCTACAGTGGCCTTCAAGGACAAGAACAATTCTAAATGTTAAACAATGCACCTGATGACATTCCAACTATGACACTTTCAAGATGGCGGCGCTAGGCCTTGGTCCAAAGTATGCAGAAATATGGACATATATGAGACTTTCTAAGGGAAAGAAATCATTCAAAACATTTTTCTCAGCTATTATGCACTACATTAAATGTACTTATGGATATTATAATTACTTTCTACAAAATCTGCTAGGAAATAAAACCCAAAATTCTACACACTGCAGGTGAGTGATGTTGAGATATTCGAGATGAAGTCCAAACAGATCAATCAATATCAAAGATGATTTTATTTACATAAATCTCTTTTTAAAACAAAAAGGCAAAATGAACAGCGTTTTACCTTTATTCCAAAAGCTTTTTCATAACAATCAAAACTAAGAATCAAAAGTCCTTCCAATAGCTTAAACATATCAAAACACAGCCCCCAATACCCTACGGAACAGGATTAGGGACATATTTTAGAAGAAAAAAAAATTGAGTTCTGACTTTGATCTCTGAATTCTGAGAAAAAATAGTCAGAATTCTCAGATTGAAGTCAGAACTTTTTTTTTTTTTTTCAAACATGTGGGACAAATCCTCTACCATCCCCATATCTCTCTCATTTCCATCAATTTTCTTCAATGGATATTTTTACTTGCAGCTTAATTCCTGCCACCAGAAATGTCAACAGTACTGACTGACTGAGCACGAGTTTGTTACTGTCCAAACCCCTTTAAGACGTCCAGGCTTCTCAAGTCCAAACAACATAATACTCCGGTGCAGTTGTGTTTAAAAAAAAAAGCAGTTTAATACAAATTCTAATTCAGAGTTGTAGTCGCATAGGGTTCTGTGGGTGGGGTTGAGTCGACCCTCAACTACAGGGTCGGTGGTTGGATCCACCGTCTCCCCGCCACATGTCCAAGTGTCCCTGGGCAAAGAGACACTGACTGAACCCTAAACTGCTCCTGATAGTTAGCTTGCACACTGCGTGGTAGCTGGTTGCTGCTATCGGTGTATGAATGTGTTGTAAGTCGCTTTGGATAAAAGTGTCTGCTAAATTACATTACTGTTAAAATAAAAAAAAAGTGGAAGAAATGGTTCCTTAATATATTTTTAAGGGCGTTTTAGACAGTAGTTTAAAGCTTTCTGGAACATGCCGCGATTGCCACTTGTAACTCAAGATTGGGACAAATATCATGAATTAAAGGTGCAGTCAGTGATTCTGGAAAATGTTTGCTGTCTAAAAAAAATTTCGGCAAAATCAGTGAAAATCTCCTCATGATCTGCTACTTGTCCTTACTGTGTGTGTGTGTGCGTGTGTGTGTGTGTGTGTGTGTGTGTGTGTGTGTGTGTGTGTGTGTGTGTGTGTGTGTGTGTGTGTGTGTGTGTGTGTGTGTGTGTGTGTGTGTGTGTGTGTGTGTGTGTGCGTGTGCGTGCGAAAGAAAAAAAATGTGGCGTCAATACACAGCCTAGTCTCTGTAAACTGGTAAGTAAACAGAGCCTAGGCTGTGTATTAAGACTGGATTGTTATTCTTCATTGCACATATGGAACAGACACGAGTAATCATGAGGAGATATTCACTGATTCCTTTGACAACAAAAAGTTATCCAGAATCGCTGACTCCACCTTTATATTTCGGTGTCTTTGCAACTTCTGAAGTACTTTTAATAGTTTAAGAAACAACAAAATAAACAAAAAACAAAATGTAGTCTTAACAGTAATGTCTTCAGCTCCTCAAGTCCTTGATAAATTCTTTAACTTATTTAAATTATTAATTTTCCAGATCGACTTGGGACCCTGAGACTAGAAATGTGTGTGTGTGGCGTGCGTGCGTGTGTGTGTGCGTGAGTATGTATGTGTGCGTGAGTATGTATATGTATGATTGTGTGCGTGCGTGTGTGTGTGTGCGCGTTATGTATGTGTATGTGTGTGTGTGTGTGTGTGTGTGTGTGTGTGTGTGTGAGTGAGTCAACAAAAACAATTAATAATGTCCAATGACGTAAAAACTCCCAATAACGGAAACATTCTACCATTTAAAATGTGATTGATTTTACTCCTTAAAAAGTGCTCTGAGGAACTTTCAGTGTGTGTTAATTCTAGCGCCCCCCTTTGGTAAAAAGCGGTAGTGTTTTTTTACCATGCCAGCTGTTGTTCCTGGGTGAGCGTATACCCATGACAAAGGCATTAAGAAAAACTATATAAAAATAGCATTCTTTTACATTGATGGTCTCGTTTGCTTACTACATGTCATTCATGATCTTCAGAGGAAAAATTAGACGGTTTCGGAAATATTTAAAAGTTCCTCGTAGCGACTTTAAATAAATTGTAAAAAGATTCCGTTATTGGAAATGTTTATATTATTTGCTGCTACACAGTCAATTGTTGCTAGGCAGAATTGACACAAAGTTTCTGTAATACCAGTGATTTCAAACTTTAAAAAGGTGCATTGACTTATTAATAACTTGGATGAACAGAAAAACATTGACACCAGTTCTCACAATATGACAGAGAAATTGACTAAACAAACTCGGGTACTTAGATGGCACCGTTCCTTTTGATACTGTATGTTTTACTGTATTTCACCGAGTAGCACTGAGTTGAGTTATAATAACCATTTTTTAAACTCAATGCTCATTTACCTATTTTTTTTCTTCAAATTTGGCTTTTCGCTGCGACTCCATATACCAACACTCTCATTAACAAACAACCATTTCTAGGTCTGTAAAAAGGAATTTTTAACCAAAACTAAATACTGATTTTTGAGTAGAATCGATGCATTATTATTATTGTCTGTCTGTCTGTCTGTCTGTCTGTGTGCACGTTTTTTGTTTTTATTAAATGTACAATAACGTACACAAATGTAAGTGGCGGTCGCACAAGAGACCAGTAGTTAAGTATTGATAGAGGTATATCAGTGATTACAGTAGCAAGTCTTCTTTTTGTTATTTTAAATCACACACACACACACACACACACACCTCTCTCTCTTTCTCTCTCTCTCTCTTTTTTTCGCTGGTTTGCGCAGTTAAAAAAAAAACTGCTTCGCTACGTTCAAGCAATGTCTCTTCAAGTGAGTTAAGGAAAAGGAAAAAACGTTGGAACTAATGTGAAACAAACTTATAGCTGTTATCAACCTGCCAGTCGGGATTTGAAACCTGCTAGGAGTTTCAGTTTTAGCCTTTAAAACTCCCAAAATCTAGTGAAGACAGCTGCCTTGAAAAATTCAGAATTTTTACGAAATTTTAAATGTTTTAATAATTTTCCAGTGTCATATCTTCATGTAACGGTCGTTTTTTGGCAAACTGAAAAGCGCTGGATGAAGCAGTTTCAGCAGGTTTCAAACAGAAGTGTAAAATAAAGTGTTCTTTACGCCAAAGAAAAAGAAAGAAAAATCCCGATGTGCAGATTGATTCAAGTTTGAATTTGTTTAGTTGTTAATAAACAAACACCATCCAGCGTTTCCCCCTGAAATACACCCGGGGCCGGGGAGCGAGAAGGAGCTGCATCATTAATACATCGTCTAATTAAGCACATTACATGTCGGCAGGCGCGCACACACACACACACACACACACACACACACACACACACACACACAGGGGCTGCACAAGTGACATAATCTAAGCTAAGTTGTTGTGAAAAAAATCTTAATTTGTTTTATATTTGAATTTTTCCCTTACTGAAATAAAACGCGTAGCAACGGCTGTAGCAACACAGCAACATTTGAGTCAGGATTTCCACAAGTTTTGGGAGTTTAAAAAAGAAAAAAAAAATTAGAGTATGAGTTTTTGGTCAACATCATGCAGCCCATATGCGCGCGCACACACACACACACACACACACACACACACACACACACACACACACACACACACACACACACACACACACACACACACACACACACACACACACACACACACACACACACACACACACACACACACACACACACACACACAATGAGAGCAGCAGTTACTCTTTCCACAAGCCCTTTCACGTAAAACCCAAACTCTAATAAACAGAATGATATCCCTGACATTGTTCAAGAAAAACGAAAAATTAAAAACGCTGAATTAGAATTTGTGATTTATAATTTTTTCTTTTTTTTTTTAACTTAAATATAATAAAAGATATATGTTTTATTTCTCTTTCTCTCTCTCTCTCTCTCTGTCTCTCTCTCTCTCTCTCTCAGTCCTCCGTAGAGTCTGTGTCATCGTTGATAAAGTCTTCCTCTGTCGGCGTGTTGCCATTTTGCGTCCCCCATTCGTCTTCATCGTACTCAATACTATCATTGTCTTCCATCAATTCATTGTCTTGATCCACCCCTACCCCCTCTCCGAGCTGAACTCCTGCCCCAGCTCCCACCTCCTCGGGCGGGTCGTAATCCTCTAGTCGGTGGCCCTCCTGTGGTTCATTGACATTAGCATCTTCGTTAGCATCCTGCGGCGCTTCGTAGCCACCGCCGTTGTTATTCGAAAACGCGTCTCTTTCCCTGCTGTCGTCCTCCACGTAGACTCTTTGGTGGCACATGGGGCAGGTGTCCTGGATGTACAACCATTTCCTTAAACAGAGCGCGTGGAAGTAATGGTGGCACGGGGTTATTCTCGCCGACGTCGTGAATTCTTGGTAGCAAATGGCGCACACGTCCTCGATGTCGCTGAGCTGGTAGCCGCGGAGCTCCGGCAGCGAGTTGATTTTCTTGACGGCGGTGCGGCGGTTTATGAACGTTTTCCAGCCGTTCTTGGCCTGCAGGTAGATGTTGAAATAGGCGTGAAGGCACATCATACACGCGCGGATCTTGCTGCCCGATTCGAACATCATGGTGTAGGCGCCGTTGCCGAACATTATGACGCCGAAGAGGAATTCCATGATGTTGCCGGTGGAGCGGACGTAGTAAACGTAGTCGTCCAGCTTCTCCCAGAGGACGTTGGAGAATCCGTCGGCCATGAAGAGAACGTAGACCGTCAGGGAAACCAGCACCTGGAGACAGGGAGAGGAGAGGAACACACACGTTTTATTTACTGACAACATTTCTACCAAATTCCAATAAATGTTTTTTTTTTCCTTTTGGCATTTTCAAGCTTTAATAGACAGTACAGAGTTGAAATGGGGGGAGACGGGGGGAGAAAGAGAGAGAGAGAGAGAGAGAGAGAGAGAGAGAGAGAGAGAGAGAGAGAGAGAGAGGGGGGGTGACCTGCAGTAAAGGTCCACGGGTCGGATTCGAACCCGCGACCACTGCAATGAATGCCGGAGCCAATGGTACACGCTCTATCCACTGCGCCACCGGAGCGCCCGAAATGTTTTGTCTTTGAGAGCATTTTCAATAAGTTATGTAGAGATGAGGAGCTGGAGCTGTATATGTACATGTATACTGCACATTTTTATTACATTTTCAAACTTTTTACATGATTTTTTTATCCATAACCTTATTTAAAGGTTGAGTCAGCAATTCTGGAGAATGCTTGTTGTCAAAAAAACTGGAGAAATCCATTGTTAAAACACTAGGCTCTTTAAACGGGGCATGTCGCAAGCTACGGTGGCCCTCCTTTGTTCACATGCCTGTTTACAGAGCCAAGGTACCTCAATTTTTTCAGCACACACAGTACGGACAGCTAGCTATGAGGAGCGATTCACTGATTTTAACAACAAGCGTTCTCCAGAGTCACTGCCTGCACCTTTAAAACTCAGGTAACTTCTCTTGTCTCACCTTGAGGCAGCGCTCCAAAGTACGTTTACTTTTTTTTCATTTTTAAACCGACCATCATTTTATATATATATTTTTTTAAGATCATTTTTTGGCATTTTTTAGCTTTATTAGATAGTACAGAGTTGAAATGGGGTGGTGTAGTGGATAGAGCGTGTACTATATTGGCTCTGGCCTTTGTTGCAGTGGTCGTGGGTTCAAATCAGACCCGTGGACCTTTACTGCAGGTCATCCCCTCTCTCTCTGTCTGTCTCCCCATTTCAACTCTGTACTGTCTAATAAAGCTTGAAAATGCCAAAAAATAATCTTTAAAAAAAAAACTCAGGTAACTTCTCTGTCTTACCTTGAGGCAGAGTTCCACGCAGAAACACACACACGCACACACACACACACACACACACACACACACACTTCTATGTCTCACCTTGAGGCAGAGCTCCACGCAGAAGGCGGTGACGGCAAACAGCCACGTGTTGAGCGCGTAGTGATGCCACAAAGCGTAACTTAGCAACACCGGCAGCACGAACAGCGCCACGGAAACCATGAGAACGGGGAAGTGACGGCGCACGGACGAGACGTGTGACGCGCTGAGTGACATCAGCACCGGGTCCGTCATGCCGTGGATGAAATGCAAGATGGCCGTCAGCAGCAGGCACATGTTACGGCTCAGACGCACCTGGAAGGGACAACAAGGGCTCAGTCAATGATAAGTACAATCAAATCAAAACTTTATTGATATAGCACTTCTCATACACAAAAAGGTGGCAGAAGAAGTTTAGATGGTAAATCAAAAAATTAAATAAAATGTATTGTCATTTTGTTAAAGGTGCAGTGTGTAATATGACATCATCAAGAAAGTTCTACAAAGTTCTAGAATGCAACGCTCCCTGGGTAACCCCAACCCTTTAGAATAATAACAGAAGCTACAATGGCCTTCAAGGACAAGAACAATTCTACATTTTAAACAATGCACCTGATGACATTCCAACTATGACACTTTCAAGATGGCGGCACTAGGCCTTGGTCCAAAATATGCAGAAATATGGACATATATGAGACCCTTTCTAAGGGAAAAAATAATAATTCAAAACATTTTTTTCAGCTATTATGCACTAAATTAAATGTACTTATGGATATTATAATTACTTTCTACAAAATCTTCTAGGAAATAAAACCCAAAATTCTACACACTGCAGGTTTAATTACAAGTAACAACAAAACAAGAAGGCTCATGATCAAGTCACAGTTACAGTCACACACATTCATTCATTGCATACATACATACATCCCAATGGTAAAAAGAAATAGATGGTTAGCTGGATAGCTAAGAAGACCATGACGTAAATAAATACATTTAAAATGCTCTAATAAATAGATAAAGTGCACAAATACGACTGTGCTCGCTGCCATGCCAACAAGGTCTCAGTCAATGATATGTACATTCAAACAATAGAATCAAAACTTTATCGATATAAAGCACTTCAATAAAATCAAAGGGGGGGGGGGGGGGGGGGGGGGGGGGGGGGGGGGGGGGGGGGGGGGGGGGGGGAAAATGGGGAGAGAGAGAGAGAGAGAGAGAGAGAGAGAGAGAGAGAGAGAGAGAGAGAGAGATGGGGATGACCTGCAGAAGAGAAGGGGATGACCTGCAGTTAAGGTCCACGGGTCGGATTTGAACTCGCGACCACTGCAACAAAGGCCGAACCCAATATGGTACGCGCTCTTTCCACTACGCCACCGGAGCGCCCCGAGAAATCGCAATTTAAGACAAAACCACAAAAACATAGCACGAATACAGAGAGACGTATTACCAAAGCGAATAAATTAAACCAAGTGGCAGTACGTACCAGCCTCTCCTCCGGGTCCAGGCTGCTCAGGCCGGTCTGTAAAGCCAGAATGAAGAACAGAACCGGGGCAACGAAACCCAGACGCTTGTCCTCCTCCTCCGTCGATCCTGGAGGAATACACAGAATACAACTGAATATCAGGGGAAGACTTACAGGCAGATTGTTAAGGGTTTTTAAGACAGATAGACAGACAGACAGACAGACAGACAGACAGACACCCCCCTCCCCCCCACACACACAGACAGAGAAACAAACACAAACACAGACAGACAGGCAGACACACACGTTTCCATAATGTATTCCCTAGCCCCTTACCCTAACCATCTAAACTAAATGCCTAACCCCAACCCTTACTACTAACCCTAACATAAACCTAATTCATACCTGAACCTTTATACCTAGTGTTAACCCTCAAACAGCCCTTTAAAGGCCTGTCCTTAAAATCTAGTGTTAACCCTCAAACAGCCCTTTAAAGGCCTGTCCTTAAAACCTAGTGTTAACCCTCAAACAGCCCTTTAAAGGCCTGTCCCAAAGTGAGAACCAGCCAAAATGTCCTCACCAAAATGATGGACCTTCTAAAACTGAAATGGGTTGTCACAAAAATATTTGTACAAGTACACACACACACAAACAGGCACACACAGTCACACACACACACACAGTCACACACACAGTCACACACACACACAGTCACACACACAAACAGGCACACACAGTCACACACACAGTCACACACAAACAGGCACACACACAGTCACACACAGTCACACACACACACACACACACAGTCACACACAGTCACACACAGTCACACACAGTCACACACACACACACACAGTCACACACACACACAGTCACACACACACACACACAGTCACACGTACCTATGAAGGCAAGGATGCTGAGGCCCAGATAGTGTGCGACTGAGGAGATGACAGCGCTCATCCCTAACACAGTGAGCGTGGAGTCACAGCCAGAGATGATCAGGTTGGAGCTCAGATCCCAAAACACGTCCCAGCTCAGGAGGTAGGCCTGGAGACAGTCACATATTACATTACATGTCATTTAGCAGACTTACAACTGAAGCACACATTCATACACCGATAGCAGCAGCAGCTACCACGCAGGGTGCAGGCTAACTATCGGGAGACATTTAGGGTTCAGTGTCTCTTTGCCCAGGGACACTTGGACATGTGGTGGGGAGACGGGGGATCGAACCACCAACCCTGTAGTTGGGGGTCCACCACCCTATCCACCCCTATATACATAGCAACGTATGGCAACTTCACTCATTAAAGCTCCATTACAATCACTATAATCAGACAAGGATTTTTTACCAAAACTGAAAGTTCCTCGGAGCAACTTTATCTCATCAGACCATAGTAGTTTACAGAGCCTAGGATGTGTATCTATATTGGAATACTTTTCAGCAGATCATGAGGAGATATTCAATGACTTTGACAAAAAAAAAAAAGTGATTTAGACAAGAAGCATGCTCCAGAATCACGGACTGCACCTTTAATAACAAACCAAACAGGTCTTACCGTTACCTGTGAGTCGGGGCTTCCGTCGGTGGGCACCTCCCCGCTCTCTCTCCTCACCGCTCGCACCACGTACACCAGGATAAGGGCCTGGGCAGTGATCCGGGTCAGCCAGAACACCCGCAACACATCAGGAAACCTACCAATCAAATCAAATCAGTTATATTTATATAGATAAAATAAGATAATACTTTATGGTAAGTTTGCACGGAATTTTTTCTTGCAGTACAAGCTCCCAACTATTATACATGAAGACATGAAACAACATTAAAAACATAAACAACAATGATTAATACATATGATGAGGGGGGTAGGGGGGGGATCCAGGCCTGCAAGAGTAGCCATATAGAAGCCATTATCACACATTGGTCCTATAGACTCCTAAGCAAAACATTGTTAAAACCCAAACGATGCATCTTTGCTTTGGTCATAATGAGGCAGACAATGGAGGACTACAACCTAATTTTTTTAACCAATTAAAGGTGCAGTGTGTAATATGACATCATCAAGAAAGTTCTACAAAGTTCTAGAATGCAGCGCTCCCTGGGTAACCCCACCCCTTTCGAATAATAACAGAAGCTGCAGTGGCGGTCAAGGACAAGAACAATTCTAAATTTTAAACAATGCATCTGATGACATTCCAACTATGACACTTTCAAGATGGCGGCACTAGGCCTTGGTCCAAAATATGCAGAAATATGGACATATATGAGACCCTTTCTAAGGGGAAAAAAAATAATTCAAAAAATGTTTTTCAGCTATTATGCACTAAATTAAATGTACTTATGGATATTATAATTACTTTCTACAAATTCTGCTAGGAAATAAAAACCAAAATTCTACACACTGCAGCTTTAATGGTGTGTTTCTTGTTTTTTGTCAACAAATCAAATGAAATCAGTTTTATTATTTGTTAAGCCCAATGTCACATATATAGACATTTGCCTCAGTGGGCTTCACAGTCCATACAGTATGGAATAATACTCTGCCCTTTGACCCTTAGCCCGGCTGAGAAAAAACTCCCTGTAAAAAAAAACCTTTATTGGAATTAAAAAATTGAGAAACATCAGGGAGAGTTGACAGAGGAAAGGGAAGATTGTCATATATACAGAAAATAATACTGTCTGTCTGTCTGTCTGTCTGTCTGTCTGTCTGTCTGTCTGTCTGTCTGTCTGTGAAAATCCTAACCTTATCCTCTTCCATGTGTCTTCTAGCAGCAGCTGTAGCCCGTAGATCCGGTACATGTGTCTTATGAGCAGATACACGTATCGGCAGGAATAGTAGAACCATTTCAGTCTCATCGCTAGACAAACGGCGGTGTGTAGGGCCAACGCCAGGCCCGAAAACAACGCCACCAGCTGCCTTACGTCCGCGGGAAGCTCTATCATAAGCCCCCACAGAGGAATCATTATATCCAGCACCACCAATGCGGCGAACGTGGATTGTAGTTCGAGTAGGAACACGTAGCCCACTCCGAAAGCTAGCTGGATCACGGCCATGCCTAGCCAGAGGGTGGGCCCGTTTCGAGGCATTAGCCTGAAGCCCAGGGCGGCCTTGTAGTAGGCGCTGTAGAAGTCTATGTGCGACGTGGCGTAGTAGTTGAAAAGGACAGCCGACGTCCCGAGCAAGACGGCGAAGAAGAGGGTGTAGAATTTAAACAAGGCCTTCTGGGACAGCAGCAGGACCACAGTGGAGGCTAGGACACCTGCGGAGATAGATAGATAGACAGATAGACAGATAGACAGATAGATAGATAGACAGATAGATAGATAGATAGACAGACAGACAGACGGATAGACAGATGGATAGACGGATAGATAGACAGATAGATAGATAGATAGACAGATAGACAGATAGACAGATAGACAGATAGACAGATAGATAGATGGATACAGAAAAAGTTAGAAAATAATTAGAATACTATATATATATACACAGCTCTGGAAAAAATTAAGAGTCCTCTCCTAACGTTCAGTGTCTCTTGTTTTACTATTTATACCTGCGGAGATACACACAGGGACACAAGACAGACACAGTTAGGGAAAGAGTGCAGTGTTACATGGTAAATGGACTTGACTTAAATAGCCCTTTTTAGCCGATTTTCTCAGACCTAAAGCACTTTAGACTAGGACGCCTGGGTAGATACACAGGACACCGTTATACGAAGTTAGAAAGATATTCAGAATACTTGTTTTTGTTTCCAATACTTGTTTGGGGCGGATTTTAACATACAACTGTAAAAGTGACATATTACATATTTTGAAAACTTTTTTTGACATTAAAAAAGTGTACAGTTGAAATGAGTGAGCGAGTGAGTGAGTGAGTGAGTGAGTGAGTGAGTGAGTGAGTGAGTGAGTGAGTGAGTAAGTGTGTGTACGTGTTTGTTTGCGCGTGTGCGTGTGTGTGTGTGTGCCAGGAGTATTTCAAACCTCCTACACATAGTCAAACATGCACCAGGGTCAAGTTACATAAGCCTCAGCTTGTGCCTTCAGTTAAAGACCTTTGAGCCGCTGAGCTGCAGTGAAAGTAGTTCATGGAGTTAGTACAGACAACTTCAAACAACTACATTTATGTTTAACACACACACACACCACACACACACACACACACACACACACTCGTACTAGTAAAGTTATCCGCGGTTTGAGACAGAGGCAAGGGGCCAAATGACTGAGTTTCCCGTATAAAATGGGTCTGCCAAAAGTCAAGCTCCTTCAAATAATTTAAGATTATGTTTAACACACACACGCGCATGCACACACACACACACACACACACACACACGATTGTTACAGGACTTTTAAAAGGTGGGGTAAGCGATTCAGTGAATGTCTCCTCATGACCCGCTACTTGTCCATACTGTGTGTGTGCACTTAAAAAACTTCCGGTGTTATTACATACACAGACTACAGTGGGCCACCTTTATTTACATACCAGTTTACAGAGCCTGGGCTGTGTGTTTGCAACAGATTTTGTTTTCAGCGCACACAAACAAACACACACACACACACACACACACACACACACACACACACACACACACACACACACACACACACACACACACACACACACACACACACACACACACACACACACACACACACACACACACACACACACACACACACACACAGGGAGCAGATCATGATAAGGAGATATTCACTGAATTGACAACAACCGTTATCCAGAATAGCTGACTGCTCCTTTAAGTCCATGTTTGTCAGTGAACTACTGTATTTACAAAGCTCATACAACTCATCCAAGGTCGATACCTATGTACCAGGGCCATGGAAAGAGTCAGTAGAAATCATATCATAATTAATTTGAAATATTATGCAAAAAAACTGCCATAAAAAGTCAACTGCCGCCACTTTTTCAATTTCTAATTTCTAAAGGAATGGGTAGTTAATACCTCATTAACATTTGTCATATCATTTGTTTCTTTGTCTGCGATTAGATTATCAAATATCTACTGCCCTCGTATGAGATAACAAGATGATTATATACAGCTGCGGAAAAAGCACTCCAAATGTTCAGTGTCTCTTGTTTTACTATGTATAGGCATATGTTTGAGTAGAATGAACATTTTGGTTCTATAATATAAACTACTGACAACATTTCTACCAAATTCACAATAAAAATATTGTCATTAAAGAGCATTTTCATTAAGTAACGTAGAGATGAAGATTTAACCCTTTAACTCCCTGCTCAACCGTTTGGTAGAGCACATTTTGAGTCACTATATTTTATTGAGGGGGGTGCTCAATTTAACTAAACCTGATTGGGCCATCTCTACCATTCGGCTAACGTATGTTATCCTAAAAAAACACTAGATGTCACTGTGTCTTTAAATGGTATGCCTCTTAAGTCCCCCTAAAACCTGAAAATCAAACAGGAAAATCACACCAAACATGTTGACAGTTTTTGGGTGAAATTTTTAAAGGTAAGTATATTTTTTCAACAAGTCATATTGTCCAACGCCCTAATGAACAGAATTATGTAAATTGATACCACAAAAAGACTTAAATAAACGTGTAATAATTTTTTTGAAAACTACCTCAACCAAACGTTGATTTAGCACTTTATGGTTAATGTAGCAAAGTGCATCTAATGCCATTATAATTTAATATGTCAATACAAATCAATACTTCTGATCATTCATTGCTGTAAATATGAAACATGTAATGCTATTTCATCATAAATATGTTAAAATTATTTCTTATTTACGCGTTTTTGTCACTTTCTGAGATTTTTTCAAAATTCAGCCATTTATACGTTGCCCATCCACTTATCCAGGGTTGGGTCGGGGGCCAACGGCTCCATCGGACCTCAAATTTCCCTTTCCTTAGCCACATTAACCAGTTCTAACTGGGGATCCTGAGGTGTTCAGAGGCAAGCTTAGAGATGTAATCTCGCAATCTAGTCCTGGGTCTTGGTGTGCCTGGAACATCTCCCTAGGGGCCCCAGGGGGCATCCTTACCAGATGCCCCAACCATCTCAACTAGTACTTCTTTGCAAAAGGAGCAGCATCTCTACTCCAAATCTCTCAGGGTGACTGAGCTTTTCCCCCTATCTCTAAGGGAGCAACCAGCCACACTCCTGAAGAAACCCATTTTGGGCACTCGTATCTCGTTCTTTCGGTCATTACCCAGCCTTTATGACCATAGGTGAGAGTAGGAATGAAGATCGATTGGTAGATCAAGAGCTTTGCCTTCTGACTTAGCTTTCTTTTTGTCACAACGTTGCTAAAGCGAGTGCAAAACCGCCCCTGCTGCTCCGATTCTCTGGCCATCTCACTCTCATTGTTCCCTCACTCGCAAACAAGACCCAAAAGTAGGCTACTTGAACTCCTTCACTATGGGGTAAGGACTCATTCCATATCTGGAGTTGATCCATCAGGTTCCTGCTGAGCATCATGGCCTCAGATTTAGAGGTGCTGATCCTCATGCCAACCGCTTCACACTCGCTGCGAACCGATCCAGTGAGAGCTGAAGGTCAAAGACCGATGATGCCATCATTACCACATCATCTGCAAACAGCAGAGATGAGATCCTCAGCCCACTGAACTGCAACCCCTCCCCACCATGACTATGCCTTGATATATTGTCCAAGAATATAACAAACAGGATGTTTTCCGATTGAATTTGGTAAATATCTTAAATTAATATGTGGAAATCGTAACTAAATATGTGGAAATCATAACTATCAAACATAATCCGATTTCAACCAAATGACTAATGTTGGTAAGACATAAATCATTGATGCAATTTTTTCCTGTGTTATGCTATGTTTTTTTTAAGTATTAGAATAAGTCAGGAATTGAAGAACCTCTGTGCCTTGTTTGCAAGTGAGCGGGCAATGGAACATGAGACTGCCTGGAGAATCGGAGTAGCCGTGGCACTATGGCAGTCGCTATACTGCAGTATTTTGACGACAAGACAGCTAGCATACAATCAAAAGTGAATTCAAGTTGAGTATATTGGGCTGTTACACCTCAACACAGATGAGGTCCCGATGAAAGTTGGAAATGCAAAGTTTTCTTGCTCGATTCAACATTTTCGTCTGTTGAAATAAAAAACAGCAATTTTTTGTGGCATACTACAAGAAAAAAACTTGATCCAATGCCCACAAAACATATTTTGTTGTTTATTTCATTATACCTTGGCGTTATATTTTACTTTTCTACTGTTTTTGGTATTTTTAGGAATTTTGGTACTTTAACCATGAATCGCCATCTCAACCGTTTGGTAGAGGTTAATATTTAAAAAACTATGGGGTCCAAGCAAAAAAAAATATCTGATTGTGTTTATTATTTACCCAAGGGGAAACAAAATGCCAAAAAATAATTTTTTCATTGCTTTTTTCTTGGTGGGGGAGTTAAAGGGTTAAGAAAAATCCAGACTGGTCTCTTAATTTGTTCAAGAGCTGAATATACAGTATACAGGATGATTATATATTTAATTTAATTTATTTACGGCTTGATCATATTATCATGGCGTGGAGCACAAAACATTCAAGTAATAACAGAACAAAACAATGGTGTACTTAAGGCATGGACAAAACAAAAAACGCTACTCAAAGGACATTTTTCAGAAAGGCACCTGTTTGTTTTACCAATAAATGTTGGTCTTTCCGACCATAAAAGCAAAATCAATTTAAACATAGATGGAGAATTAACATAACATTTTGGCAGGTACTTCTTTCTGTAAGACATTTAATTTATTATGCTTTATGTCCCACAAGCCCGGTCTGAGCTGGGAAAGACAGCGTTTAGCTTCAGTGCCCCCGACTCCTGGAACAACTTACAGCAACAAATTAAAATGAATAATACCATGATATCCTTTAACCAATTCAAACATACTATCTTAAGTCTACCAAACTCTACCTGTAACGGTTTTAATTAGGCAGTATTGTACTTTTACCAATTTGATTTTATTTCCAGCCACTCTACACCTCTGTCTAAAATGTTTCTCTTTACCAGCTTGTTGTGTATTTGATGTATTTGCGTTGTATATTGTGTATGTATTATTTATTTTTGTTTCTCGACATCATTGCAAATGAGGGTCAACCCCTCAACGATATCTCGAGTATAAGTAAAGTTTAAATAAATAAATGTAACCTTTAAGCTACTTATCCCATGCCACCAAGGACTTTACAGAGTTTAGACATTTTTAACAGCTCGTTAGAAGAGAATTGGCCACAACACCTGTCATTCAAAAACAACTACTAGCCTAGTAGCTTTTTAGTTAGCTACATAGCAACTTGCCTGTATCAAATAGCACTGAATTAGGTTAGAGGTGAACTATTAAAGCACGTCTGAGAGAGCTAAATGTGTTGTGTTTACTGTCACTAAATGTAAAATATCAGGTGACACATAGCTTCATAGTAACGTCACGCCAGGCTAACGCAGCGTCAGGTTTCCGGGCTGTCACTCTCTCTGTTGTTGACAGTTGGATTTTAGGGACTTTTTCGCACATTTCTCTTACAGACAGCTCACCTGTGACTCTGACCAGCACCTTTCCCGTGGCACCGGCCCAACCAGACCCACCGGGATCATAATACGAGTTAAAAATGGCGTCGATTATAAAGATGCAAGGAACTCGGAGAGCCACATCCAACACCGCCAAGGCCTGCTGCCCCATCCGGGTTTGGGTGGTCGCCATTGGGCTAGAGATGAGAGGGAGAGGGGGTGGGGGTCCGTCTCTAAGTCCTGGAGGTTTAGTTCCCCCCAAACCAACACCTCACGTAGTCTGGTTTCGCTTTGCCGTGAAGGTTTACGTGATGGTAGCATAGACTGTGTAAATAGCTAGCAACCTGTCCGCCATAGCTCGACCGACCTCCTGTTGATACCAGCCTACTTTCTTCTTCGTTTTGCGTTATTCTAATCTAATGTTGGGTTGTTTACCCCTCGTGGGAGTTGTCGCCACCATCCGTTACTCTTCAGGGCTTCCGTAATGTATCATGACAAACATTAGGACGGCTCTAAATTTGACCATTTCCTATCCATTGCTAGGTGAACACCGTACAAGTTGCTAAGCGGTTGGTTGGTTGGTTGGTTCCGACGTGAGATGACGTAACTTCCAGCGTCGGAGGGCGTAGCAGCTGACGTAGCACGTGTCACTGACAGAAAAATAATCTCTAAAATGTCTATAAAACACACACACACACACACACTCCATAGATAGTATATAAAACACACACACACACACACACACACCTCCATATATAGTATATAAAACACACACACACACACACACACACACACACACCTCCATATATAGTATATAAAACACACACACACCATTTGTAGGCTATTCTTCAACAATATCATTTAGAAAATGCTATCTATCTATCTATCTATCTATCTATCTATCTATCTATCTATCTATCTATCTGTCTGTCTATCTATCTATCTATCTATCTATCTATCTATCTATCTATCTATCTATCTGTCTGTCTGTCTGTCTATCTATCTATCTTTCCATTTCTATTGTGTAACACTATGGAAAACATTTTAATAAACTTTTGGCAAAAAGATTTTTGGCATAGACAATCATTTGTAAACACACACACACACACACACACACACACACACCCGTGATATATTACTGTAAAGACAGTACTTTGACCCCTTCATGCATATTGATCATTACAGTGTTAAGCTGTTTTCTTATATGGCCTGCCCTGCTGTACGCATTGGGACGTGATGGTATATTTACACACTACAGTAGATGTTATATGATTATTATAATATGTACATGTTCAAAAAAGAAACTAACACCATGTCAGTTGTTCTGTACCCTACTGAGTTACACATGTGAGATATGTGTACCCAACATTTTCTTTTTATTCCACTTTATATATTTCTGCTTTTTGTTTGACATCTTGTTTGCATATAAAAACGTATGAAAATGTAAAAATAATAAAACCATTAATTGATTAAAAAAAAAATAATAATAATAATAATAATAATTATTATGCACGGTGGTGCAGTGGTTAGCACAGTCGCCTCACAGCAAGAAGGTTCTGGGTTCAAATCCCGGGTTGCCCGGGGCCTTTCTGTGTGGAGTTTGCATGTTCTCCCCGTTGTGGTGGTTCTCTCCGGGTACTCCGGCTTCCTCCCACCTCCAAAACATGCAATGGGGATAGGTTGATTGGATTCTATAAAAATTGACCATAGGTGTGAATGGTTGTCTGTCCCTATATGTGGCCCTGCGATGGACTGGCGAACTGTCCAGGGTGTACCCTGCCCTCGCCCAATGCAGCTGGGATTGGCTCCACCCCCCGCCACGGGACAAGCGGTAGAAGATGGATGGATGGATAATAATAATAATAATAATAATAATAATAATAATAATAATAATAATAATAATAATAATAATAATAATAATAATAATAATAATAATAATAAAAAAACACCACATCAATTTGTGTCATGAATGTGTATTTATTTCATCTGGAGCTGCAGAATAGCTTGACTGTGTTGTTGTAAATGTTATAGCCTACTGTTTGCATTGGGATGTGATGGTATATTTTCACATCAGACACTACAGTGGATTGTATATGATTAATATAATATTCACATGCTCAAAAAAGAAATGCAGTTGTTCTGTAGCCTCTTTTCATTCCGCTTTATATTTCTACGTTTTGCTTGACAAGCTTTAGCATGTTAGCATATAAAAACTATGAAAATGTTATAACCTGTGTGACATTGTACATCTCATCTAACAAACAATAAAAATATTCTTTTTCTTCTAAATAATAAAACAATTCATTGATTTAAAACATTTTAATAAAATGAGCACCACATCAGTTTGTCTCATGAATGTTTATTTATTTATTCATTTATTTATTTATTTATTTATTCATTTATTTATTTATTTATTTATTTATTCAGCTGAAGAATAGTTTGACTGTGTTGCTGTAAACGGTGTTAGAAAGTTCCAGAGGATCCTCGTCCCTCGCTGCTGCCATCACCTCCAGGACTTGACTGGGAAAGACCATGATGATATACACATTAATGCACTGGTAGTAGCACAGTATCTAGATGTAATGTATGTATAATATAATAAATACAAATGTTTAATTGTATTTATATTTATAATATTCCTCATTTCAGCAACTTTCAAATACTTGTGCATATCTAGAGAGTTGCTGCATTTTTCTCTCACACCATCAATTCACTAGACATTCTGTATGTGACAAATACAGACTTTACATTTTTTTTTTTTTTTTTTTGGTATTTCAACCTTTATTTTATAGTTCAAGTTCCATAGTACAGAGTTGAAATGGGGAGACAGACAGAGAGAGAGAGAGGGGGGGGGGGGATGACCTGCAGTAAAGGTCCACGGTTCGGATTTGAACCCGCGACCACTGTGACATGGACTGAGCCAATCACCCAGTACACCACTGGAGCGCCCACAAATACAGACTTTTGAATTTACAGTTTTTATGTCTGTCCTTGATTACGGTGATGTGGTATACCGGCATGCATCTCATTCATGTCTTAAACTCCTAGACTCTGTTTTTCACTCTGCTTTAAGGTTCATCACAGGAGATGCTTATGACACACACCATTGTCTTGTATATGAAAAGGTTGGGTGGCCCTCCCTTAAAGAGAGACGTGACGCACATTGGCATGTTTTTATTTACAAAGCCTTGACTGGGAAGCTTCCTCGTTATTTAACAGAAATGCTGCTTGTTTCAAATGGGCTTTATCAGACCCGCTCCACTGACATGCTTATGCTTTATGTCCCACAAGCCCGGTCTGAGCTGGGAAAGACAGCTTTTAGCTTCAGTGCACCTGACTCCTGGAACAACTTACAGCTAAAAATTAAACTAAATACATTCATATCCTTTGGCCAATTTAAACAGACTATCTTGGATCTGCCAAACTCTACCTGTAACTGTTTTAATTAGGCTATATTGTACTTTATGCCTTTTGGTTGCTGCCACTCTTCCCCACTTTGTAAATGTTTCAATCGTTTTGTTTTCTCTTCTCTTCACTTGTTGTGTATTTGATGTATTTGCATTGAATGTTTTGTTTGTATTGTTGTTTTGAATTTGTTTTGACTCGACATCATTGGAAATGAGGGTCACCCCTCAATTGGGCTCTCGAGGATAAATAAAAGTTAAATGAAAATGAAATAAAGTTTACCAGATTAGTAGTACTGCTATTTTACTGCTATTTTGTGAATACATGTTGAAAAGGATTAGGAAATGATCACGTCCTCTTTTATTTCACATTTTAAACAACATCGTAACTTCTTTGGAATTGGGGTTGTAAATATTTGTAGTGGTTTTTTTTGTGTCCCACACCATCAATTCACTACACATTCTGTATGCGCATGTGGAACATACAGACTTTTGAATAGTTCTGGATTTAAAGAAACATTGATATTTGTTCTACTGGACATGTATCATTGACTCACATGATGTGACAGGGCTCGTTGCGGTCCTTCAGACAGTGTCCGGCCTCCCATTTCTTCTTCGTGGGAAATGTAGTTTTAACGTGTTTGGAGCCAGCGTGAGTGTTCTTCACGCCGCACCACGGGGCGTCTGGGAGGGAGGAACACAGGCACATGGAACCAGTTTAAAGACCTACATCGTACTTCACCGGTGGGAATATGAAGGCGTATTGAACTCTGAGATCCTATGTAGTATAAATGTGCAAAAATGTTAGAAATCGGTTCATCCTAGCCTGAGAAAAGGCAGAAAGAGTGTTTTAAGGTCTCACCGTCTATCATAATAGCGATAGCCGATTGCCGGTTCTGTATGGGTGAATTATTCCTTAATAACAATACGATAAAGGCATTATTATTACAGATTCAAATGTAAGATTTATTTGGGGGGAAAAAAGGGAACATTAAAGGTGCAGTGTGTAATATGACATCATCAAGAAAGTTCAACAAAGTTCTAGAATGCAACGCTCCCTGGGTAACCCCAACCCTTTTGAATAATAACAGAAGCTACAGTGGCCTTCAAGGACAAGAACAATTCTAAATTTTAAACAATGCATCTGATGGCATTCCAACTATGACACTTTCAAGATGGCGGCACTAGGCCTTGGTCCAAAATATGCAGAAATATGGACATATATGAGACCCTTTCTAAGGGAAAAAATAATAATTCAAAACATTTTTTTCAGCTATTATGCACTAAATTAAATGTACTTATGGATATTATAATTACTTTCTACAAAATCTGCTAGGAAATAAAACCCAAAATTCTACACACTGCAGGTTTAAATGTGTTCATTTATTTTGTATTATATACATACTGTATATATTTTAAATTTTTATTGAACAAAGTCATATCTTCCTTTATGGTACATGGAGTCAGTGATTCAGGAGGATGCTTGTTGTCAAAATCACTTTTTTTTCCAAAACATCCAGTGTTAATACACAGCCTAGGCTCTGTACACCGGTACGTAAACAAAGGGGCCTACCGTAAGCTAGCAACATGCCAGTTTACAGAGCCTAGGCTGTATATATATATTTTTTCAGCGCACACATTATGGAAAGGTAGTGGATCATGAGGAGATATTCACTGATTCTGAAAAAAAGTGATTTTTAACAAGCATTCTCCAGAATCACTGCACCTTTAATCACAATATTAACAACAGGATGATAAAGGAATCCTATTGGTTAAATGACTCACCGGTTTCTATCATGAGTCTCTCAGTCGGGATGGACTTCATGGCTTCAATATTCGCTTCTGTTTTCAAGGAACTGAAAAAATACAAATAACAAAATGGCCACAGTTCAGTATTAATGGACCCTGCGTTCCAATCCCCAAACTTCCCTACTATTTAGTATGCCAGAAAAAGATTTAGGACGTCCCAATACATGCACGTCAATTGTAGTATGCTGAAAATACATAAATTCCCCACTAACTCCAAAATTGTTTTGCAGTATTCATCTTTATTCTTGACATTTCTCGACATAATAAAAAAAAATCTTCCTTATCCTAGTTTTTGTTTCTCTCCTGTGGCCCTAAAACTCTTCTGTACTTTAGTATGTAGTGTAGTAAAAAGAAAGAGTATGGTTGCGTTCCGAATCACATACTCTTTCTTTTCTCTATTCTACATACTACATCTGACGATAAAAAGAATCTAGTTAGGATGCAGTAGGCATACTATTGGGACATACTTTACTCTCTTATTTCATCATAACATTGCGCCTTGATCTTGCCTCTTGCTTTTATATCCGTCGCATCCCCGTTTGTTTTCATATGGAGGCTTCGTCGATGTTGCGTCACTTCACGTGCGCACTGGATTGTGGGTCAGAATCGCCCAAATAGGATGCACTTTTCAACACTAACAATCTTGGCCGCATGAAGTAGGACATCCGGGTACTTCTAACCATCCTAAATCTGGCCATAAGAATCGGGACATCCTAAAACTTTTTTCTACATACTATATAGTAGAAAGTATGCGATTCGGAACGCAACCTTGGTGATTGGGAATGCAGAGGCAGTTTCCTTAAAAAAAATTAGAGCGAAATTAGAAACCTAATGTATGAAATTTTGGTATGTATTTAAAAAAAATGTATGGGTTAAATTTATTTTAAAAAAACATTATAAATGTGTACTGTTCATTGGACAAATTGTATTTTGATGCTTTGGCAACAGCTTTGTACATTATTTTATAACAGGTATTTTAGTGACATCTAGTGGCTAAATTGTAGATAGCAATGATCTGTGTCTGTGTCTACCGCCTCCCTTTGCGAGAATTTACAGAAGATACGGTGGCCTTCAAGGACAAGAAGCTATAGTTACTAAAGATGGCATCATCCACCACTGCCTCAAGTCTTTCCACAATATCAAGTGATGAGGTGAAGATGTATTTAGTTATGTATTCTATAGTACTTCTTCTTCTTGGTCTTCCAGCAGGTGCATTTCCCCAGGACTATATTTAATAAACACTTTAGGCCGTTAAGTTTGTCCGTTCTGTGCTACAGTAGTTTCTGCTATTTAGTATGGTAGAAAAAAAGGTTTACTAGATCCAGCCGAGATTTTTAGTGTTGAAAACGGCATCCTATTTGGGGCGATTCTTACCCACAATCCAGTGCACACCAGATGAGCCAATTATTAAAACAACCCGGAGATGCGACAGATGTAAGAGCAAGAGGCAAGATCAAGGCGCAATGTTATGATGAAATAAATAAGTTAAAGTATGTCCCAATTGTAGCATACTGCATTCTCACTAGATTCTTGTTATGGTCAGATGTAGTATGTATAATAGAGAAAAAGAAAGAGTGTGTGATTTGGAACGCGGGGATAGTAATCCTCTCACCATCCGTTGATTCCAATATAAAGGTTGAGGTCGACGAGAGCAGCAGCGTCTTCACTCGTCCCGTCAAATGAGTGAACCTGGGACAAAACAATTTGATGTAAACTCTGAAGAAAATCGAGTGTTAATAAAAAGGCTCTGTAAAATGGTATATGAACAAAATATATCTATATACGGAAGTGTGTGTGAGTGAGTGAGTGAGTGAGTGAGTGAGTGAGTGAGTGAGTGAGTGAGTGAGTGAGTGAGTGAGTGAGTGAGTGAGTGAGTGAGTGAGTGAGTGAGTGAGTGAGTGAGTGAGTGAGTGAGTGAGTGAGTGAGTGAGAGAGTGTGTGCGTGCCTGGGTTAGGGTTAGAGTATTTCAAACCAAGCATGCAGAGTATACTTCAGGGTCTATAGTAAATAATAAAGTTGTAATATAAGGGAGTATATCGTAGAAAAGAAATGTCCTCACCACTCCTCCGACACATCTGTCTCTGTTCCTCTTCATGATGTCTGTCAAACCAGGGAGGAAACAGTCAAGTTAGTCTTTGATTTCATGAATAAATATTAATCGACTGTTTTTTTCATATATATTTAATTTCCTACAATACTATGAATTACTTAAAGGTGCTACGAGGAACTTTGAAATATTTCTGAAACAATCTAATTGTTCCTCTGATGATCATAAATTACATGTAACAGCAAACGAGACCATCAGTGTAAAAGAATCCTATTTTTATATAGTTTTTCTTAATGCCTTTTTCATCAACAGCTGGCGTAGTAAAAACACTACCGCTTAAGTCAAAAGGGGATGCTAGAATTAACACAGACTGAAAGTTCCTAGGAGCACATTTTAATATGAATTTGGGTGAATAGAATTTCTGATGTAATATAGATAGGTATAGATAGTGCACATTTGCATATGCAATGTTTACGTTTGTATGTGCGTTTTGTTTCTCGGTGTATTGGTGTATGAGTGTGTGTGTGTGAATGGATGAATGTGGTAAGAAATGTAAAGCGCTTTGGGGCTGAGAAAATTGTCTAAAAAGCGCTATATAAGTCAAGTCTATTTATATAATGTTAATTTGTGAATAAAAAATAAAAATAATAAAAATGCCCGCGACCAGTTCAAACGTACCAATGAATTCCTGATGGGAGTTTCTACAGTGCAGGAACATGGGCAGCTTGGTCTCTTCGGCCAAGTCAAACTGCTTCTCAAAGTATCTGGTGATAAATAAATAACAATAATAATGGATTGGATTTATATAGCGCTTTTCTAGGCACTCAAAGCTCTTTACAGGGTTCCAGGTTCCATTCATTCACACACAGTCATACCGGTGGCAGAAGCGTGGCTGCCATTCAGCGCCTACGGTCCCCTCTGACCACCACAAACTTACAGCAGTCATACACATTCACACGAGGCAAGGTGGGTGAAGTGTCTTGCCCAAGGACACAACAACCATGACACAAGTAGCAGGGAAACTGATTAAAAACTAGAATTACAAAATAAAAGAAAAAGTAATAAAATGTTTAGAAGCCAGTTATGTGGTTTGGGAGGTTAGAGCGTCCTATAATAATCAATACAGTCAAATAAACTTACTTTAGTTGAGTCTCCTTTGGGCAAAACTCCAACCGGTCGAAATCTGGAACAAGGACAGAAAAGACACGGTTTATGAATCAAATTTCGTAAACAAATAAATACAATATATCATAAAATATTCAATATTTGGGGGGGCGCTTGTGGTGTAGTGGTTAGAGACAGTTTTTTTTTTTTTTTTTTTTTTTTTTTAACCTTTATTTCTACAGGTAAATCCCATTGAGACCGGAGACTCTTTTGCAAGGGAGACCTGTTTTTCCTTTCCCACGTTACCATTCACACACACATTCATACACCGATAGCAGCAGGCCAACTATCGACATTCACACGAGGCAAGGCGGGTGAAGTGTCTTGCCCAAGGACACAACAACTATCACACAGGTGGCAGGGCGGGGATCGAACCTCCAACCCTTTGATCATCGGCCGACCCGCTCTACCACCTGAGCCACAGTCGCCCCAGTCGAGACAGTTAAGAGTACACACCCAGTCCACACTCCCCGATGGCCACCACCTTCTCTGTGTGAGCTTTGGCCAACCGCATCAGTCCAGAGAAATACTCAGATTCTCCATTCTGCTCAAACTCAGAGCAGCGCGTCGGATGGCAGCCCACCGTACACACAAACTCCGCTGTTAGAAAAGGAGGGAGATAGTTAAAGGTGCAGTGTGTAATATCTGAATATTAAGCAGCATCTAGTGGTGAGATTCTAGATGTCAACGCTCCCTTGCTAACTCCTTCCCTTGGGAGAATTTACAGAAGCTACGGTGGCCTTCAAGGACAAGAAGCTACAGTTACTAAAGATGGCATCATCCACCACTGCCTCAAGTCTTTCCACAATATCAAGTGATGAGGTGAAGATGTATTTAGTTATTTATTCTATAGTACTTCTTCTTCTTCTTGGTCTTCCAACAGGTGCATTTCCCCAGGACGCCCACTATATATAAAAACGTTTAAGGCCGTTAAGTTTGTCCGTGTGTGTTGGTTACCTCTGGTCTCGGCTAGTTTCAGAGCCTCTTTGCTGTCTTCAAGGTTTCCTCCTGTGATCATAAACTGAAAAAAAAAGAAAAAAGTTTGAAATTACCTTTTGAAAGAACGATAATGATCTCAAAATTTATCAGTGCTTGTACAAAAATATGTTTTTTTACTCACATTTCACTGTTAGTTTCTTTATTGTCATTTATTTTATCATGATTATTTTATTTTTGTTTCCGCCCACTGTCTTTTAGACTGGAAAATACATGTGTGTGTGTAAGGATTGTTATTTCAATCACAATGTGTCTTTATTTGAAACTGTTCTTTCATCATGATGTAATCTTTGCATACATGTGGTTTTGTATGTGTACAAAAAAGTAAATAAGAATGTAAGTGTTAAGAAAAAGAAGAGGTGTCTGTATGCATTGTCTACCTTCTGAACTCCGGCTTTCAGCGCTCTGTCGATGATTTGATCAAAGTCGTCTGTTAAAAATACAAAAACACAACTGCTCTCACATTAACTGCTTTCATAACAGACAAAATAAAGTTAAAAAAGGCAATATGCTATTACTGTCTATTGTAGGTATTGGTCTTTGTTTTGTAAAAAAAATATATATATATATATATAATCAGGGTGGTGTAGTGGTTAGACCCCCGCCCCCCATAGAGTCTCAGTCCTCTTCACAGCAGACCCGGGTTAGAATCCAGCCCGGGTCGTTCTCTGCATGACATTCCCCTCTCTGACACATTTCATCTCTGTCTCTACACACTGTCTAATAAAAAATAAATAAATAAAAATAAATAAATAAAGATGTCTGCCTCACCGTCATGTTTCTGCTTGCCTCTGTAGCTTCCTCTGAACATGGGATCTGTCAGGTTCACACCAATATCTGGAATTTATCGAACAAAAATCAATAATTAATTGTCGACAATGCAATGCCTGTTTTAAGTCTGTACTACTAGAATATTTACCACGATCTTTACATAGTCTTATAACCGGATTAGTTAAAGGTGGAGTCAGCGATTCTGGAGAACGCTTGTTGTCAAAATCAGTGAATATCTCCTCATGATCCACTAGGTCTGTCTGTGTGTGCATTTAAAATTAATACATTGTTGTTAGCACACAGCCTAGGCTCTGTAAACAGGTGAGTAAACAATGGGGAACCACCGTAGCTAGCAACATGCCTGTTCACAGAGCCTAAGCTGTATTAACACCTGATTTTTTTTTCCAGCACACACAGACAGATGTTGGATCATGAGGAGATATTCACTGATTTTGACAGAAAGTGATTTTGTCAACCAGCGTTCTCCACAATCACTGACTCCACCTTAGATTCATATTAATCCCTTGAAATGCAGAAAGTATCCACTGCTGTTGACACTATAAACTGTCATTAGGAATTATGAACTTTGTGTCATGTTGTGTTGTAATTTCAACCAGTGCTAACTCATAATAGCTTCCATGCTAACTAACTAAACATGCATTTGTTGTTTTACGGTAAACAGCATAAAAGGGCACTTCTGCATTCTCTTAATCTTTAGTAATCAATACAGTAAAATCATTTAAACAAATGTCTTACCGATGAATTTGTGCTGAGCCATGTTTGAAAGAGCTAAACTTCTAAAAAGAGACACACATGCAGTCCTCACCACTCCCATTACGCTACGATACCGTAATGACCATAGTAGACAGTGGATACGCTATCATTAAATCCATAAGTAAGACAACCTTAAATGCATACATACTGTAAGATTTCAAAAATCATTTCCTGATGACAATGTTTTTAATTAACAAAAATCATCGGTAATTAGAGGCCACGTTACTGAAAATATAAATAGCTATCTTCTTTTTGTCTTTTTTATACGGTCTATGCTTTTGTCCTGATTGTATCTTTTGTTTTAGACGGTAAAGACTGTGAAGATAAATTATGTTTTGCAATGGGTCATTGCCAACATCTGATATTGAATCCTGACAACACAAAAAAAGTAAAATAAATATTTGTGCGCATATTGAAGGCTATATTTATACTATATTTTTAATATCTTATTTGTTAGAGTTAGTTTCTAGTTGAGTTCACTGCATGTTTCACCAATAGACTGTATATAAAAGCAAGTGTAACTGCAGCCTACACATGACAATAAATATAGGCCTGCTGAATCATGAAATAACAGACATACATAGCTATCTTGTCTGTCTCCTTTACGGTAAAATCTATATTTTTAGATGATAAAGACAGTGAATATAATTTAGGCTACTTCTTGTTGTGATGGATCATTGATAACTTATGCGATTTTCTCCTGAACAAATAAAGAAACACACATACAAATAAAAGGAAAATAGATAGGCCTACGTGTGTATTTGTTCAATATCGGCTCAGTGTCTTTAAAAAAGAAAATTTAAACTATAGTTGTAATTTGTACTGTTATTTTTCCCCATCACTCTTATTACTTTGGGGGACCATTGAGTTTCTATTTATTTTTGATTTATTTTAATTTTTTCTCTACTTTTTTTCTATTCTTAGGCTATTTTATCTCTGGGTTGTTAATTGATGGTTAGACTTGATGTGTGGTGATGGTATGTCGTGCATTTATTACGTTGTTTGTTTTTGTATTGGTGGAAAGTATATGACTTTTCACTTTTGTGTGATTTGTTATAACAAAAAATCTAATAAAAATACAATTAAATATTTGTGCGCATTTTTCACGTGTCTACGGTCTTATCGTCCAATGAGACACAAAGTCCCAGAATGCACCGCGTTACCTCTGCGAGAAGGTGACAGCGGACGGTGGGAAAATGGCGTCCGCATATCTCACTCACCAGCAGAAAGTGTTGCGACTTTACAAGAAATCACTGAGACACCTCGAGTCGTGGTGCATATTTAGGTAAGAAAAGACATCTCCGCTTTAGCTGTTTGGTTTAAATAGCGAATAGCATACAGAAAAGGGCCACAGAGACGCTGAATCTACAAGCTAAGCTAACTGTTAGCCAAGCTAGGTCACTCTCAAAAACACAGACCCTCACACACACACACACACGTCTATTCACACTAGCATATCTCTGACTCTGGCTTATGTAGTTACAAACTGATTTTGATTTAAGATATTTTGTTATATTGTACACCTGTACACGCCACCTGGTATTTACGTTAGCGCTAAACAGCCCAAATACGGTCTGACATGTGAATTAATTAAATGTGCCTTTATTTGTTATGATTTTGATTATTATGGCTTACAGCTTATGAAAACCCCAAATTCAAAATCTCAGAACATTTGAATATTACATTAAATCAATAATAAAGGTATTTTAAATACAGAAATGTCGGCCCTCTATAAAGTATAATCATCCATATGTACTCAGTACTGGGTTTGGGCCCCTTTTGCATGAATTCTTGCCTCAATTCCAATTCATTTTCCATGTTATTCTAAAAATACGAGTTTCACCTGTCTGTATGTTGATAAAAAATGTGTAGGAAAAAGTTGAACCCTGGGTCTAAACTGACTGTTATTTTTCTGTGTTTCCAGAGATAAATACCGGCTCTATATAATATGTATGTAAAGTATTGATAAAAATGTGTAGGATCCCTGAGAGTTTTTTTTTTTGGCATTTTTATGCTTTATTGATAGTGTAGAGACAGAGTTGAAATGGGGCAGAGAGGGGAGTGACATGCAGAGAACGACCGCGGGCTGGAATCGAACCCGGGTCTGCTGCTGGCCGAGGCCCATGGGGGGCGGGGGCGGGGTGGCCCTACCAGGATCCCCCGGTGTTAACTGTTTATTATGTTAAACTAGATAAATGAATGTATAATTATAATTGTTCTGTGTTTCCAGGGATAAGTACCGGTTCTACGCGTGCATGCTGCGGGCGCGTTTCGATGAGAGTAAGCCGGAGAAGGACATGGTGAAAGCCACCATGATGCTGAAGGCCGGGGAGGAAGAGTTTTGGGCCAACCAGCACCCCCAGCCCTACATCTTCCCCGACTCACCCGGCGGGACGTCCTATGAGAGATACGAGTGCTACAAGGTCAGTGCACAGTTTAGGGGAACTTTAAATAATTAAGTTAAAGACCTACTTCACCGGTGGAAATTTGAAGGTGTACTGTATTGAACTCTGAGATCCTATGTAGTATAAATTTGCAAACATTTTAGAAATCGGTTCATCCTAGCCTGAGAAAAGGCAGAAAGAGTGTTTTATGGTCTCATTGTCTAAACCCTACAGTTTGCCCAGTTGTGATGTACATCACACATTTATACTACATAGGATCTCAGAGTTCAATACACCTTCATATTCCCACCGGGGAAGTAGGTCTTTAAGTTTTCTGTTTTAGTCAATTTACACAAGGCACGTTGAAATGAGTCTTTCACTGTTTAGGGGACTTTACATACGTACTGCTTGTGCTGTTTATTCACTTTTTGTTTCTTCACATATTTTCACGATTACATCCTCTTAGAAAAAAAGTTTAAAAACTCAAGTTCATGAACAGAAAGATTTAAAAACAATGGTTTCTTTTTAAATGTATCGGCTGGAGTCAGTGATTCTGGAGAACGCTTGTTGTCAAAATCAGTGAATATCTCCTCATGATCCGCTGTGTGTGTGTGTGTGTGTGTGTGTGTGTGTGTGTGTGTGTGTGTGTGTGTGTGTGTGTGTGTGTGTGTGTGTGTGTGTGTGTGTGTGTGTGTGTGTGTGTGTGTGTGTGGCTTGAAAAAATCCAATGTTAATACACAGCCTGAGCTACTTAAACAGGTATGTAAACAAAGGGGGCCCACCGTAGCTATAGCAACATACCAGTCTACAGAGCCTAGGCTGTGTATTAACACCAGTTTAATTTTTTTTTCAGTTCGCACATAGAGATAATCACTGATTTTGACAACAAGCGTTCTCCAGAATCACTGACTCCACCTTTTTAATGTATCTAATAAAGAACAGTTAAATATACTTTAATATAAATGGTGGCAACGGTCCTAATGTGTGACTGTGTTTGCTGCAGGCCCCAGAATGGCTGCTGGACCACTGGCACCCGTCAGAGAAGGCCATGTACCCAGACTACTTCTCCAAGAGGGAACAGTGGAAACAACTGCGGCTGCAGAGCTGGGACAAGGAGGTGAGACATTCACTATCTTTCTCTTTCTGTTTTTTTTTTTTTTTCTTCTTTTTAAAAAAAGAAAAAAATTATAATGTGTCAAAAATAATAATTATTATTTTATAATTTCTCCCCAAACATTTGAAATTGATAAATAATAGTAATTAATTCTGATTTTTTTTGTTATTATATATAGGGGAAGGTGGGGTGATTTGTGCATTTTGGAAGTTGCAAAACCCCTTGTTTCTAGAAAACCGTGGAAGAAATTGGAAATGTGACCACATATTTAAGAAGAGCCATCCATTTGACTCATCCTGTAAAGAAGGGAGACACAAGGAATAAGATATAAGCACATTTAAGCTCAAAAAACTGTGTTTTGCCTTTCAAAGTAAAATTTCCATGATCAAGGTTTTTTGATTATTGTGTCTGAACAATTATAGACACGTTTGAAAACATTTGACACATGTTTTAGTGCTTTGGTATGCTACACTTTGAGTCTATATAGTTAGCACAATGTCAACCCTAAATTGCTGCATCATGCCTATTATCCAAAATTCTGGGGATGGGGTGATTTGTGCGCAAGGGCCTGGGTGAGTTATAAGTAAGTAAGTAAGTAAAATGTATTTATAAAAGCACATTTATGACAGTTTGCACTGTCCAAAGTGCTGTACATAGTGCATTCAGTAGGTAAACAATGAAGGTAAAATAACAATAACCAAAATAAAAGACGTAAAGCCCATACATCCACATAAACACAGATAGTAGTGCAGAGGTAAGTAAGTAGTGCAGAGGTTAATGGGGAGGAAACACCAGGGTGTACATATGGGTTTTGAGCCTTGATTTAAAGGCAGAAATGTAGGGGGAATCACATTTGTCAGGTGGCAGTTGGTTCCACAAGCACGGAGCAACTAGTGCAAAGTACATTTCTGAGAGTTGTGCCAGTGGCATGGCTGTATACGCTGGTCACCAAAAGAAAGTGATAGTCTACAGTAGCTCAGGAGAGAGTGACATCTCAATTCCACTTAACGACACCACTGATGAGAGTTCAGATGGCCAGAGAGATGATGATGGTGACTTTGTCATTGTGACACAATGACGCACAAATCACCCCACTACGTGGGGTGATTTGTGCGACAAGACAACTTTTTTTCCGAAAGCTATATTTCTTAAACAGTTTATTCCAGATCCAAAGTTTTTATTGCCAGGGATGCACAACATCCTGAAATATATGTACATATTTGAGTTGGAGACATAACTGTCAAGGCCTCACTTTAAAATCACTTTGAGTAAAAAGTTGCACAAATCACCCCACCTTCCCCTATATTTTTTTGTATCCCAAAAAATAACCAAACATACCAACAGTCAAAAGTCAAACATACAATACAATGTTAGAGCAAAACCCATTTCACATAAAATGTAGTTTTCTCACCAGTTAGTTTCTGGTGTGCGCCAGAAGAATGTCACTTTTGGCGCTCCGCACATTTGTAATAGTACAGAGTAACTCAGTAATAGTACAGAGTAACTCAGTAATTGTACAGAGTAACTCAGTAATAGTACAGAGTAACTCAGTAATAGTACAGAGTAACTCAGTAATAGTACAGAGTAACTCGTACTAAAAAAGGGCTTATTTCCATATAAGTATAAAGTTGTCTATATGACTTGGGACACATTTGCAAATGCAACCCGAGTACTTCCTCAAAAGATTGATTTTTTTTCCAAATAACTTTTGACAATGTTACACTGCTAGAGTAAAATATATTTAATTATTTAGTTGATAAGCTGTATTTAACCTAAACACTAAAACATTTAGACATTTCCACCCAACTCCACGTTTCATTAGCAGAAAGTGTATAATAGATATTATCATATATGTCCAGTAGGTGGCAGTAGAGCTCTGCTAGAGTCCTGATGTCATGGTATTTCTGTCAATGTAACAAAGGAAATACCTTACTGAATCAACTTCAAATACTCAGTCAGTATATAATAGATCAACTTTAAATACTCAGTCAGTATATAATAGATCAACTTTAAATACCCAGTCAGTATATAATAGTTGATGATAAAGGTTGAAACTATGAGACTGTATTCTGTTGCTCTCTACAGCGGGTATAGATATAGAATGGAAACAATTGGTTGAAGAAAAATGTACCAAAAAATGAATAAAAAAAACTAATGGTATCCAACTGGGGCGGCAGTGGCGAAGTGGGGAGGGAGTTCGCCTCTGGTGTGCAGGGTCGGAGGTTCGATCCCCCGTCTCCCCGCCACATGTCGAAGTGTCCCTGAGCAAGACACTGAACCCCAAATTGCTCCCGATAGTTAGCTTAGCATCCTAGTGCTAAGCCTACCCTGCGTGGTAGCTGCTGCTATCGGTGTATGAATGTGTGTGTGACTGGGTGAATGTGTACAAAAACAATGTAAAGCGCTTTGAGTCTGTGATAAACGGAGATATAGCGCTATACAAGTCCATTTACCATTACCAACTAAACATATGAATAAAGTGAATGTACATTTAGGTCCAGAATGTCATGTCATGAGATATCTGAATTTACTGAAGCGAATATTATAAATGCTGAATACATTTAACAATTATAAGGTAAAAAAAATAATAAAATTAAAAAAATCGCCATTTTCCTCCTCTCAGTGTGTTGTTAATTGAACAATTATATGATAAAATAAATACATTTAAAAATTCCAAAAAATTCACCATTTTCCTTCTCTCCATGTGTGTGTGTGTGTGTTGTTCAGGTGGCCCAGCTGCAGGCTGAGACCCAGGTGGGCGGACCCCAATCCGAGTCCCTTCCCCCGGCTAGGAAGGAGGGAGAGCTGCCCCCTCTGTGGTGGCAGTATGTCACCCGCCCCAGGGAGCGTCCCACTTAAACACACACACAAACACAAACACACACACACAGCTCCTGAGGTCTCAACTACCCTAACAGCAGTGTTAAAACTGGCTTAAACCTCTCTCTCATCGAAACCTGTCTGTGAAGAATTATGTCTTTAGAGTCTAGAGGTTAAGAGAAAACATTCACACTGATTTGTCAGTTTAAGGAGTTTTGGTGACTTGAGAAAATCTGTATATGTATCACTCAATACCTTTAACTGTTCCAATAAATAACTGTATAATTAAACCTGTCTGTCTGTCTGTGTTACTGATCACCATCTCCACAAGGTAACTCACTAACCCTGCCTTCCAATACCCATACTTCCATACTATTCAGTATGCCAGAAAAAGATTTAGGATGTCCCAATACATGCACGTCAATTGTAGTATGCGGAATATACATAAATGCCCCACTAACTCCAATAGCATTTTGGAGCATTCGTCTTTATTCTTGACATTTCTCAACATAATGAAAAAAAAAATTAAAAAATTCCTTATCTGACTTTTTTCTTTTCTTTCTCCTGTGGCCCTAAAACTCTTCTGTACTTAAGTATGTAGTGTAGTAAAAAAAAAAAATATATGATTTGGAACGCAGGGTAACTATGCCTGAGTAAACCATACTTCAAGAACACACACACACGCGCACACACACACGCACACACACACACACACACACACACACCTAGACTAGGGCCTGAAGTCTTGTGGTCGTATCATCATGGTGACGGCCTTCAGTGAGTAGAAGTCAGAATTCTTCCATGAAAACCAAACGATCCCGTCCGGTCCGAGAGAGTTACTGGCCTTCAGAGAGTATCGCCCGCCCTGCTGGGAAAACACTGGCTCAAAACATCTCACAGTTTTCTGTTCAACACTTAAAGGTGTAGTCAGTGATTCTGGAGAACGCTTGTTGTCAAAATCACTTTTTTTTTTATCAAAATCTGTGAATATCTCCTCATGATCCGCTACCTGTCTGTACTGTGTGTGTGTGTGTGTGTGTGCTGAAAGAAATCCAGTGTTAATACACAGCCTAGGGTTTTGTAAACGGGCATGTTGCTAGCTATGGTGGGTCCCCTTTGTTTTACATACCAGTTTACAGAGCCTAGGCTGTGTATTAACACTTGATTTTTTGGGGGGGCACACACACAGACAGGTAGTGGATCATGAGGAGATATTCACTGATTTTGACAACAGGCGTTCTCCAGAATCCTTCCTCAGTCATATTTATTATTAACACTTTTATTTATTATATATATTTTGTTTAACCCATCCAAATATATAATTTTACTGCAAATAAAATGTATTACTTGTATGTTCATATCAAATCAAATATATACTATAAATTCTTGCACATTTCTCACAAAAAATAAATAAATAATTGAACACTGTATATATTATCTCACTATTGATATATTTTAGTATCAAAACTATAATTTTATTCAGAAATTCCCTACGTTACCTTGTAGTAGACGCCGTTGAGGTTGGCATGGAAACACTGGTTGTACCACCATCCTGCGTGGCTGACCTTATGATGACATAGGAGCGAGTACAAATCAAATAAATACAGAGACCTACTAACCAAAAACACACATAAGATAAATAGGCCTGCACATACTATGCACACAATAAAGCAAACGAGATAAATAAGTGCTGGTAAAAAGACATTCCCTGCCCTCCAAATCACATTGCTACCTTTTCCTTTTACTACACTAAAGTATCCTACACAAGAGTTTTAGGGCCACAGGAGAGAAAAAAAAAATCAGATATGGAAGTTTTTTTTTCATTATGTCTGTGTGTGTGTGTGTGTATTCTTGAAGTATGGTTGTATGGGTTACTCAGGCATAGTTACCCTGCGTTCCAAATCACATACTTTTTATTACACTAAAGTAGGCCTACAGAAGAGTTTTAGGGCCACAGACAGGAGAAAAAAAAATCAGATAAGGAAGTTTTTTTTCATTATGTCGAGAAATGTCAAGAATAAAGAGGAATAGGGGAAGGTGGGGTGATTTGTGCATTTTGGAAGTTGCAAAACCCCTTGTTTCTAGAAAACCGTGGAAGAAATTGGAAATGTGACCACATATTTAAGAAGAGCCATCCATTTGACTCATCCTGTAAAGAAGGGAGACACAAGGAATAAGATATAAGCACATTTAAGCTCAAAAAACTGTGTTTTGCCTTTCAAAGTAAAATTTCCATGATCAAGGTTTTTTGATTATTGTGTCTGAACAATTATAGACACGTTTGAAAACATTTGACACATGTTTTAGTGCTTTGGTATGCTATACTTTGAGTCTATATAGTTAGCACAATGTCAACCCTAAATTGCTGCATCATGCCTATTATCCAAAATTCTGGGGATGGGGTGATTTGTGCGCAAGGGCCTGGGTGAGTTATAAGTAAGTAAGTAAGTAAAATGTATTTATAAAAGCACATTTATGACAGTTTGCACTGTCCAAAGTGCTGTACATAGTGCATTCAGTAGGTAAACAATGAAGGTAAAATAACAATAACCAAAATAAAAGACGTAAAGCCCATACATCCACATAAACACAGATAGTAGTGCAGAGGTAAGTAAGTAGTGCAGAGGTTAATGGGAGGAAACACCAGGGTGTACATATGGGTTTTGAGCCTTGATTTAAAAGCAGAAATGTAGGGGGAATCACATTTGTCAGGTGGCAGTTGGTTCCACAAGCACGGAGCAACTAGTGCAAAGTACATTTCTGAGAGTTGTGCCAGTGGCATGGCTGTATACGCTGGTCACCAAAAGAAAGTGATTGTCTACAGTAGCTCAGAAGAGGGTGACATCTCAATTCCACTTAACGACACCACTGATGAGAGTTCAGATGGCCAGAAAGATGATGATGGTGACTTTGTCATTGTGACACAATGACGCACAAATCACCCACTACGTGGGGTGATTTGTGCACAAGACAACTTTTTTCCGAAAGCTATATTTCTTAAACAGTTTATTCCAGATCCAAAGTTTTTATTGCCAGGGATGCACAACATCCTGAAATATATGTACATATTTGAGTTGGAGACATAACTGTCAAGGCCTGACTTTAAAATCACTTTGAGTAAAAAGTTGCACAAATCACCCCACCTTCCCCTACTCCAAAATGCTATTGGAGTTAGTGGGGGGTATTTATGTAGGCTATTTTCAGCATACTACAATTGACGTGCATGTATTGGGAGTGGACATCCTAAATCTTTTTCTGGCATACTAAATAGTAGGGAAGTATGGGGATATATTGAGTAAGAGAATAAAAAAAACGGCATCACGTAAAAATGTGTTTTAAGAAGTGATTTAAAAGTGTAGGCTACTGTACCTCGGAGCAGAGGTGTCCGGTGTCGGGCGTGCTGAAGGGCTGGCCGTCGTGATACAAACCGAACGAGTCCGACACGGAGCCGCTGAAATCAGACACACGCAGACGGAACCGCCTCTCCTCTTCCTCGACCCTGAAAAGACGGGGACATTTTGTTTAGTATAAATCATTTAGGTGGGAATATGAAGGTCTATTTAACTCTTGAGATCTTATGTAGTAGCCTATAATAAATGTGCAAAATTTTTTTTAGAAATCGGTTCATCGTAGCCTGCATGAGAAAAGGTAGAAAGAGTGTTTTATTGTCTCACTGTCTAACCCTACAGGCAATCTGTCTGTGTGTGTGTGTGTGTGTGTGTGTGTGTGTGTGTGTGTGTGTGTGTGTGTGTGTGTGTGTGTGTGTGTGTGTGTGTTATCCTTATTATTTTATCTATCTATACAGCGACCCACCCACACACACGCACACATACCTGAATGTGTGGTATTGTGCTTGTGGGGGCCCAGTCTGTCAGTTGTATGCGGAGGCAATGTGTGTGTGTGTGTGTACGTGTATGTTATCCTTTTTACATTATCAATTCTATCTATCTATCTATCTATCTATCTATCTATCTATCTATCTATCTATCTATCTATCTATCTATCTATCTATCTATCTATCTATCTATCTATCTATCTATCTATCAGTTGCAGACAGATTTACAAGCATATCTTATTGGAAGCAGAGAGAGAGAGAGAGAAGAGAGAGAGAGAGATAGAGGGAAAGGGAGCGAGAGAGAGAGAAAAGGAGATGGCGAGAGAGAGGCAGAGATACAAGCGTATGTGATAGCAAGCAGGTCAGGTCATGTTCCGGTGTTGTGCCGAATTCCCACTCCCCCGCAGGATCCCACTCCCCTACGCGATTCTTAGGCTTTGAGGAAACTGTTAGTAGGCTATTTAATTCATGTTTCATCAAAATATAAGTTATGTTGTGCTGCACTAAATAGACGTACTTTAGAGCTGCACTTGAAAAACGATGTTGATGTCGATGTTGTGCCACACTGTCCTATTATCGAAATGACGGTAATATGTGAATAATGTTGAAGTTGCGACTGCTGTTATGTCACTGTCTGGTAAAAGCGAGAATCCTTCTGTGTATTCATTTGTACTAATCATTTTTAGTAGAACTATTCACTTCTGATTCAAGATTACGTTGTACTTGCTGTTATAGGTATACTCACGCGTAGGGGAGTGGGATCCTGCGGGGGAGTGGGAATTCGGCACAACACCTGTCAAAGCTTTTTAGGGTCGAGGAATGCGTCTAATTTACGAGCCAAATAAACCTGTAAATCTGAGTGTTGGTTTTTTTACACAAATTCTTGAGAATCCTGAAGCACAATAAGTCAATGTATGAAAGGTGTCCGACGCTGTTTTTGTAAGGAGAGCGGCCAGACTCCTTGGCACCTATTAATTCATGCAGCATCTGACTGTCCAGATCAGGTAATCAATTCAAATCAAATGTTTATCTGTATCTGTATCGCGCTTTTCATACTGAGGAGAAGCTCAAAGTGACTCACAGAGATTAAGAACAACAACAGAAAAAGAAAAACAGCAAAGAAGAAAATTAAAACAACCCACACACACACACACACACACACACACACACACACACACACACACACACACACACACACACACACACTCTATCTATCTATCCATCCACCCCCCCCCCCCCCCCACACACACACACACACACACACACACACACACACACACACACACACACACACACACACACACACACACATACCTGAACGTGTGGTATTGCGCGTGTCTGTGTGTGTCGGCCCAGTCGGTCAGTTCTATGCGCAGGCTGCAGTGCCGTCGGTTGGACAGCAGGTGGAGCGCCGTGTTGCCGAGCCAGTGTTCTGCGCGCGCTTCACCGAAACCCTCGCGATACTCTGACCAACGGCGGTTAAAACTCACCGTGCCATCGCGACGCCTCTGAAACACTGTCCAGCCCCCACCTGTAACAGACAGAGAGACAGACAGGCAGACACACACACAGATAGACACAGACAGACACACAGACACACAGACACACACACACACAGACACACACACACACACACACACACACACACACACACACACACACACACACACACACACACAGACAGACCTAGACAAAGACACAGACACACACACACACACACACACACACATACATTCACACATTAACACATTAATACACAAACAGCCAGATACTGTGTGTCAGATACTGTGTGTAATATTGGAATATTTAGTGGCATCAAGTGGTGAAACTTTGCTAACCCCATGTCTTTGGGAGAATTTACAGAAGCTACGGTGGCCTTCAAGGACAAGAAGCTAGTTACTAAAGATGGCATCATCCACCACTGCCTCAAGTCTTTCCACAATATCAAGTGATGAGGTGAAGATGTATTTAGTTATTTATTCTATAGTACTTCTTCTTCTTGGTCTTCCAACAGGTGCATTTCCCCAGGACACCCACTATATATAAAAACACGCAAGGCCGTTATGTTACTACTGTAGAAACATTCAAAACAAGGTAATAAAAGTAATGCAATACACAGTGTGTGTCTCACCCTCTGTCTCCATGTCGCAGTAGACAGGTGTAGTAACCCCCGGCGACAGGGCGATGATGTAAACACCAGAATGGCGGGCGCCATTTTGAAAAAGAGACGCACAGTCTGACGGACAGAAAGACATTTGGTCTGTGAGGGAGAGAGAGAGAGAGAGAGAAACTGGTGAAATCCTGAGTTCTTGTCTTTCAAAGGTGGAGTCAGTGATTCTGGAGAACGCTTGTTGTCAAAATCAGTGAATATCTCCTCATGATCCGCTACCTGTCTGTACTGTTTGTGCCCTGAAAAGGAATCCAGTGTTAATACACAGCCTAGGCTCTGTAAACTGGCAAGGCGCTATAGCTACGCTGGGCGCCCTTTGTTGTAATATACCAGTTGGAAAAAAGGTGCACAGACAGTACGTACTGGTAGCAGCGGATCATGAGGAGATATTCACTTTTTTTTTTTACGTTCTCCAGAATTGCTGACTATACACCTTTAATCTGTGTGGTTGTTTTCTTTGAACTGCGCTGTTTTTTTGTGAACGATCCTGCATATAAGCACACATTCACGTTCACATTAAAAACTGCATCTTTGGGGCGTTCGCTGTGTAGTGATAGAGTATATAGGTAGTTTTCCCTCATACTTAAAGGGGCAGTGTGTAATATGACATCATCAAGAAAGTTATAGAAAGTTCTAGAATGCAACACTCCCTGGGTAACCCCAACCCTATTGAATAATAACAGAAGCTGCAGTGGCCTTCAAGGACAAGAACAATTCTAAATTCTAAACAATGCACCTGATGACATTCCAACCAACATGGATGCCTCCATAAGACTTGCCTGCTCAATGTCCAAAATGTAATATTAATATTTGTAATTCTCCGCTCAGGAGGATAATTCAGATTATTGGCAGAGGTGACTTTACACCAATGAGGACATATTTATGAATGAGGATATTGATTTTAGCTAATAAATTACTTAAAATGTTACACAGTGTCCCTTTAAGACTTTTAGTTTTACCCTCAAACATCTAGTTAGGACAGTTGCCTTGACATTTTAAATCATCCTTACTTTCATAAAAGAATAATTCACCCATACAGAACCGGCTTTCAATCATTATAGAATCGCTATTTTGATATAATGAACAAAGTTTTTCTTCCCTCAGTCTTCCCTCAGTCTTCCCTTGGCCCAGCTGTCCTGTTAATCCTAACCCTACATTTTCCTCACATGGGAAAATGTAGGGTTAGACAGTGAGACCATAAAACTCTCTTTCTGCCTTTTCTCAGGCTAGGATGAACCGATTTCTAAAATGTTTGCACATTTATACTCGATAGAAGTTCAGAGTTCAATACACCTTCATATTTCCACCGGTGAAGTAGGTATTTAACTAATTTTCACAGTGTGTGTGTGTACCTGGGGTCCTTGTGTGTTGCATGCCTAGCTCCGGCGGTTGTGTTGTTTTAATGACGTGGGTGTTGCAGCCCGTGGTGTGGTTGATTGTGTGAACGGTGGCTGACATGTTGACGAGTTGCTTCTTCATCTCGTCCAGCAGAGTCGCGTGAACGTGAAGCAACATAACCGTCTCTGAGCGACGCAACTCCAGCGAACGCAAGCTCTGGTCCAAGGTCCAGTTTACACCAACGATCTCTCCATTCTGAGGGAAAGAAAGAAAGAAAGAAAGAAAGAAAGAAAGAAAGAAAGAAAGAAAGAAAGAAAGAAAGAAAGAATTCAACCCCTTATTCTATTCACAGTATTTATTTATTTATTTATTATTCTTTCGGACAATTCCACACAATACACAATTTTCTCTTGAAAATATTCATACATCATACTTTGTGTTGTCCGAAGGGAGACGGAAGAAGCCAAAGGCTTATCAGGTACCGCCCCCATTTTCATCAAATTCGAATTCAGATACACAGTTACTGTTACAGAAAATAAAAATAAAACAAAAAACATTTTTTTTTTATATATAGCTATATATATATATATACATACATACATATATACACATATATATATATACACATATATACACATACATACACATACATTTTTTTTTTTTTTTTTTTTTAAGAATCTGCAGTCCAATACACAATCAATTTTAATGTAATTGCTTCAGCTTTTAAGATCAGTTCAGCACAGTTCAGTTTCTCTGTGACAATGCCAAGTGTATAAAGTGTGAAGTGGCCTTGTATTTGGCCTGTTCCAATTCTTAACTGGTAGTCAAAACACTTCTGCAAAAGTATTCAAAAACAAGTCTGACAGCTGGCCTGTATTATTCTTTACAATATTGATATGTAAGTGACATTGACATTGTGCTCAGGTTATTAGTCTGTAATTTTCAATAATTTTTGAAACATAATTTGCTTTGAAATTGCGCAAACTGCAACTCCCTGTGACAACTTCATCAAGTCCATTCCACAGCTTAATACCCTTTATAGAAATCGAAAAGGATTTAAGTGTGGTCCGTATATTTTTCTCAGTGAATTTATCTTTTCTTCTTAAATCATGCAAAACTTCTCTGTCTTCAAACATTACTTGTAAACTGTTTGGAAGGCTTTTTTTTTTATTCTTCTTATTCATCAGAAATCAAAACTAAATTATTTTGAGGAACCTGGAACCAAACGTTAAGACTAGAATATGTTTGTAAACCAAACTGTGGGCCCTGCTGCTGTAAACAACAACAGTGAAACCGAAACTTTTCAGGAAGCTTTCTAACTTCAAACAGAGCGCACAGGATGGACAGGTAGCAGATCATGAGGAGATATTCACTGATTCTGACAAAAAAAAAGGTGATTTTGACAACAAGCGTTCTCAAGAATCACTGACTACACCTTTTACTAGATTTGAACAGGGGTGGCACGGAGACACAGCAGCCCAGACAGAAGCTCTCGTGTTGGGGCAGACTCGGAGGGATGAATGGCCCTGGAGCTAATCCTGTTAGCATCAGGGTTATGATCGACTTAGTGAGTGGGATAAACAGACAGACAGACATACAGACAGAGAGAAGGGAGGGGGCTGGCTGTGTTTTGAAATTTTGTTTATGGCCGATAGTCTGCTATCCCGAAAAAATCCACACATTTTGGTGTGTCTTTCTCTTAAAGGTGTAGTCAACCATTTGTCGAAAATCATTGTCTGTCAGATTCAGGGAATATCTACTCATGATCTACTACCTGTCCCAACTGTGTGTATCCAGTGTTAATACACAGCCTAGGCTCTGTAAACAGGCATGCTGCTAGCTACAGTGGGCCCCTTTGTTTACGTACTAGTTTACAGATTCTAGGCTGAGTATGAACACCAGCTTTTTTTTCAGTGCACACACAGTACAGACAGGTAGTGGATCATGATGTGATATTCACTGATTTTGACAAAAAGTGATTTTGACAACAAGCGTTCTCCAGATTCACTGACTCCACCTCTAATAAGTAAAGTAAATTTGTATAGCCTTTATATACACACACACACACACACACACACACATACACAGACACACACACACACACAGACCTAACCTGAGTCTCCAGGGCTTGTATTTGATGCTGGTGGTTTGTCAGTTGCTCTTGAAGCTCTGACATCATTGGTTTCACCTCTTCCAACTGTTGCTTCCTGCTCCGGTTGTCATGGCGCAACTTTGAGATTCCCTCTTGACAACGGAATATATCCTGGCAACGATTCTGCAAAAGATGGAGTCAGTGATTCTGGAGAACGTTTGTTGTCAAAATCACTTTTTGTCAAAATCAGTGAATATCTCCTCATGATCTGCTACCACTAGTCTGTAGTACTGTGTGTGAGTTATTTGATTTTTTTCAAAGATATTTTTTTGGCATTTTTATGCTTTATTGATAGTGTAGAGACAGAGTTGAAATGGGGCAGAGAGGGGAGTGACATGCAGAGAACGACCGCGGGCTGGAATCGAACCCGGGTCCGCTGCTGGCCGAGGCCCATGGGGGGGACGCCCTACCAACTGAGCTAAGGGCGCCCCCAACTGTGTGTGAGTTATTAATAAAAAGCTGGTGTCAATACTCAGCCTAGGGTCTGTAAACTTGGAGTCAGTTGTCCTAATAAAGATTTAAAATGGTTTATTTGACACTATTTGTACAAGAACTGAAGTAGTTGGCAATTAAAGGTGGAGTCAGTGATTTTTTTTATTCAGCTGACACACAGTACGGATAGGTAGCTGACTCCACCTTTAAGCCTATCAGCTCCACAAAACTCTCTCTGTATTTCTTAGTATGGCAGCATTTGCAAACTGGTGTTCAAATATTTCTGAAACTGTCTAATTGTTCCACTGATGATCATAAAATACATGTAACAGCAAACAAGACCATCAATGTAAAGAATGCTATTTTTATATAGTTTTTCTTAATGCCTTTGTCATGGGTATACGCTCACCCAGGAACAACAGCTGGTGTAGTAAAAACACTACTGCTTTTGTCCAAAGGGGGGCGCTAGAATTAACAAAAGCTGAAAGTTCCTCGGAGCACCTTTGAATAATAAAATAATAACTGTAATTTAATAGAATATTGTTGATTTACCTTGTCCAGGTCCAGAATGTGTGCTTTCGGAGTTGTAGGCTACCATACCAAGATAAAGAAGAATGCAAAATAAAAATAAATGGAAACAAAATAGGATACTGTACATGGAAATGAATAAAAATAAAAAATATTAAATGACGATGAATAAATAATAATAAAATAATAAATAAAATAAATAAATAAGAAAATAAATCGAATTAATAATAAAAATAAATAAATACATTTAAAACTTAAAAATAATAACTGAATAGAATATTGTTGAAATAAAAATAAAAAAATTATAATAACTGTAGTAAAAAAAAATCTTTTTATTTACCATGTCTGTGTTGATTTCCCGGTGTGTGTCCCTGAGTGTGTGTGGTACGTCTTTGCCTGTGTGAATGTCCAGGTCCAGAATGTGTGTGTGTGTTTCTGCGATCGCGTTGGGATGAACGACCTCATCGTGTCCGACGTCCGGCCGCTCGTCAGAAGGAAAGACTGTCCGGGGACAACAGCAACTCAGTAATATAAACGCCACCACACGCATAGCTTCTGGAAAAGTACAAAGAAAAAAGGTTTATATAGGGCACAATTTAACGCAGTTTAAAAAAAAAAAAATCAGCTCTTTTAAGTCAAATCTGAAGACTATTCTGTTTCCCTTTTAACCTACAAAAATTGTATTTTATTGTATTGTTTTATTTCTATTGTTGGTAATACACAGCCTAAGCTCTGGTCTCAGGCATGTTGCAGGCTACGGTGGTCCCCCTTTGTTAGCATACCAGTTTACAGAACCTAGGCTGTGTAGTAACTCCAGATTTTTTTTCAGCGCACACGCACACACACACACACACACACACACACACACACACACACACACACACACACACACACACACACACACACACACACACACACACTGGTAGAAAAGAAAGAAAGAAAGAAAGTATTTAACCCCTTATTCTTCTTATTCATCAGAAATCAAATCTAAATTATTTTGAGGAACCTGGAACCAAACGTTAGACTAAAATATGTTTGTAAACCAAACTGTGGGCCCTGCTGCTGTAAACAACAACAGTGAAACAGTAACTTTTCAGGAAGCGTTCTAATAAAATAAGAAAACGCACACGGGACAGACAGGTATAGATATTCACTGATTTTTTCAAAAAGAGATTTTGACAACAAACATTCTCCAGAATCACTGACTGCACCTTTAAAAGATAAATATCTTGGTCCTTCAAACAAAAAGTACATATTTAAAAATCATATTCTTACCTGTCGCACTGTATTTCCCAGTATCGTAGCGCCTAACTGAAAGCATTAGGACAGACAGGAGACTGTGTGTGTGTGTGTGTGTGTGTGTGTGTGTGTGTGTGTGTGTGTGTGTGTGTGTGTGTGTGTGTGTATGAAATCTTATCCTGATAATCCTGATGAGGGGATCAGCAGCCATTTGCTCGCCTACTGACACAACACATCAAATGAAAGAAACAAAATTAATAATATTACGATTTCAACATTAAATGTTGTATTGAAGGAAATGTATGTGTTTATTTTATGATTAAGGATACAGACCTGAAAATGATGAAGATTTGGCACATTTAGCTGTTTATTGATAACTGTTGTATAAGGCTGAAAAACAATTAGTACGTTCACTGCAATTCACTGTATTTTTCCTCATACTTACTCATAAAGCTACAGTGCGTAACTTCTGTCGCCCCCCCTCCCACATGAGGAATTCTGAGTAATAACAACAACACTGTCGGTGCATCTACATGAGGTAAAGCCTTCAGTGATGGCACATGGATTTTATACCTTCTGCTGTACGTCCAGGTTTTTTTCTTAGCAGTAGAATCAACAACTGAAACATTTCTTGGGCTCTTCTTGAGGAAAATATGAGTTTGTAGAAATATTTTTTTTAGCATATTAGTTAAGAGAGTAAAATAGTGATTCTAGTCGTTTCAGGTAAATACACTGTCGATTAAATTAGCATGTAGCATGAAGCATTTATATCGGTTCAGTGCAAATAAAAAAGCAGAATTTGTGGATAAACTTTGACGTCAATCTCTTGATTTGACTTTCGGCTTTATCCGCTATTTAGCTCTTTAAATACTTACTAGAACATACTAGAGAATGAGAAAGTGTGTGTGTGTGTGTGTGTGTGTGTGTGTGTGTGTGTGTGTGTGTGTGTGTGTGTGTGTGTGTGTGTGTGTGTGTGTGTGTGTTCTTTAATGGCTTGAATGGAGCTTCAAGGCTGCGTATGTCCACTAAGTGGTTTATATTTGTCGTCTCAATTTGTTGTCCGTTATCAAAACAGAATAACACCAAACAACTCGAAGAGATGCTGCTCTTATTGTGTTCAATACATTCTGTCGCTAATGGACACACACACACACACACACACACGCACACACACACACACACACACACACACACACACACACACACACACACACACACACCACACACACACACACACACACACACACACACACACACACACACACACACACATCCAAAGCATGTATGGTTCTGTAAAAATCACTTTATGTCCAAATCAGTGAATATCTCCTCATGATCCGCTACCTGTCTGTACTGTGTGTGCTAAAAAAAATCCAGTTTTAATAAACATTATAGGCTCTGTAAACTGGTGTGTAAACAAAGGGGACCCACCGTGGCTAGCCACATGCCTGTTCACAGAGCCTAGGCTGTGTATTAACACCAGAATCACTGACTACACCTTTAAGACACATTTCTTGACCCTTTAACAGAAGTCCATAGTGGACAATATAACGCTGGGAACAGATGTACCTCGAGCCTAATGGATGTTGAGTGCGTTCAGATGAAAAAAAAACATCACATTGATATTTCCAGACAATTCAAGTGTCTGCTGCCTGGGAGGAACAGGTCAAGGGCTTTAGTGAAAAGGTGAAAATACACGAACACACACACACACACACACACACACACACACACACACACACAAACACACACACACAGAGAAACACACACAAACACACACACGCACAGAGAAACACACAGACACACACACGCACAGACACACACACACACACACACACAGAAACACACACACACACAGAGAAACACACAGACACACACACGCACAGAGAAACACACAGACACACACACCACAGAGAAACACACACACACACACACGCACAGAGAAACACACAGACACACACAGAGACACACACAGAGAGAAACACACACACACACACACAGACACACATTACATAATGGAGGACACATGCTGCATTCATAGTGTAAGTTGAAGTCAAATTTGTGTATGAAACATTTGGTTTTAGATCTTATATTTATTTATTAATTAATTTATACTATTCGTCATCTAAACAACTTGTGTAAATACTTCATCTTTCTTGTGTGTAACAGTGTATATATTCTGGAAAAGAAACATATGTTATATTTCATTTGTATTTTATTTTATTATATATTATTGTATGTTATGTATTTTTTTCTTCTACTTTTAGCACAGTAATACAGAGCCTCTCACAACATTTCACTGCACATATGATGTATGATTTTGTGACAAATAAAGTCTTTGGGTCTTTGAATTAAAACAAGGCACCAGATAGAATGTGTACAGGGCGAGGCTAACAGTAAATTATCCCTTCTTTTATTTATTTTTCTACTTTTCTACTTTGTTCTTGTTATAATGCTATCCTATTGTTCTTGTTATAATGCTATCCTATTGTTCTTGTTATAATGCTATCCTATTTTATATATATACAAATGTTTTTATTGAGGAAGATGACTCAGGGATATTCACACAAGAATCCCAATGCAACTGTACTGTCTTGTTCCTGTGCAAATAGCAATAAACATAGTCTATTCTATTCTATTCTATTATGAATATTGAGGGGGACAGACACATCCCCGGCACCATCTAGAAATCACCGCTTTCGATCCAACCATCCTACAGGCAGCTGGCACAAGATCCACCTTAGTGACATAGTGGGCTCAAACAATGGAAAGGTGCTGCAACAGGTGTGTGTGTGTGTGTGTGTGTGTGTGTGTGTGTGTGTGTGTGTGTGTGTGTGTGTGTGTGTGTGTGTGTGTGTGTGTGTGTGTGTGTGTGTGTGTGTGTGTGTGTGTGTGTGTGTGTGTGTGTGTGTGTGTGTGTGTGTGTGTGTGTGTGTGTGTGTGTGTGTGTGTGTGTGTGTGTGTGTGTGTGTGTGTGTGTGTGTAACTGAAGACTCTGACCCACAGGTCCGATTCCCCTCTGACAACATTACATTCTGGTGTTAATCCGCCTTATATGTCGACTGACATTTAAAGCCCCGTCTGTAAAGGTGTTGGATGCAAGTCAGGGTTAGGGTGTGTTTCCATTCCATCTGCCGAGTAAGACTTAGTTTTTGTACATTAAGTTAATTGAAAATTCATAAAAATTTTTGTTTTTTTACCTCATTTAAAGGAGCTACGAGGAACTTTTAAATATTTCTGAAACAGTTAAATTTTTTCCTCTGATGATCATAAATGACATGTAACAGCAAACGAGACCGTCAGTGCAAAGAATGCTATTTTTATATAGTTTTTCTTAATGCCTTTGTCATGGGTATACGCTCACCCAGGAACAGCAGCTTGTCCAAACGGGGCTTTCAATTTAAAAAAAAATAATTTCAGCCTATAATTCTATCATAGGCTGAATATTATATACATCTATCAGGAGTGTGTGTGTGTGTGTGTGTGTGTGTGTGTGTGTGTGGGTGGGTGGGTCGAAGTAGGGGTTGATATTTAATTGATTGCTTAAGAATGACTTCCTCATCTGTGTGTGTGTGTGTGTGTGTGTGTGTGTGTGTGTGTGTGTGTGTGTGTGTGTGTGTGTGTGTGTGTGTGTGTGTGTGTGTGTGTGTGTGTGTGTGTGTGTGTGTGTGTGTGCCCTTGGCTGACAACATATAAAACCGTCTTTTTCGGCTCAAGGGACAAAAGTGGAGCAAGAGAGAAATCCAACGAACCGACGACCAGAAACGACATCACACAAACTGAGACAGGACAAGTGGTAAGTATCTTAATTATATGTTGTATACATCTTTTGTATTTGTTAATTTAGTTAAGATTTTAATATTTTTTTAAAATGTCTAAATCCTTGATAAAAACATGTTTAACAGGATGGTACTTAATTAATTACCAATGTAGCTTTCAGTTTTTGTATGTGTATGTGTTATGTGTATCATTTTCAGGCAAAAAAAAAAAAAAAATACAAGCGTAGCTCAATCTTGAGATTTTTGGCAATTTTGCTTCCATAACATGTCTTCTTTCATACTAGGATAAATCAAAAGGTCCAGAATGAACATTTAGGTGTTTGTTTAACCAACTCTTTTTTTCTTTTACGGTTAAAAGTATTTTCTGATTTATAAAATGAAAAAAAGGGCTGTAACCAAAATCTGTTCAGTAAAAGCTTTGGGCACTAATTTATTTATTTCTTTATTTTAAAATGAATAGTTCAATAGTATTGTTGAAGTGTGGTTGTATGAGGTACTTCTGCACAGTTAGTGTGTTACCTTATGGAGATGGCCATCAGTCACTATAAGGAGTTTGGGAGAGACGTGGCTGTAGCAGAGGTCACCATTGTACTGTTGCAGAGGGGGCCAATATACTTTTAAGAACATGTCATTTATATGTAGTCAACTGTCATTTTGGGATTGCGCTGTAATCAGGGCATCATTGGAAAAGATATTTGAATAATAAATAAAGGATTAACATATACAGCTCTGGAAAAAAATGAAGAGACCACTCCGAATGTTCAGTGTCTCTCGTTTTACTATTTATAGGCATATGTTTGAGTAGAATGAACATTTTGGTTTTATAACATAAACTACTGAAGACATTTCTACAAAATTCCAATACGCTTTTGTGGCATTAAGAGCATTATTTTCATTAAGTAATGTATAGATGAAGATTTATGAAAAATCCAGACTGGTCTCTTCATTTTTTCCGGAGCTGTAAATATATAATACTAATGTCTGTGTGAATAAATAAAGGATATATACTGTGTATGTATATATTATAATAACGTATGTGTTGCTGTCTGTGATTTGCCGATAGGATAATGTCTCCTGTGTGGCTATTGGTTGCCGTGGCAGTGGTGGGCGTGGCCAACGGATCCGCCACTCAATGCTTTGAACATCAGAGCTGTCAGGAGGGAAACTCGGAGAGCAGCCTGATGGTAGCGCGCGCACACACACACACACACACACACACACACACACACACACACACACACACACACACACACACACACAAACTATTAGGGCCACAGGGAAGAAAAAAAATACGGATGAATTTTATTTATTAATCTATTATTTTCAATATGCTCTTTAAGAATAAAGACACCATTTCGACTTTATTATCAAAATGCATAATAGAAAAAAATATTACTTTTTTTTTAAAAAAAAAAATTCTATAACATTTTTTAAATCATTTTTCAATTTAAAATAAAAAAAAAACGTCCTCTATTTTTTTTTCTTCCCTTTGGCTATACTCTTTCTCTCTCTCTCTCTCTCTCTCTCTCTCTCTCTCTCTCTCTCTCTCTCTCTCTCTCTCTCTCTCTCTCTCTCTCCCTGTAGAATTGCATCTTGCTGTGTCGCGCGGAGCTGACCAGTGACACCCCGCTTCCCCCGCTCTCCCTGCCGTCTCCTCCCGCCTCCTCCTCCCAGCAGCAAACCAAGCGCTCCTACTCCATGGAGCACTTCCGCTGGGGGAAGCCTGTGGGCAGGAAACGCCGGCCCATCAAAGTCTACACTTCTAACGGAGTAGAAGAAGAATCCGCCGAGGTTTTCCCGGGAGAGATGCGACGGCGCGAACTGCCAAGCGACTTGATAGTGAGCGAGGAGGATGAGAAGGTAAAATACATGATAATATACTCTGGAATAAATTAAAAGACCACTCCAAATGTTCAGTGTCTCTCGTTTTACTATTTATAGGAATATGTTTGAGTAGAATGAACATTTTGGTTTTATACTATACACTACTGATATTTCTACCAAATTCCAAATACATTTTTTCGTCATTCAGAGCATTTTCAATAAGTAATGTAGAGATGAAGATTGAAGAAAAATCCAAACTGGTCTCTTTTTTTTCAGAGCTGTATATTAATGGCTTGTTGTGTGTTGTTTTTGTATCGTATCATAAAGATTCAATAAAGATAAAAAATAAAAAAAAAAAAAAAAAAAAGAAGGTAAAACACATGATGACGAGCCATGTTTGCTATAAGTTGTTATAAGCTTTATAATTTTTTTTTGTGGGCGTTCTACCTCAGTCGAGTTAAGGGTCTGAGGGCGTAGGGTGTCATACTGTATAGCCTATGGATTGTGAAGCCCACTGGGGAGAATGGCTATTTCTGAAAAAATTGGCTATACAGCCCCGGAAAAAATTAAGAGACCAGTCTGGATTTTGCTTCAATCTTCATCTCTACGTAATTTATTGAAACTGCTCTTAATGACAACAAATGTATTGGAATTTGGTAGAAATGTTGTCAGTTTATATTATAAAACCAAAATGTTCATTCTACTCAAACATATGCCTCTAAAGAATAAAACAAAAGACACTGAACATTTGGAGTGGTCTCTTGATTTTTTCCGAAGCTGTATAATAAATACAAATTGATTTTTATTTTATTTTATTTTGAAGGACCAGGTAGAACAGCCGGAAGTGGAGCATCTTTCGGACGAAAACGATCACGAGAAGAAAGACGGAACGTACAAGATGAAACACTTCCGGTGGGGCGGCCCGCCCGCGAGCAAGCGCTACGGGGGATTCATGAAGAGCTGGGACGAACAGCAGAGTCAGAGGCCGCTGCTTACGCTGTTTAAAAACGTGATTAACAAGGAGGGGCCGCAGCAGTGAGAGAGGGGAGGGAGAGAGAGAGCGAGAGAGAGAGAGAGAGAGAGAGAGATCACAAGATTGGCCAACAAGTCCTGACATAAATGTGGAGTCGAGTCAATTTTAAAATGTATTTACTTACTATAACATAAGTTATATACTTTATTAAAAAAATTCAAGTGGAGAAGTAATTTGATTAATGTATGTGTGTGTGTGTGTGTGTGTGTGTGTGTGTGTGTGTGTGTGTGTGTGTGTGTGTGTGTGTGTGTGTATTCTTGAAGTATGGTTGTATGGGTTACTCAGGCATAGTTACCCTGCGTTCCAAATCACATAGTTTTTCTTTTTACTACACTACATACTAAAGTACAGAAGAGTTTTAGTTTCTGCTTAATGTTTAGGTTAAACAACTAAAACCACTTGTTTAAAGGTGGAGTCAGTGATTCTGGAGTGTGCTTGTCAAAACCAGTGGATATCTCAGTAGCGTACGGACAGGTAGCGGATCGTGAGGAGAAAATGTTGGCATAAGAATTAAACGTTTTACGTTTAAAAAAAAAACTACCCTAAGGGATCTGAAATGTTTTGTATATCGATTCATGTAAATATTTGTAAATGATATGAAAACATAAAGTTATTTGCAAGCAAAAGTCATAAGTGTAAGTTTTTATTTTCCATACACAAAACCTTCCTGGAAGTAAGTACTCATCCAGGCATTTCTTGCCTACACAAACTCGAATACACAACCACAACATACTCAAGTTGACATAAAAGTGAGTATGAGTAGGACGTTAGTAGGGCTTTTAGTATGAGTAGGACGTTAGTAGGGCTTTTAGTATGAGTAGGACGTTAGTAGGGCTTTTAGTATGAGTAGGACGTTAGTAGGGCTTTTAGTATGAGTAGGACGTTAGTAGGGCTTTTAGTATGAGTAGGACGTTAGTAGGGCTTTTAGTATGAGTAGGACGTTAGGACTTTTTGAACACACCCATTGTGTTTTTATAAATACTCAGTGACGTGCAGTCTGGGTAGGCAGGGCACCCACTCACTGACCTCACCGCACATCACGGTAAATACTTTGTGTCACATAACGTACAAAAATTCAAATCTTTAATCTGATCAAATCCAACTGATCTTTCCAAAAAGACAAACTCAGTCTTTGAGTATTTATTGGATCGACTGTTTTCAAAACAGTAAAAGCAACGAAACAATGGACAATAAAGAAATATTAAACGATATGAATATGAATCCAGATTGTGTCTGTTGCCACAAACTGAGCAGCTAAATGGTTTCTCTCCTGTATGGATGTCCTTGTATTTCTGTGTGCATCCCTTGTAGGTAGCCAGAGCTTGTAGCACATTCAGAGAAGCTAACAGATGTTTTCACAGCATAAACTCCTACTTCATTCAGATATTTCTCATAGCTTTGCAGGGAGTTTGAAGCTGACTGAGACTCACTGTTCTCCTCCCAGTCACTACTGTCATCAGTCTCAGAGGAGTCTTCAGTCTCATCTTCACTCACAGGTCCAAATTCTGGATCTGGATGTGAGTTCCTGGCTGGTTCTGGTCCTCCACAGTCCTCTCCATCAGCTCCTGTTTCCATCTGTTCAGTTTGTATTTGAAGAAGTCGTGAGGACTGAGGACCAATACATTTGCGTCCTCTTAGTTGACTATCCGAAGCGAATCTTTGGTCAGAAACATTGCGAAATTTGTTCTCCTGTGTGTGTACGTCCATCATGTGCTTTTTTGAATTTTCCTTCCTCGTAAATCTTTTACCACAAACTGAGCAGCTGAATGGTTTCACACCACTTTCAGAGGCTTCATTATTATTCTCAAAGGTTAAACTTGACTGCATCTCTCTGTTTTCCTCAGTTTGGTTTTGATGAAGCTGTGAGGACTGAGGACTGATACACTTGTGTCTTGTGAGTTGACTACACCAAGTGAATCTTTGGTCACAAACTCTGCAGCAGAATCTTTTCTCCCCTGTGTGGATGGCCTTGTGTAGTCTCCAAGATTTCCTCGCAGTAAATCTTTTCCCACAAGTTGAGCAGCTGAATGGTTTCTCCGCTGTATGACTCATCATGTGTCTTGTCAAATTTCTAAAACTTTTACCACACACCGAGCACCAGCATTTTTTCTCCCTTGTGTGTTTGGTCACGTGTGTTGCCAGTGTTTCCTTGTATGTAAACCTTTCACCACAAACGTCACAGCTGTATGGTTTCTCTCCCGTGTGGATTCTCATGTGTACCTTCAGACTCCCCTTTACGCTAAATACTTTCCCACACTCAGAACAGCCAAACGCTTCATTTTTAGTATGAGTTTTTAGTATGTGATTTTGAAGAGATGACTGGTGAATAACCATTTTGCCACAAACTGAACAGCTTGGTTGCTGTTCATTCGTTTTACATCCACTATCATATAAGGAGACTTGTCGAGGCCTTAAACGTGGACCTGGATGTGAGTTCCTGGCTGGTTCTGGTCCTCCACAGTCCTCTCCATCAGCTCCTGTTTCCATCTGTTCAGTTTGTCTTTGATGAAGCTGTGAGGACTGAGGTTTCTCTTCATCATCTTCACTCTTCACAGGGACAGGAGTGAATAGGAACTTGGTGATATCAGCCTCCTCCAGCCCTTGAAGCTGCTCTCCCTCCTGACTGGTCCAGAGTTCCTCCTGTTCCTCTTTAATGTGTGGGGGCTCTGGTGGGTCCTCCTGGTCCAGGCGCCATTCTGTTTGGGTTCCCTTGCGTTGCTGCATTTGTCCCTTGTGGTCAGAGCTTGTAGCACATTCAGAGGCGCCAACTGATGTTTTTACAGCATCACATTCCACTTCTTTGTTTTCCAGAGCAACTTTTGCCACCACCAGCTGCTGGACATCTGTGGATAAGATTGAAATACACGTTACATCTCCTACCATGTCGTGGAGAGTTTTGCATTTTTCTTTACATTTAACATTACATTTTGCAAAGGTTTTTTCACTTTTTCATCAAAAGTTTTATTCCAATAAGTGCATTCAACCATGTAGGTACAAACCCAGAAAAGCAAGAATCACATCAGTAAATTGGCTTCAAATCACCCAAGCTACAAAGTGCCACATGCTTGTGCAAATTATTTTGATTATTATTATTATTATTATTTTATATAATCATCATCTTCTTAGCCAAGGTGCAGTCAGGAGGGATATCATAACAATAAAACACAATTTGTAATATATTTTATTTTATTTTTTATTCTATTTTATCTTCACTTATGTCACTACTGTGTACAATATAACACAATATATTGTGTTATATTGTATATCGTATATACAGTATGAGAGTCACTGTTTGTTTGTTCATCTCTCGATCTCAAACGGAAAAGTAGGCTGGCAAGTGGCAACAATAGATATTTATGTTATGTATTATGTTACCTTACCCAGCGAAGATACGTATTAAGTTAATAATAATAATAATAATAATAATAATAATAATAATAATAATAATAATAATAATAATAATAATAATAATAATAATAATAATAATAATAATAATAATAATACATTTCACTCATAAGTGCCTATCAAGTCAGCAGAGTAATCTTTTCCAACAGATAAAAATATGAAAATGCTATAATAAAAGATGATAACAAAGAACTAGTTGTTTGGGTTGTGGGTGGGTTGGGGTTATAAATATTTGTGTGTTTGTATAAAAAAGAAAATGTAATTAAAATCATTTATTGAAAAAAAAAAGAGAGAGAACTAGTTGTATGTGTACCAATACAAATAGAAGACGGCCATATGAAACACATTGTAAGGCATCAGGAAAGGTACAGCTAAACATGTGAGGTAAAGGTGGAGTCAGTGATTTTAAGTGTATACTTCTTCCTGCTCCTTTCCAGGCATATTTATTGTATTTCCATGCTTTTCATTTTGTTTTGTATGTGGATGTCTGAAATAAACTAAAATCAAATCAAATCAAAAATCAAATTTTGGAGAACAATTCTTCTCAAAATCAAGGAAAGAATAATCCATTGTTAATACAAAGCCTAGGCTCTGTAAACTGGCTGATTGATTTCCGTAATCAATAGTCTTTTAATTCAGAAAGAGTTAAGAAAAAATATAGTAAAAACATTACCATAACAATTTCCCATAGCCCTGGGGAAAAAACCCCAGAGATAATTTGAAAGTGGAAATGGACTGATTCACATTTTGTCCCTCCTCATATATATTAAACATGTTATCTTTAAAGGTGCACTATACAGTTTCAGAGGAAAAGGGGTTTGTTTACATTCACTGAGCCTGCAGTTAGTTTACAAAACATATTTTCTCTGAATGTAATTCCTAGTATTGAATAATTCTATCATTAAAAATGAAAACTAAATTATTTTGATGAACCTGAAACCTAACATAAGACTAGAACATGTGTGTAAACCAAACTGTGGGCCCTGCTGCTGTAAACAACAACAGTGAAACTTTTCAGGAAGCTTTCTAACTTCAAACAGTGTTCCAGGCATCATATTTTCCTGTGAGGAAACACTCCAAGTTAGTGCACCCATAAGTAGTCCACATATATTTTAATTTAATGATTAACACCAGTATAATGAGGTTTACTGCCAAATCAGATTCTCAAAACAATGAAAAGTAGCCTACAAACCTGCTCTGTGTAACCGGACTTCAGGCTTCAAAACAGCGTCCAGTAGTTTCTGTTGTCGCTCGTTCTTCTCTTTTGAACGACAGAGTTCCTCCTCGTACTCTGCTATGGTTCTTTCAAACAGCCCAAATATCTCTTCAGCAGCCGCAGCTAGTCGCTGATTCACCAACTCTCTCATTATTTGGACTTTAGACATTTTAAACTTAATCACAGCAACGCGTTTCCCCCACACTCACTCCATTAAAATCATTTTGGTGTCTACGAGTCGCGCTGTGTTGCTAGGTTACGTCCTCACTCGGCCACTTCCACATAGCAACCGACACTATTTTAATTTATTGGAATTCCATGGTAACAGTAAACAGGTAGTCTGCAGTGATGAGGGAAATGGCGAAAGTCCCCTTCAACTAGTTTAAACACATGCCATGATGCTTAAGAGTAGCCTACTATTATTTTACTGTGATCATTGAATTGATACTCTGAAATACTAGAACAAATTACAAATGTAGCCTAGGCCTACTGTGAACGTGCACCTCTATATCGGTTTTAAATATTGTTGTTAAATAAAGTTTAATTAGAAAAATTAGTGTTTGACCACACACAAACACACACACGCATGCGCGCAGGACCTGCTGCTTATTTTCGGCAGTAGGACTAGCCGACCGGATGTTTACAGTGAACCATGTCGAAGGAAACGAGACGATTTGTTAGTGCTCCACGCTTCATGAAAAGTGAATTACGCAACAAACTTTTCTATTACAGTTACTTAGCCTACGGCGTGTTTATAGAAGAACCCAAACGTCAACACAACACAGAGTTAGGCTACTTTAAATAAACACTTATCCGCTCTCCTTAGCTTTTTCTGCGGGATTAAAAGCACATCTAGCAGGTTTCTTTGGCGGTCTTTCTTCTCTTTATATCCGGAGCGAGCCGCAGTGCAGCCCCCGTCCAAAAAAAATCTTACAGCTCCTGAAATCTGGACATTTTTCATACAAAACTACGCATTAGAATGTATATTTAAAGGCTCAGATAGCAACGTAACTCCACTTCAGCAGTTCACGAGCTGGATTCAAGGCCCATAAAAAGAAATAGGTTACAACTTCCGTTACACTCTTCTTCTTCTGTTTAATGGCCAGTGACGTGCGGTGAGGTCAGTGAGTGGGTAGGCACTGAGTTCTGAAAGCCAGATTTCTCTAAACCTATATATTGAAAAATCAAAAACAATAAACAACAAACAGGCACGCACGGCCGATTTCAAATGAGTTCCTCCCTTTCTTTCTCTCTCTCTCTCACTCACACACTCACTCACTCACTCACTCACTCACTCACTCACTCACTCACTCACTCACTCACTCACTCACTCACTCACTCACTCACTCACTCACTCACTCACTCACACACACACACACACACACACACACACACACACACACACACACACACACACACACACACACACACACACACACACACACACACACACACACACACACACACAGACGGGACGTATATGAAATGTCACGACGGTGACTTCAGGTTTGCCCGTAGCCTACTGTAGTTTGGTCTAAAATGATTAAACATCGCATCCATCGACTTAACGGACCCGTCCCTCACACCGAGGGCCGAAAAAACGTAAGGCAACAAGTCAAACCTTCGCCGATTCAAACTACCGGTACAACTTCTATTCAACTTAAAAATAAAAGACAGCATTCATCATTATGTAGGACTACAGCATAACTGATGGCAACTCCACTCCATAAACTTTATCTTAATAGATAAAGTACCAGTAGCATATGCCCCATGGACCTGTCCAGCATCAGCATGTAACCATTTATCCACATTGCAGAGCTTAGGTTTGTCCGTCAGTAACAATGAAAACACAACTGCTTAATTGAATATAAAATGCAGAATGGATTGCACTCGGTATCAATTCATCCAACTTTATTATTAAATAAACCCCCAAAAAAGTTTCTGACTCACCAATCTGACTCCCTGGCTGTAGAAATAAGCAAGACGATAGTAATCCAGTGACAGTCTGACTGACAGCACAGCTAGCTAGCATCCTTCCGTTCATGTAGGCTACCTGTCCGTTTGAAATGCTCGAACATTGTTTGTCCCTGTTGCTGCTGTAGGCCTACACCGTCGAAGGCTGGCGCAGGCCTTTCTCTTGCTATTCATTCTGTTCCTTTTTAAATTATAATCCAATTTGTTAAAATTCCTCCAGTCTGAAATATCTGCGGGCACGGCACGGCAGCTGCAATGTTGACTTAAAAATCCGCGGGGGTAACGACGTGAATGAGCATAGCCAACGTAATGACGTTGGCCTAAGCTGCGTAAATGTCTAGTAATATCTCGATTTTAATTGGTCCATGAATGATATGTAACGTAAAGGCTTATGTGGCATACCATTTACGTAAAAAAGACACAAAGAATTATGCTTATTTGCGTACATGTTAAATAATACAGAATCAAGTGCGCATGCGCGAAAACTACCCTGCCTACCCTGACCGCACGTCACTGTTAATGGCAAGTTGCGAGCATTATCGCCATCTAGTGTATATTGTTACATTCATCTTATATCCTCAATTAGTCCAGTGTTTTGTAAATAAGTAAAGTGTAGTAAAAATGTGTTTTTTCAACCCAATCTTTCAGTCTATCTAAGCCTTAAAGGTGCTACTAGGAACTTCCAATTTGTGATCCTAGCAGCCCAAGCAGTAGTGTTTAAACTAGGTCAGCTGTTGTTTCTGGGTGAGCGTAGCCTACCCATGACAAAGGCATATAGTAAAACTATATGAAAATAGCATTCTTTGCTCTGATGGTCTCGTTTGCTGTTACATGTCATTTATAATCATCTGAGGAAAAATGAGGCTGTTTCAGAAATATTTAAAAGTTCCTCGGAGCACATCTAACAACTGTAAGTCTTTCATTACAATATTGAGGAAAAATTTACAAAAATGCTCAACCCTCAAGAGTAGGCCTACTTGTCTTGTCTTAATTAATCATGATTTAGGATTTTCGGAGCCATTACCCAGATAATATTAATGCTGTGTTGGAAAGTACATCTGTGTCTCAATAGTGTGCTTTTTTAGCTGGATTTAGGCAGTTGTGTGTTGTTCACTCATTGTTTACTTTATGTGGCGTAAGGGGGCAAACTGCAATACATCTGTCAATGATTGATGCAAAAACAGATGTGTGTCATCATGAAATCCCTTATGAACCAGCAGTTAAAGGTGCATACAGACAGTGACACACTTGTTGTCAAAATCACTTTATTTCAAAATCAGTGAATTTCTCCTCACAATCCGCTACCTATCTGTACTGTGAGTGCTTCGGGGGGAAAAATCCAGTGTTAATACACAACCTAGGCTCTGTAAACGGACATGCTATATATGGTGAACCCTTTAGTTTACATACCCGTTTACAGAGCCCAGGCTGAGTGGTGTTAACACTGGATTTCTTTTTCAGCTCACACACAGTATAGTACTGACAGGAAGCGGATCATGAGGAGATATGTTTTGATTTTAACAACAAGCGTTCTCCAGAAATCAGTGACTCCACCTTTAAGTCAATCTTACATACAGCTCCGGAAAAAATTAAGAGCCCAGTCTAGATTTTTCTTAAATCTTCATCTCGACATAACTTATTGAAAATGCTCATAATGACAAAAAATGTATTGGAATTTCGTAGAAATGTTGACAGTAATTTCTGTTATAAAACCAAAATGTTCATTCTACTCAAACATATGCCTATAAATAGTAAAACGAGAGACACTGAACATTTGGAGTGGTCTCTTCATTTTATTTCCAGAGCTGTACTGTATATGTTGCCAACAGCAGTTATCTTTTCATATAGAGCAGGTCTACATCAAACTCTTTAATTTGTGTTGACTCATCATGAACCATCTTGGGCAGTTCACCAGGGTGGGAGGTGGTTTGTTTTGAATGGTTGGCAGCTAAAAATCCCAATTTACTCAACTCTAGCCCACTGAAATAACACGGTGAAATGGGGACACGTAAAAAATGACTTTTGTGCAAACAATGTGAAAAGCGAACCTCTCCTATAAAGGCTGAAGGACACAGCGTTAGGAGCAGATCTGTGTGGAAAGGCTTCTTCTTCTTTGTCTGTTATATTTAACCTGTAAGGACCTCTAACTTTTCATTTTTAAATTTAAATTTTAAATTTAATTCGCTTTTTTAATTTTCCATTTCCTTTCCTTAACTTGAGTTGATATTCTTCCAGTTGTTGGCATCATGAACATGTGGACTACCGGCTGTTACCTGGTAGTCCTGGGGCTGGTTGTGAGCAGCTGGGCCCTCACACCGGAGGAATGTGAACCCCTCATCAGGCCTCAGTCCCTGGACGACCCTAACGTGGTGAGTCCTTCTCTGATTAATGCCTGGGTCTTTGGGGTAGAACATTTGCATTGATATATATAAATATAAAAATATACAGCTACGGAAAAATTTAGGAGACCAGTCTGGATATTTCTTAAATCTTCATCTCTAAATTACTTACAGTAATGGAAATGCTCTTACTGACAAAAAATGTATTGGAATTTGGTAGAAATTTTGTCAGTAGTTTATATTATAAAACCAAAATGTTCATTCTACTCAAACATATGCCTATAAATAGTAAAACAAGAGACACTGAACATTTGGAGCTGTCTCTTAATATTTTCCGGAGTTGTATATTTTGTAGATGATGTTGAGAGTGAAGAACAACACACACAGTTTAATATAGTATACGTTGTGTAGTACTAAGGATTTAAACTGACCAACTGATATGTTTTTTTTAAAGTAAACTTTAGGAGGGCAGTTTACCGAGTGTATTAACACTAACTTTTTTTTCAGTGCACACTCAGTACGGACAGTTAGCATATTGTGAGGAGAAATTCACTGAGTTTGACAAAAAATGATTTTGACAACAACAAGCTTTCTACAGAATCACTGACTACACCTTTTAAAATATTCGGCGTTACTTCAATAAGTGAAAAACAGCTCTGGAAAAAATTAAGAGACCACTCCAAATGTTCAGTGTATGTTTGAGTAGAATGAACATTTTGGTTTTATAATATAAACAACATGTCTACCCAATTCCAATATATTTTTTGTCATTAAAGAGCATTTTCAATGAGTAATGTAGAGATGAAGATTTAAGAAAAATCCAGACTGGTCTCTTCATTTTTTCCAGGAGCTGTACATTTGTGTAACTAACTGACTTCATGTTTGTGTGCAGATGCTAGGCAGGGGGAACTTTCTCGTGGGCTACACTAACAACGACCTATACAACGCCATTCTGAAGCTAACTGAAAGCTCCTGGGTTCAAATGAGTCAATCAGAATCCGACACCAAAACACTTGTCATGGCTCAGGAGAACAGGATGTGAGTTGATCTGATAAAGTTGCTTAAAAGGTGCTCCGAGCAACTTCCAGCTTTTGTTCATTCTTGTCTTGTCCTAAATAAGATGCTTCACTACATCAACTGCAGCCTAACTATTCAGAGAACAGGTGGATTTTATGTTAGAAGGAAATGTTCTCCTCCCTAATTTTTTTTGATTAAATTGGGTTGATTCAGGTGATATACGAACAAAACATTCTGATGACATCCTGTCGAATCCAGCCCGGGTCGTCCTCTGCATGTCATTCTCCTCTCTGCCCCATTTCATCTCTGTCTCTTCAAACTGTATAATAAAAGCTAAAGATAATCTTAGAAAATAAATGTCACATAATTAACTCAGCTCTTTTTCTGTCTTTCTTCACAGAAATGGGACGTGTTTGGCCTCAAAAACCAACGCAACTATCAACGGCGACACTGTGATACAGACTCGTAAGTTTTTAATGTGAGACAATATATTTTAGTTCTGTTAGTCAGAGGGTCCAGCTGTTGTGACACCGCTACAAAATTGCTACGTCATTTGCTGTTGTCATTGGGATGATGAGTGTCCTGGTCTGGATTATCTACTATTGATCTTTTTTGATATGCTTGACAAATCGAAACGACATAACGCTACCTACGATAAATTACACAACTAAGGTCTTACTAACAGTAAATTAATGTCCCCTTATTGTGAAGTGTTACCCATGTTTCTAACTTTGTTCTCATCCTCAGTTGCCAACGTCACATCAATGTTTCAACTGCTGCCGAGCTGCGAGGGCTGTACGCTCTACAACATCAAGAGCACCAACAAAGAACATGACATTTCCAAGTTACTCGAGTTGATGAACTTTGACGTAGTCGTAAATGAGGGGGATCTCTCTGTACACGCTCTCTATCTGCTATGTAAGAAAGAACCACCAGTCACATATCGATAAATACTCATGTTAGGCCTATATCCCTAAAAGTTGTTTGAGGATCCATGGCTATACAGGGTAGTTATTTATTTATCACTTATATGAGTTCTATTCGTTTGATCAAACTTAAACTTGACAGTGGTCCTTTATCTGAGTGTGCCGGTACTTTTATTCTAGATTTCTGCCTTTTTCAACCTGACCAGCCCTGACAAACTCCTTAGTGTTTATTATAGCAGCAGCTTTGTAAATATCTGCGACCTGTCTTCAAAAGGCTTATTATTTTCCCCCTCCCTCACATTTTTGCACACTTGAACTGTTTCCGTTTATTTGCTTTTATCTTAAATTGTTTATCTTTTTTTTTGTCACAATATATTTATTGACATTTTGTCTTTTTTATAACACACACAAACAAACACCTGCACCATCACAACAAGGACACAAACCACTATATATATATATTTTTTTTTTATTTATTTATTTTTTTTATCCTTTATTTAACCAGGTTAGTCTCATTGAGATTAAAATCTCTTTTACACGAGAGACCTGGCCAAGATGGACAGCAGAACACAGTTACACATAAAACAAAATACAAAATACAAGTTCGATATTAAGTACAGTTGTAAAACATAAAAATAAGATTCTTAACTAAAAACATTCACAATATATATATATATATATATATATATATATATATATATATATATATATATATATGTATAAATAAAAAGAAACAAAAAAAAGGTACATTTATCTGATGTTCGCGTATGGCTCCCAGAGCTTCACAAGTTCCTTCCGCTTGCCCTTTGCAATAAGTCAACCTGTCAAGTCCAATACAGTTCAACAGTTCCCCAATCCACAATGCCAGCGTTGGAGGATCAAATTGTTTATCTTTTATCTTTCACATTTTTTTTTCTGTTTCTAGCCAGAGGTTCGACCCTGAGACCTCATGGTTTACTAGGAGAACACTCTTTCCTCTAGGCCATCCTACTACCAGTCAGATATGTATTATTGCTCATTCTAAATCCTAAAACGTTCATCCCTTTTTTATTTTGTTTTCTGTTTGTAGCCACAGAGTCGACACTGAAGGACTCGGACCTGGAACATTTCAAGCAGCAGGCGAGTTGCCTCGGGTTCTCCGGGGAACCAGACTTCCTCTACGACCCCAAGAACGGTGATTCACCTTTAGACATGTATTCTCTTTTTTTACACTTTATAGTAGCAGCAAAAATAGATTATAGTCATACTACAGCTCCGGAAAAAAAATGAAGAGACCAGCCTGGATTTTTCTTCAATATTTCAATCTCTACATTACTTAATGGAAATGTTCTAAATGACAATACTCTTGGTGTGAGTTTGGTAGAAATGTTGCCAGTAGTTCATAGTATGAAACCAAAATGTTCATTCTACTCAAACATTAACCTATGAATAGTAAGTCTCTTTTTATTTCTCTCCAATCTTTCGCTGTGTTGTAGATGTGTGATATCAGGCATAACTATTTTTTTTTTCTTCTTTTTCTGCAGCTTTCTGTAACGAAGGCGAGGGCATTGACCTGTTGGCGTTAAAAAAAAATGTATGACAAAGAAATATTCAGTAAAGAGACAAAAAGTGACTTTGAACCTCAAACGAGTGGTCTGTGTTTTTTTGTATCCATTAAATTGTTTTCACACCAAGTGTTCCAATCTGTCAGTCTCCAAAGAGAGATACTGGGTGAGGTGAGAGGGACACATGCACACATTATAGTTGGTCATCTCCATGATTATCATTTTATCTATCACTATAACCCTGCGTTCAAAATCTCATTAATTATTTTCTTTTATTCTACATACCACATCTGTCCATAAAAAGAATCTAGTTAGGATGCAGTACGCTACAATTGGGACATACTTTTGCTTATTTATTTAATTATAACATTGCGCCTTGATCTTGCTGCATGCTTTTATATCTGTCGAATCACTGGTTGTTTTCATACGGAGGCTCCATCGATGTGACATCACTTCAGGTTCGTACCAGATTGTGGGTCAGAATCGCACAAATAGCATACTGTTTTCAACACTAAATATCTCGGCCCGAACTAGTAGACATCTAGCCTGGCTCCGCCCTCCTACCTACTTCCGCTCAAATTTCATTTTCCCTGCAGTAGTCAGTCTGGCCCTGCATTCCAATACCCGTTCAACATGCCCTCCTTCACTTGCCCTAGGCACTTGCCCTCGGGGGAATCCCCGCCGCCATCGTAAGTGTCGTTCCAATTGTCTGGAAACTGAAGTGAACTTCGTGATATAGACCCTCGGAGGGCTGAGTGATCAAGTGAACATCCATGGTCACTCCGAGGTGGATATCACCCACAGTGCATTGCAGTTCGTCTTCTTCTTCTTCTCCTTTTATTTTCCTGTAGACTGTATGCTTTTAGGGACATCGCGTCACCCGCAGGACAAATATATATATATATATATATATAATATAAATTCCAAAACGCCTCAATTAGGCTATCCTATTTCCATACGAACAATCCAGTGAATGTATTGCAGTTTACACATCGCTGCTATAACATTGATGGCTGCCAATTAGAGGACTATTTAAAACAAATGTTTTTGGTTGAAACTAACATAAATAAGAAAATATGTCGGAGCAAACAATTTACATGTGTAAGTAACAATATCTTGATAATCTGAGTTACCGTGTCGAAATTCAATGTTTGTTATGCTATGGAAATGGCTTTCTGCAACATAGGCTACCTTAGCAGAATGTTATAATTCTGTATTATTTGCATTCAGATTTACCTATATAACTGATGGTCCATTGCGACTACAAGGGCAAGTGGGCAAGTGGGTTCCATTTAAATCCCCCGCTCCTCCCCCGCCCAGTCTCCCTCCGCTCTCCAAGTTCCCTCCGTGCAACGTATGCTGTTACGTCATACCAAGGGCTGAGGGTAAATGAACGAGGGGAAGTGCAACTACTATTGGAATGCAGCTTGGGTCTGCAGTATATTCTTAGGTTTTCTCTGGCCAGATTTCTGCCGGTCCAATCAGCTAACAGAGGGAGTGGCTCAGAAGCCGATGCGTAACATAACGTCAAGCCCCAAACGTTATGCGATTGGTTGGCAGATCCAGAGTGACACTGGGTAGATCCAATAGTTTTAAACTTCAACAGACACCCGCCTCCAAGTGAGTGAACGTTTGCCTATTACAGCACTGCCAGACCTTCTGTACAAATTAAATGAAGTACGATGGTCTGGTAGGACCAGGCTAGTAGACATCCGGGTATTTTTAAAAATACTAAATCGACCAAAAGAATTGGGACATCCTAAATATTTTTCTACTAAATAGCAGAAAGTATGTAGATTGGAACACAGCCAAAGGCAACTCAAAGGGCTTAACTTGTAGCCATAACCCAGATAATAATAATGTTGCGTTGGACCCGACAGCTGTGTCTCATTCGTAGTTGTTTTTTCCCCGCTGGATCTTGTGCTTTTGACTCAGTGTTTACTCTTTGTGGTGTAAGGGTGAAAAGGGCAAGAAATATGTCAATGATTGATGCACAAACCCAACAGTGTCATATTGAAATCCTCCATGAATCAGCAAGTCAATCTTGCACATATGGCACCAACAGGAGTTATCATTTCATATAGAGCAGGTCCAAATAAAACTAATTTGCGAGGGCTCTATGATCAACAGGACCAACAAGAAACACAAGGCCTCCATGTTACTAGAGATGGTAACCTTAGATAACAGAAAAAGTGTGACAAATAAATATTGAGTAAAGAAGCAAAAAGTGACTAAACCTCAAACAAGTGTTTTTTTTCTTTTTCTTTAATCAAACAAAAAAGTTTTCCAAACAAACTGTGTGTCTCCAAAGAGAGATAATTTGTGAGGTGTGAGGGACACATGCACACATTGTAGATTGTCTATTCGGATCTGACACATTTGTCAATATCCAACTGATTATCTGTACATTTGCATCTCTTCAAAAATCAAAAATCTGGATTACTTACTTAAATATTTCAGTTTCTACATGAAATTATTGTGGAAACATCCTTTTAAAATCAAAATCAAAAACATGTACAGGTCTTGATGCGATATATTTTCAGCATGGTGAGAAACAGCATTTAGTTTTATTCTATGAGGAAGTAATCAGTGAAATGATAATAAAGGAAATGTTGAATCTTCTGGTTGAGCTTCACAGTGGGGAGTTGGTCGTCTTGTGCACAGTTTGTCAGGCTTGACTTGCCTCTATCTTTAACAACAAGCTGAGCAGCTGAATGGTTTACCACTCTATGTCACACCACTTTCAGAGGCTTCCTTATTCTTCTGAAAAGTTAAACTTGAGTGTGGTTCCTGGGTTTCTCCATTGTCTTCAGTCACAGGTCCTAATTCTGGTTCAGGATGTGAGTTACTGGCTGGGTATGGTCCTCTACAGTCCTCTCCATCAGCTCTGTTCAGTTTGGTTTTGATGAAGCTGTGTGGACTGAGGACAAACACACTTGTGTCTTTTTAGTTGAACATCCCAAGCGAATCTTCGGTCACAAACGATGCAGTGGAATTTTTTCTCCTGTGTGTGGACGACCATGTGTCGTCTTAAATTTCCCTTCTGTCTAAATCCGTTACCACAAACCGAACAGCCAAACGGTCTCTCAGCTTTGTGGATGGCCAAGTGTAGTTTCATATTTCCCTTATGGTTAAATGTTCTACCACAAACTGAGCAGCTGAATGGTTTGTATCCTGTATGAATTCTCATGTGGACTTTCAATCTGTTTGTGAGGGTAAAGCTTTTACCACAAATGGAGCAACAGAATGCTTTCTTGCTTGTGTGAGTTTTCACATGTCTCTTTAGGTTACATTCTAAATGGAATCTTCTTCCACAGTCAGAGCAGCTGAAAGGTTTATTTTCCGTGTTTCCTCTCCCGTCACTTTTAAAGACTTCATTGATTTTCAGAGACTGTAAACCTGACTGGGGTTCTTTGGCCTCTGCATTGTCTTCAGTCACAGGTCCTAATTCTGGATCTGGATGCGAGTCTTCTATCTCATATTCAATGTTTTCTTGTGTATCTTGATGTGAGTTCCTGGCTGGTTCTGATCCTCCACAGTCCTCTCCATCAGCTCCTGTTTCCATCTGTTCAGTTTGTCTTTGATGAAGCTGTGAGGACTGAGGTTTCTCTTCATCATCTTCACTCTTCACAGGGACAGGGGTGAATAGGAACTTGGTGATATCAGCCTCCTCTAGCCCTTGAAGCTGCTCTCCCTCCTGACTGGTCCAGAGTTCCTCCTGTTTCTCTTTAATGTGTGTGGGCTCTGGTGGGTCCTCCTGGTCCAGACTGGGGCTCCATTCCGTTTGGGTTCCCTTGCGTTGCTGCATTTTCCCCTTGTGGTCAGAGCTTGTAGCACATTCAGAGGCGCCAACTGATGTTTTTACAGCATCACATTCCACTTCTTTGTTTTCCAGAGCAACTTTTGCCACCACCAGCTGCTGGACATCTGTGGATAAGATTGAAATACACGTTACATCTCCTACCATGTTGTGGGGGTTTTTACATATAACAATACCTTTTGCTGACACTTTTAGCTTTCATCAACATTTTTATTCCAATAAGTGCATTCAACCATGAAGGTACAAACCCAGACAAGCAAGAATCACGTCAGTAAATTGGCTTCAAATCACCCAAGCTACAAAGTACCACAGTCAGCCAACCAGTTACTAGTGGTTTTGACACTGCAAGCAGGTCCCAAGTCTTGCTTGAATAAAAAAAAAATCAGCATCTCCATAAAGCTTGTCAGCAGAGTGAAGCATGAAGTGCTCTAAAATTTCCAGGTAGACGGCTTGGTTGATTTGGACTTGATAAAACACAGTGGACCAACAGCAGCAGATGACATGATACCTCAAATCATCACTAAATCTAACACCATGGTCAGCCAACCAGTTCAAGCTAATTTGATGTTGTGCTCTTCACTCTTCCTCCAGACTCTGGTACCTTGATTTCCAAATGGAATGCATAATTTGGATCTGTGATGATTTGTGGTGCCATCTGCTGCTTCTTGACCAAAAACGTAGTTGGGAGCGGGCTGGTCCCTCTGAGAAAGTGTTGTTGTTTTGGCCTCAGCAGTGCCACAGGCTGATAGCCTTCATGACATTTCACATTAATGCAGTAATTAATGCTAAATAAGATCCCGACTGTTTTGAGTGTATAAATGAACATTATTCTCAAAAGGCTTCATATTTCTGTACTATAAATATTTTTTTTGATTAGCCTTATGGAATATTGTAATATTTTGAGATCCTGGATTTTTGATTTGCATGAGCTGTAAATCGTAATCCACAAAATTGAAATGACACCCTCTGCCATTTAAAATAGTTTTAAATCGATTGAAATCTTCACAAAGTAAATACATTTTATTTGAACTGTTTCGAGATTTATCATTAAATAAATAGTGTCTCGGGGTGTTTGGGTGAACTGATCGGATCTTCTATTAACCTAACACACCAAGTGACAAAAATTAACTTGAGAATCCATTTCTTGCAGAAAATGTGTGTGAATGCTGGATGCTGAAAAGCTGCCGATTAACTGGATTGCTGAAAGTTGAATGATTATGAATATGAATTGGATTGAAAATTCAGTGATGCATGAAATATGAATAGAATTTGAATGATATTAGCAATTGTGCCTTTCAGGAAACTTAAAGATATGAAAAATAAAAGGTAAGGTATTGTGCCTTGTTTAAAGTTTGAAGCTGAAAGTATGCATTACGAACAGCATTTTAAGGGGAGGCAGTTTAAGAAAATGTAAAGCATGCTCCAAGTGGTTTCAATGTTAAAAGTTGTTTAACAAGTTGTTTAAAAAGCTTAAAAGAGAAAAGCTGAAAGGTTTTCCATTATGTCCTGAAGAGCTGAACATTTTAGTGGATGAATGGTTTACGTATATGAACAGGGACGGCTGGTATCAATGGGCTAATGGGGCTAAGCCCTCCCTATATTTTCTAACTTAATGAACATATTAAAATGTAATATTAGTAAAACTTAGAATTGGTTGATTGTGAAAGCAACAGCACCAAATAATCACAAAAACGTTATGTGGGCTTGGAAAGGTCAGCCCAGACGATCTGCCTGGACTGACTTTTCTAAGCCCACACTTAAGAAAATCAGGATCCAATCGGTGTCGTCCAATCGTGATTGACAGGTATCATGACATACCCCCTTGATTTAGAGACCATTTGGGCTAAATTAATATAGCCCAGACCATTGACTTTCCGCAAATCACAGTAGCCTACAGTGACTGTAGGCCCGCCTCCAACAGTGACAGTGACTCTCACTGGTGACTCTCACTGTTGTAGGCGGGAGAAAAAAAGTGATGACAACAATGGCGAGCGCTAATGTAGTCAACGAAGTGGACTACCTCCTAACGCATCCTTTTTCGTTGATGTCTGTAGAAGAAAACAATTAAATAAAAAGACTCGGGACACATCGGCCAAAGGATGTCCAGATTAAACAAAAAGACACCCGACAAAATCGGTCATTTTGCGTCTCTTGGTTCGAAAGGAAGGACTAGCTAACGGCGAGTGTAGCTAGGAGCGCTCTCTTCTGTTTCCCTTGCGTGTTGTTCGGAGGAGACACAGCATGGACCCAACAAGGGGTTGTGGATTTAAAACATGTTTCATGTAAAACAAGAAACATGAATGCAGTTCTTCTCACATTGGAAACTGTGTGAAGCTTTCAATGTTGGGCAAAGTAAATATTGCCTGCCAGCTGGATGACGGCCACCGCATCTCCATACAGAGACACAACGAGCAGGTGAAGAAAAACAGACATTCGCGGTGACGGATTGTGGACTGTATTAGGTTCTGTGGGGCACACGAGCTAGCTCTCAGGGGCTCAGATGAATCGGCAACTTCACTCCAGCGGGGCGTGTTTTTGGACCTCGTTGACCAGTTCTCTTTTTTAGATAGTCAGTTAGCCGATCACTTGTCAAACGCACAGGTTGCCAAGTACACATCCAAGACGAGCCAAAACGAGTTGCTTGATTGAATGTTAGCTGTGTATGAACAGAAACTGACTGAGGAAGTATCACAGGCACCATTTGTTGCTGTGCAAGCCGATGAAACGACAGATGTGTCATGTGTCACCCAGTGCGTGATTGTGCTCCGGTATCTGACTAACGGAGGCTGTGGAGATGTTGTGGAGAGGTTTCTCTGTTTCTCCCCGTTGGAGGACAGAACTGCGGCGGGACTCGAAGCAATCCTGATGGAGAAACTCCAGCCATATAAACTGGAAAACAAACTGATCGCACAAACGTACGACGGGGCGGCTGTAATGAGCGGTGCATTAACAGGCTTGCAGGCTAGACTAAAACAAACATATCCGAACGCACATTTTGTGCACTGCTATGCGCATCAATTAAATCTGGTCATGCAACAGGCCTGCTCCTCCCTCACACCGGTCAGAATATTTTTTGCCAACCTCACAGCTTTTGGAACGTTTTTCTCCAAGTCCCCCAAAAGAACGGCATTTCTAGATGGAGTGTGCGGAAGGAGGATCCCCGCGGCAGGACAAACAAGGTGGAACTTCAAAAGCCGAACAGTTCACACCATGTTTGAACATCAAAACACTTTGAGACAATGTTTTGAAAAGATAAAAAATGAGCAAGAATGGGACAGTGTGTCCATCCAACAAGCCAGTGGCTTGGCCACAATGCTGGGGGATGCAAAGTTTATTTTCTTTTTATCTTTTTTCCACTCGGCCCTCATCCACGTTGACATTCTTTACAACATTCTCCAGAAGCGAACCACCGATCCGCTGAAAACCAGGTAGGCCTTGGAAAATGTCTCCACCTCCATAGCTGACCTGAAGGAAAAGTAGAACACGGACTGCATCCAGCCACAGCTGATGCTGCAGCAAGGCCGCGCAGGACACAGAGCTCTGACAATGCGTCAGTAGCCGCACGGACAGGGCACTATAGTATAATTCCTTTTTCCATTGATATCAAAATTGAAAAAAAGGAAAACTTCTGTTGGTTTCAAACCAATAACGGACTGAATTGGTTTTTTTGTCTGAATCGAAAAACAAACAGAACTGCCCAAAGTGCTCCGTTTTTCGTTTTTGCCGATACCTTTGAGCCATTTTCGATTTGAATTGAAGAAGGAAATGACTGCCAGCTGATTCCTTTTTTGATTTTGTGCTCTAAACGAAAAACGAAGTCACGTGGTGTCAAACAGGAAATAGGTCCTGTGTCATGGCCGCCGTCAAATTGTGTCCTTCAAAATAAGAGCATTGCTATTGTGTGGAAAACGTTACAGAGAATACAGAGCTTTATTTACAGTTTAATATATAGATAGGCTGTTGTCAAATAGTTATTTATTGTTGGCTATATGATGCAGTATAACCAATTGCTAACCCATTGTGTAATGTAAAAGAAAAAAAAGACTTAGGAATCAAACAGATAAACAGTCATGAGAGGATTTTTTTATTGATGCTGCTCACCTCTCTGCTCACCTCTCTTTCTTTCAAAGGTTTTTTTATTAGATTGCAAAGTAGCAAAGCAACTGCAGTACAATGGATTACAACTTTTTTCCCCTTCCCCCCCCCCCCCGAACATACCCCACCCATAGCCCACCCTCACACCCAATCACAAACAATCCTGCATTAAGAAATTAGTACAAAAAAAATAATACATAATGTTAAAAATAGCAGAAACGAAACAGAAACACACACTTCAAGAAACAAAAACAAACAACCAATATGAAACAAAAAACAAAGAAATAAAATTTTATCAAACTAAAGAGGGGAGGGGGTAGCTACTCTTCAACTACTGTGGTCGGTTTCTTAAAGTAGTCTAGGAAGGGGCGCCATATTTTATGAAATTTAGTCTCAGATCCCTGGGTAGTGCGACAAATTTTCTCCAGATTCATACATAACATAATGTCTCTAATCCAATGTGAGTGGGAAGGAGGAGCAGGGTCTTTCCATTTAAGTAAGATAGCCCTACGAGCAAGTAAAGAGGTGAAGGCCAGTACCTTTAGCTTCACTTTAGGCAAGCCTGAATAGGGAGCAATGCCAAAAATTGCAGTGGAAGGGTTCGGCTTAATTTGATGCTGAATTACTTCAGAAATTGTTTGAAAAACTGATGTCCAGAACTCAATCAAGGTGGGACACACACAACCAGTACATGTGAAAGAGTGATGCCGGTGCGCTCTTACAGATATCACAGGTCAGGTCTACATCGGGGAACATACGAGCTAATTTAGTTTTAGATATGTGGATACGATGTACTACTTTAAATTGCACAAGAGCGTGTCGGGCGCACATGGAGGTAGAGTGTATCCGATCCAGGTCTGAATCCTGCTCACCTCTCTTTAACTAGGCTATATTTGTTGACCCAAACAGACGGAAAATTATTTAATTGAACACACACACAAATAGGCCTAATATCTTCATTTGTGTTAACATTTCCATACAATACAATTATTGAACACATACAGGCCTACTGGTAGAAGCAAAGCTCTGGAAGAATGAGCAGAAAGAACAGTGGGTTGCGAATGGTCCTTTATTATTAAGTCCACAACTCAACTCAACTCAGTGACAGTGTGGTATTCATGGTACAGAATATGATGGTCTAGGCCTACTAGACAGCTTGAGTCTGGTTGGTAGGATTGTTATTTTTTTTAAGGTGAATAATCAACCCAGTCTTACAGTGAAATGTGTTCTAACTACGTTGACCCACAGCACATTAATTTAAATTGTAGGCTAAGAAAAATACTTGATAATCTCATGATTGCAGGGCTGTTTTTGTGAAACTATTATTAATTGAGCTGTGGGCCACCATATTAGTAAACACTTCACTGTGAGACCAGGATGAAACCTTATAGGCCTATATATTTTATATACTATCTATGGTTGAAACATTTGATCTATTGAAATCAGTTGATAAATAAGAGAACAGCGCCCTCTAGGGTCACACATTCTGATGGGTCACGGTTTGCAGTGCAGCGGAGCTGATCCGGAGCCTTGGCCGTCTTCACCAGCAGAGGGCGCTCTAGGCATTACACTTGGCTGGATCGTGCCCGGCCGCGAGGTAGTCAGTTCATGACGAGCCCATGGACGAGCCAAGCCAATACCAACAAGAGAGCGATTATTAATATGCACCGTGTTTATGTTTCCATCCACAGGTAAGCTGGTTAGATATGATACCCTGACTAGTGTATTAGAGCTTAGACTTGTACTTGTGGCATTAATAGTAAACATTGAATTTGACCCCGTGTGATGTATGTGTATTCGCCATTATTTACGATAGCGGGCGCCGATTGCAATGACACGGCTAATTATTAAGCTAGGCACGTCCTGTGTGGGGCCAAGACGAGTGTAATAACTATTCCTATCTATGTATGTTTGGAGCATGGGAGGGATGACTGACTGTTCTGAAGCGTGATGAACCGGTTAAATGTGTCGGGAGACGGAATAAGCCGTTTGTATTGATGAATAGCCAAGCTAGTCCCTGATAGCATGCTAATGCCCATAGCCATTGACGCATTCCTCAAATTCTCAAAACACCTCTACTGCTCCTAACTGTCGTGATGGGGTCACGACAGTTAGGAGCAGTAGAGGTGTTTTGAGAATTGTACTAGAGCCCATGTTTAATTAAATGCTTTTGCTTTAGTTTCTTTGAGAGTATTGTGAGAATAATACAGGTCTGGTGCTGACTATGGGTTAAAGAAGAGTTATATTTGGTTAAGGCAGTGCATAGGTATAATTCATAAAGGTTTAACAACAGTAAAGCAGCAATAATATACAGTGAATAAAATTAGTAATAAGACCGGGTTATACAGTTATTGAGTTTGGAGTTATATGGTGCTAATGTTATTTTGATGCTCTATGTCATTTGAGTTGATGCATTATGCTTATCTTTACTTGTGTTTAAAGAAGTAATTATACACTTAATTTAAGAGACAGTATTTTCATATAGCTGAGGTTAAATGCTAATACTTACCCGTGGGCCCTGTAATTGTAAAGTGAACATGTATTGTATTGAACATGTAAGTGCCACTGCCTAGCATGAGTATTTAGACTAGTAACTGTTGAAGAGATACTGAGTATTGTGCTAAGAGTCCCAGGTCTAGTGCAAGTGTATATGATTATTGTGTTTTATAAGGTGTATTGTTATTGAGAGCATGTGTTTTGAGATGTATAAGAGTGTTTCATATAGGCCAGTAGCGCCGAGGTGGTATATACAGCATATGACGGGCCTATATACGCTAACAAGAGAGTGATCATTAATGTGAAGTTGTGAACTGTGTTTATGTTTCCACCCACAGTAAGATAGGTTTTTACAAATGTCAATCCATTGTACAGTGAGCAGCTTTGGTCAATCCTTAAATATTACCTATCATGGGTATACTATAATATCACTAAATTGAATCTAATATTTGTTTCCATCCCTTAGCATATGCAATGGCCCTGGTGGACTCTCTGAGGGAGGGACATGCCAGAAGATCCCATGAGAGAGCAGAGCTGGTTCTCCATCTCCACTGCACTTGCTGCCCTTCCACATCCTGTGAGAAGATCTCTACAGATGGACCAGCCTGGAACTCTCCTGGAACTCGCTTGGCTGTCACAGCTTCACACAGCACATTATTAGTCTGACTCACACACACTAATTGGTTTCCAGTTTTCAGATTGTGGTTGTGATTATTAAGTCTAGACAAAGTCAGATCAGTTCTCAATTCATACAGTGGCTTGCAAAAGTATTCATACCCCTTAAACTTTTCCACATTTTGTCACGTAACAACCACATACGTACATTTATTTTATTGGGATTTTATGTGATAGACCAACACAAAGAGGAGCATAATTGTGATGCTGAATCTGACGTTGAGCAATTTTTCAGAGAAGAATGGGCAAAAAATGTCAGTCTGTAGATTTGCAAAGGTGGTAAAGACATAACCCAATAGACTTGGAGCTGTAATTGCAGCGATAGGTGGATCTACAAAGCATTGACTCAGGGGGCTGAATACTTATGCACGTCACATTTTTCAGATTTGTATTCATAAAAAAAATTGAAAAACGTGTTTTATTTTCATTCCACTTCCCAATTATGCGCCACTGTGTGTTGGTCCATCACATGCAATCCCAATAAAATAAATGTACGTGTGATCGTAACGTGACAACATGTAGAACATCTCAAGGGGTATGAATACTTTCGCAAGCCACTGTAATCATATTGATTACAGTCAAAGAGGTGACATACTATGTCATGTTTATTTGTGAGACATATCAAAAAGCTCAGATAGATTTTGACGAAAATTGGGCCACACAAAGATAAGTTTTATAAAGTCTTGTTCTGGCAAACACCTGAGGATTGTGGGTATTTTTAATCTAGAGCCAGATACAAAATTGAACGTTTTCTCTTAATACAATATCTAAGGGATTACACAGCTATACTTGGAGGTATGCTATTGTGAGTGCATTCTAGGTTTTGAATTTGTTAATTTGTATTTTCCATTTTGACCATATATACAGTAAATTATAGCACAATCCAAAAAAAATATTTTAAAAAGCCCCAAATTTCTGATTTCTTGGTGGGGTAAAGCTCTTACTTTGCATTTCAACTGATCGTGTGTTGATGTGATAATTGTCATTCATAAATATAAGAATACATTAAATGTTTGTATTGAAATGACATGTATTAGTCTTGCTTTTGAAGCACAAAGACCTAATTATTTATGCAATATGTGTTAAAAATATAGACATTCCAAACTGCATAAAATGGTATATGGTGTGAAACTTTGGTTGATATTAATTTATCATTGAAATGATGAATATGAAGCTTTGTAAATACGCGGTTCTTCTGGACACATCACATAAGGTAAGCTCTTTAGCAGAATTGCCTGGGAATAGGCACACAAAATCCACAATTAAACACGATAATCTAATTAGAATTGTAGCGGTATACAGGTACTGATAATATCACATAAGAAATGTGAAAGAACAAAACAAAACCTCCAAGTTGTAGGGCCGGTTTCACAGACATGGATTAAGCCTAGCCCTGGACTAAATGGAGTTTTGAATGGAGATTGTCCATTGAAAGTACAATTTAGTCCAGAACTAGGCTTAATCCATGTCTGTGAAACCGGCCCGTAATGTCTCCTTTTTGCTAGTCTGTATTTATTCACAAATTCAAATTGATAAATCCAACCAAGTTGGTTGGATTTAGTACCTTACTAGACCAACAAGTGTATGATTTAAAAGCAATAGCCTATTTGTGGATACATGCTGAATACTCAGAAACGAGATGATTATCTAGGTAATTGTATTGTTGTCCTTTGACATGGGATTATTTACAAATTATTAGATGAAATGCTTATGTTTTTGGAGCCATCAACGTCTTATCCCGTTCATTCTTGACTGTACCTGTTTAAGTGGTGAACTAGAAGGGGAATTAATAACGGAATAGCCTTTTCAACTCTTATCATCACTATACTATACACAAAGGACTTTCAACTGCATGAAAAATGACAATAGAAATACAGTAGGCTATTTTAATTCTCGTTAGGCTATAAGCATAGGTTTGTAAGCCTAATAACATATTGGCACAGCGACGTGTGTGTGGTTAGATGTTCAAATTGGGCTCAGATGGCATAAACAAAAATAGTAATATGACTATCACGGAACTGGCTAGATCTTATATGAACTATGAAACGGCATGAAGTTTATCTGACCAGAGATGGTGAGAAAATTTCCCTGTGCTTCAGGCTGAAAGCCATACCTCAAGATTCACACAGTGCTGGGTTTGGTCGGACTTGGCTGTCCTAAGTGACCTCGTATGCAGTGACCTAATAATTGCTTATTACCAGACCTTTGCTTCTACCAGTTTGTTCAAGTAGCCTTTTGTATCGAAAATAAATGTTTAGGCATAATTGTGTTTGTGTGTGTGTGTTCAATTGAAAACTTTTCTGTGTGTCAGGGTCAACAAATAGCCTGTATGCAAAAAGGTAAGATGAAGGCTAGGCCTATAATAATAATAAAAAAAGTGTCCTCTCCTCTCTCATTTTTTTTCTTTTACAATTAAAATTAATAGGCTATAGCAAACAAAATAACATTTCATGACTTTTTAATAACAGAAGCCTATCTATATCAAAATATTTATATATATATATATATATATATATATATATATATATATATATTTTTAGATATATTTTTGTATTTTAGTTAGATTTTATTTGAGCAGCGGCATAGTTTTATTTTGAAGGACACAATTTGACGGCGGCCATGACACAGGACCTCCTTCCTGTTTGACACCACGTGACTTCGTTTTTCGTTTAGAGCACAAAATCAAAAAAGGAATCAGCTGGCAGTCATTTCCTTCTTCAATTCAAATCGAAAATGGCTCAAAGGTATCGGCAAAAACGAAAAACGGAGCACTTTGGGCAGTTCTGTTTGTTTTTCGATTCAGACAAAAAAAACAATTCAGTCCGTTATTGGTTTGAAACCAACAGAAGTTTTCCGTTTTTTCAATTTTGATATCAATGAAAAAAGGAATTATACTATAGTACCCTGACCCCGCACAATGCTGCGACATAATGATAGAGCAGTCCCAGGCCCGCTTTCAGAAGGCCCGACACTTAGGTTGCGTTCCGAATCGCATACTTTCTACTATATAGTATGTAGAAAAAAGATTTAGGATGTCCCGATTCTTGTGTCCAGATTTAGGATGGTTAGAATACCCGGATGGTCTACTTCATGCGGCCAAGATTGTTAGTGTTGAAAAGTGCATCCTATTTGGGCGATTCTGACCCACAATCCAGTGCGCACGTGAAGTGACGTAACATCGACGAAGCCTATAGGTCCATGTTATGAAAACAAACGGGGATGCGACGGATATAAAAGCAAGAGGCAAGATCAAGGCGCAATGTTATGATGAAATAAGAGAGAAAAGTACGTCCCAATAGTATGCCTACTGCATCCTAACTAGATTCTTTTTATCGTCAGATGTAGTATGTAGAATAGAAAAAAGAAAGAGTATGCGATTCGGAACGCAACCTTAGTGTCATTTGAGCTGATAGAATTTTGATCTTGATATGTTGGAGGAACAAACCTGCTCTGTGTAACCGGACTTCAGGCTTCAAAACAACGTCCAGTAGTTTCTGTTGTCGCTCGTTCTTCTCGTTTGAACGACAGAGTTCCTCCTCGTACTCTGCTATGGTTCTTTCAAACAGCCCAAATATCTCTTCAACAGCTGCAGCTAGTCGCCGATTCACCAACGCTCTCGCCATATCCACTTTAGACATTTTCACACAATCACATCAATTTTTTCTCCTCGAGCAGTCCGACTGTACAGAAGTTACACAACAACGGTACAACTCGCGGTTTCAATTAAAGTGCCACATGGTGAGGAAAGAACTTCCGGTTCCGGGGGAATATGCTTTATAGACTTCAAAATAAAATCACCAAAGCTACAAAGAAACGTTTAATTTACAGTGATATTCAGCAGGGGATTGTAACGGAGTACATTTACTTAAGGAACCCCATCTCTTTTTTGTTGAGGAAATTGTATAATTAAGTTTGATGGTTTCCTAAGTAAAAAACATTAGATAATAGATACATTTGTACAGATACTACAAGAAAAACCAGGGGCTGTTTTCTGCTGAGCAGCTCCTGGACAGTGGTTTTATGAGTACGTGTTAAAAGCAGCTTTTCTATTTTTTTTACACAGACTGTATAAAAGATATAAAATAAAGTACATTTTCTAAAGGCTTTTAACTTGGCAGTCACTTACACACTGTATACTTTTAATGTGCAATTGTTTTGTAAGATTCCTGACTTACAATGAAATCAAAATCAGTGTGTAATAAAACAAAATTAATCAAACAAAACAAAGATTGACACCAAACAGAATAACAAAACCTATGGTAGTTGAAGACTGAATTCCTTCAGCGTCTTCCACAGATTGTCTTTGAACACACCTGCCTTCATGAAGAGGTTCCTGAGATGTGAAGTCAGGTGATGCTGTGTGCCTGTTCTAGCACCAAAACTACCACTATGTGCTGCCAAATTACCCAAATCTATCTTTCTATAAAGAAAGAAGCATCTGTCTGTTGCTCGCATATCTCTGACTGTTATTCAGATCGGCCTGAGCTTTCGAAAATATCGCTTGCGCACGGCACAAGGTTGTGCATCCTTGATTTTGAAATATTTTGGACCAAATATGTAGAGGTCATCATATTTATATCATGCTGTCATGCGCATATGATGAAGGCCCAGTGAGAACGGGCATTAAGTAATCAGAGTAAGACCCGCCTCCCTCTGATTTGATTGGCTGGTGCGACCAAAACTTACATTAACAAATAGGACCCGGCAGTCACAGCCTGTTACTTCCTCATTCCATATTCACCCTCAAGAGTGATTGCCGGGATAACTTCTAGAACAAAACATTCTTAAACCTTTCCATAGACATCACCTACACCTCAAACCTGTCCGCTTTACTGTTAAAGACTTTACACTATTTTCAATGTAATACACTCAATGTAAAGTTAAACACTACCACGAGAGTGATGCTACTTACAGTAAGCGTGACTCACACACAGAATCCCAACTCTTACCTTTTAAACTTCTTCTGTAGCTGGAAAACACATATAATCAATTCTTCTTGCTAAAGTTGCATCCATCCAGCTTACCGGTATAACAGAAAGACCAAAAGTGACATTGAAAAGCAATGCAACAGCCTTTTCAATGACTGTGTGACACTGCCTATGTGTAGGCTACATCTGTTTCTGTGTCCCACTTTCATATACAGGTTACATTTAAGCATGCATAAGCTCATACCTGCTTCCTAAGGGCACAACACTATTTGGAATAATTGAAAACAAAGGAATTAAAATACCTTGCTGGAAATGGTTCTAACTACATCAACATGTTCTTTATTTTGGCTTCAATGCACTTTAGAGGACTCACCAACACACTGGTGGATTTTGAGTTGATATTAAACTAAATCTTTTAGCAAAGAAACACTTTGTGTAGCTGAGCCTTTATCATTACAACGGTTTGAAGATTTAAAGCAAAGTCATTAGTGAAACCAACCACACAGGCATCTCTACTTCAAGCATCACTGTTCCTTAAAAAAGAGTTCACACCTCCCCAGAGTGACACTAAGGTGATAAAGAAGAGAAGTGATTCATTTAGAGATCTGGACTTGAGTTTCTGGCTGATTCTGGTCCTCCACAGTCCTCTCCATCTGTTCAGTTGAGCTGCTGGCTCCAGGCTCTGCCTCTCTGTTCTGCTCAGTTTGATGAAGCTGTGAGGACTGAGGACAGACACGCTTGTGTCTTGTTAGTTGAAAAGGCCAAGTGAATCTTTGGACACAAACACGGCAGCAGAATCTTTTGTACTCCGTGTGGACTGTCATGTGTTGTGTCAAATGGCGCTTTTGTATAAATGCTTTTTCACAAACTGAGCACTGGAAAGGTCTGTCCCCTGTATGTACGGCCATGTGTACTTTAATTTCCCTTTTCCATTTAAAACTTTTCTCACATAAAGAACAGCTGAATCTTTTCTCCTCTGTGTGGACAGCAACCATGTGTCGTTTCAATGTTCCCTTCCCTTTAAATGCTTTACCACAAAGTGAGCAGCTGAGTGGGTTCTCATTGGTATTACATCTGACACCACTTTTAGAGACTTCATTATTGTTCAGATACTTTGAATCTGACGGAGGTTCTCTGATATCTTTGGACCAATCCTCACTGTCTTCAGTCTCAGGTTGTAAATGTAGATCTGGATGTGAGTTCCTGGCTGGTTCTGGTCCTCCACAGTCCTCTCCATCAGCTCCTGTTTCCATCTGTTCAGTTTGTCTTTGATGAAGCTGTGAGGACTGAGGTTTCTCTTCATCATCTTCACTCTTCACATGGACAGGAGTGAATAGGAACTTGGTGATATCAGCCTCCTCCAGCCCTTGAAGCTGCTCTCCTTCCTGACTGGTCCAGAGTTCCTCCTGTTCCTCTTTAATGTGTGGGGGCTCTGGTGGGTCCTCCTGGTCCAGACTGGGGCTCCACTCCTGCTGCTTAGGGAGAACCTCTTCTTTAACCACCAGCAGCTGCTGGATGTCTGTAGGAAACATAACAGATAAATGTTATTGATGTGAATGCTGAAAGTGAAACCTGACTAGTTCCACATACTTTAACGTGGAAAAGTTCAGATCAATTAGGACATTTCTGCTATCATTCAAATTTGATATCTTTCATTCTTTCGTAGTGCTGTTCCGTAATGTAATTTGTATCAGCCGAATCACATCTGCCTGTTGAATACAGATATTTCACTATTCACTATTATTAGGGCTGCATAGATGAAAATAAGAGACCTGATATTTCTGGAGAAAGGCACACAGGACCACACTTTTGACATTGTTCACAATGGGCGACTGTGGCTCAGTTGGCAGAGCGGGTCGGCTGATGATCAAAGGGTTGGAGGTTTGATCCCCGCCCTGCCACCTGTGTCACAGTTGTTGTGTCCTTGGGCAAGACACTTCACCCACCTTGCCTCGTGTGAATGTCGATAGTTAGTCTGCTATCGGTGTGTGAATGGTAACGTGGGAATGGGAACAGGTCTCCCTTGCAAAAGAGTTTTCGGTCTCAATGGGATTTACCTGTATAAATAAAGGTTTAAAAAAAAAAATACAAACACAATGTTTACACTGTATCTTCATTAGTTTATTATGCTACTAACGAAAAATTTATTTTGTCAACTAGACTGACAGTTTGGGAGTTAAAGGCTGCAGTTTGAGGGGAAATGTTGGACGAAATGACCTATCTGAACTCACTAGCAACAGGTGGAATTTCTGCCTGATCACAAGCCCTCTTTAATACACACACTGAGCTGAATGACTTACTCTGGTCATTATAAGACTATTTCACACTTTTAAGCATTTTCTATGACATTCAACTTCATTAGTTTCATCTTCATAATAATTGAATACTTCCCAACTTTTTATATTCCATGCATCTTTCAACTTTTTAAACGCATTCATATATATTCTTCAGATCATTCAACTTTCAGGTAACCAGTCAACACTTATGATTCAACTTTTTTTTCACATTTCATATTTTCAGTCAGAAACTATTCACATTTCAACATCTTTCAACTCTTCAATCCCAAAGATAACTTTCAACTATGCAGTTTAGCATCGGCTTTTCAGCATCAGCATTCACACCGCAATAACTTCAGAAATTGCATTTCTAATCCTTATTAACTTCTACTGCTCACTGACCATGAAAAGAAGTAAACATAGGAATATATATATGGCTGTAGTATTGTTTTAGCCATTGTTCCCTCCTACACTCCCAGTACATAGTTACCAAACATACTGCTTAATCTTCAAACTTTGGATCTATTTCAAGGGTCACATGAAAATATTACTTTCAGACTTTTGGACGTCACTACACACACACACGCTGCATTAAAACACACTTTCATATATTAAACGTTTTCAACTATTTCTAATTCTAACAAATTGTAATTTTCTATTTTGTTTTACCTTTGTTGTCACTATTTTTTCTCTTTCTATTTCTATGAAAGTAACGGACAGCAACAAAAACGTTATTCCTTGTATGTTAACATATAAAGCCGATTCTGAGTATCATTTTGAAGGAGCTACGTGTTTGGATAGTGTTGGCTGGAGAGACACAGCGTGGACGCCATTGAAATACTTTAAAATAAATGTATCTGATACATTTTGATATTGTAATGTTGGAGGAACAAACCTGCTCTGTGTAACCGGACTTCAGGCTTCAAAACAGCGTCCAGTAGTTTCTGTTGTCGCTCGTTCTTCTCGTTTGAACGACAGAGTTCCTCCTCGTACTCTGCTATGGTTCTTTCAAACAGCCCAAATATCTCTTCAGCAGCCGCAGTTAGTCGCTGATTCACCAACACTCTCACCATTTGGACTTTAGACATTTTAACCAGATAGGTTTATCCAGACATACAGAGGCTATGAAAGCATATGCTGCCTGATTTTAGAGAAAATAGCAGAACTCAACAGTTGACAAGATTGTGAACAGTCGCCATCTTGTTTCAAGTTAGTCAGAGTTACGACAGTCACTTCCGTTTAATGTACATTTCTGGTCTTCAGAATAAAAGCCCAGAAGGTGCGCTGAGGCAGAACCTACACATGTAAAATATTTCATAGGCCTATACATAACATACAAAATAAAATAAATGATTTACAAAAAGACAGTGACTTATTCAAAAGAAAAGATTTGCAAGACTAACAGCTACTTTAACTAAGTGTATTTTGTATATCAAATACATTTAATATTCTTAAATATATTATGTCAAATTATAGCAGTCTATTGAGAAAAGGCCCACCACCAGTTTGTTTGAGTCGTCAACTTTATTTACACAGCCCAATATCACAAACCCCAATCTGCTTCAGGGGCTGCACTGTCTGTACTGTAGTGAAGACCAACCCCTGCGTCCTCAGGCATATTTTGTTAGAAAAATACATACAGAACAGAATTTTTCTTATTTCTAAAAATTCAGTCCTGAACCTCCCAAAAGTCTTCACAAGTCCGGCACACGTCAAGGGATCACCATATTTGTCAGAAATAACAAAAAACATGTTCTTAAACCAGAAATGTAAAGGAAAAATACCAGGAGAAAGTTGTCTATTTCAAGCCTATACATTTCAAAGCTTTAGTTTTAATTAAAGTAAATTGACAAAGGCAAGAGATGTGGTCAGCATCCAGGGAGAGGGGAAAAAAAGTAAAAGTGAGGCCCTTACAGACAGATCTTATAATTATATCAAATCTACATGTCTATGATTGGTTGTTAATAATGCCAGTATGAGCCATGGTTTAGACTTTAGCTCCCCACAGGCTGGCAGGCTATATGTTCCAGCCATCGTGGCCTCCTGGCTCCTCTTCTTGTCCAATCGAATGGTCTTCCTTCCTTCTGTCATGTGCGGAAGGAAAATAGCTATGCCTCTCCTTCTCTTCTCCTCATGGCTTGTAGCTATGTGTCTTATGGTTAATCAGCAGATCAAGTCCTATCAAATATTCCTTTATTAAAGGTTCAGATAGCGGAATGGTCAGTTTAGCTAACTTTCCGTCACCGACTGCAGTTAGGGTTCCCTCGTCCCCACATTCATGCACTGCGGTCTTCAAGCAGCGAGTTATCTAGCATCATCTCAGATAAGTAAGAGTGATAAAACATGATAAAAACCATTAAAACAGACATTGGGAAGGATTTTTACATTTTACCTGCTCCATTGTAGGCGCATAAACATTAACCTATCCGTCCCACTGCGTGCACAGGCAGTGAGACGGGTGCCGGTTTGTAGCGTTCTCAATTCTGATTGGATATCAGTTTCGGGATCCACGAAAAGTTTATTTGCTGATTACATGCAGAGCGGGTGACTGAGAGATCGGCTTTATGAAACTCGCACACTATATACAGTCATATGAAAAAGTTTGGGAACCCCTCTCAGCCGGCATTATAATTGACTCTGCTTTCACAAAAAAAAAATATAAAAGTGGTATGTCTTTAATTTACCAGGAACAGCTAAGTACTGGGATGTTTTCCAAACAAAGATTTTTTGAAAAGCAGTATTTGGTTGTATGAAATAAAATAAAATGTGAAAAACTGGCTGTGCAAAAATATAGGAACCCTTGTGGTTTTGTTGATTTTAATGCCTGTAACAGCATGTAAAACTGAGGACTTTTAACACAAAGTTGGTTGGATTATGTTGTTAAGCCTTGAACCTCATAGAAATGTCTGTTTAATCATGAGAAAATGTATTTTAGGTGCCTAAATGCAAGTTGCACTTCTCTTTGACTCTCTGCTGAAGTGAGACAGAATGGGATCATCAAAGCAGTTCCCAAAAGATCTGAAAAACAAAGATTGTTCATTGTCATGGTTTTAGGGGAAGGCTACAAGAAGCTTTCCCAAAGGTTTCAATTGTCAATTTCGACTGTAGGGAACGTTGTCAGGAAATGGAAGGACACAGGCATAGTGGCAGTTAAACCCAGGCATGGAAGACCAAGAAAAAAACAGGAGCGGCATAGGTGGAGGATTGTGAGAATGGTTGCACACAACCCACAGATCACCTCCAAAGGCCTGCAAGAAAATCTGGCTGCAGATTGTGTATCTGTACATCGTTCAACAATTCAGCGCAATTTGCACCAAAACATCTGCTTTTTATAAAGACCAAATAACTTAATTTTTGTCTCATCAGTCCAAAGCATTGTCTTCCAATATAAAGCTGGCTTGTCTAAATGAGCTTTTGCATACTCCATGCAACTGTATCTGTGGCGTGGGCGCAGAAAGGGCTTCCTTCTCATCACCCGGCCATACAGATGTTTTGGTGCAAATTGCACTGAATTGTTGAACCATGTACAGATACACAATCTGCAGCCAGATGTTCTTGCAGGTCTTTGGAGGTGATCTGTGGGTTGTGTGCAACCATTCTCACAATCCGCCGCATATGCCGCTCTTGTACTTTTCTTGGTCTGCTAGACCTGGGTTTAACTGCAACTGTGCCTGTGTCCTTCCATTCCCTGACAACGTTCCTTACAGTAGAAATTGACAATCGAAACCTTTGGGAAAGCTTCCTGTAGCCTTCCCCTAAACCATGACAATGAATAATTTTTGTTTTTAAGATCTTTTGGGAGCTGTTTTGATGATCGCATTCTGTCTCACTTCTGCAGAGAGCCAAAGAGAAGTGGAACTTGCATTTAGGCACCTAAAATACCTTTTCTCATGATTAAACAGACCTTTATATGAGGTACATACAACATAATCCAACCAATTTTGTGTTTAAAGTCCTCAGTTTTACATGCTGTTACATGCATAAAAATCAGCAAGACCACAAGGGTTCCCATATTTTTGCACAGCCAGTTTTTCACATTTTATTTAATTTCATAAAACTAATTGCTGCTTTTCAAAAAATCTTTGTTTGCAGAACATCCCAGTACTTAGCTGTTCATGGTAAATTAAAGACATACCACTTTTATCTTTTTTGTGTGAAAGCAGAGTCAATTATAATGCCGGCTGAGAGGGGTTCCCAAACTTTTTCATATGACTGTAAGTGATCACTGTATGAATAAAGAGCTCTTCAACACTTATATTAACATAAATAAATCGCTTACTTTACTTACTTTAAGTAGCTACAAACCTCTCTCTGTGCTGGGAAAATGCTCCTCTACCTCAAGGGTATTTCTCTCCCACAGATATGTCATGTGGGCCTCTGCTTCTATCCCTGTCTCTTATAACAAGACATGTTTAGGTTAAACGGTTTGATTAGATCATTTCATGAACTTAACATTTAAGTTTATATTGATTGTTAGTTAATTATATTAAAGTAAAGGTAAATATTATGTGATTAGTATTACATCAATAATATTGGAAGATGTATTTTTCTAACCACATCCAAAGAGGTCTTAATCTGTATCTCAGTGCACATTTTGTATCTTGATTACTCTGAACAATTTTACATATGTTTCAACTCATATGTATAATTCTCATGTTTTAACTGTACATTTTCTTATTCTATATTTTACGAGATGTAATATCACTCCTGGGTGAATTTTTCGTTAACATTAAGACTTGAAATGAATATAAATTTTTCATCAAACTTCCTCAGAAATACATTCATGTCAATCAGAGCGACTTTAATATTTTTCAGAGCATTTGAACTGAGACTGGCTTTTGCTTTCTAGGATAAATCATCATCACTGTCTTCAGTCTCAAGTTGTACACGTGGATCTGGATGTGAGTTCCCTGCTTATTACTTTTAAGGAAAATGCATCACTGTAAACATTTAATATACATTTGATTTGTGAGATTCCTGACTTAGAATGAAATCAAAATCATTGTGTAATAAAACAAAATGTATCAAACAAAACTGAAATCAACACCAAACTAAATAACCAAGTCCATGTTGTTTTAAGACTGAATTCCTTCGGCGTCTTCCACAGCTTGTCTTTGAACACACCTGCCTTCATGAAGAGGTTCCTGAGATGTGAAGTCAGGTGATGCTGTGTGCCTGTTCTAGCAACAAAACTACCACTATGTGCTGCCAAACTACTTGCATTGAAATAATTGAAAACAAAGGAATTATAAGATCTTGCTAGAAATGGCTCTAACTACATCAACTTGTTCCTTATTTTGGCTTCAATGCAGCTTTAAGGATTGAACAACACACTGATGGATTTTGAGCTGAAATTAAACTAAATATTTCAGCAAATAAACACTTGATGTAGCTGAGCCTTTATCATTACAACAATTTGAACATTTAGGCAGTCATTAGTGAAACCAACTGGCAAAGGCATCTCTACTTCAAGCATCACTGTTCCTTCAAAAAGAGTTAACAGCTCCACAATGTGACACTAAGGTTATCATTTAGAAATCTGGATGTGAGTTCCTGGCTGGTTGTGGGCCTCCACAGTCCTCTCCATCAGCTCCTGTATCTGTTGAGTTGATCTCCTGGCTCCAGGCTCTGCCTCTCTGTTCTGCTCAGTTTGATGAAGCTGTGAGGACTGAGGACAGACACGCTTGTGTCTTCTTAGTTGACCATGCCAAGTGAATCTTTGGTCACAAACACTGCAGCAGAATCTTTTCTCCCCTCTGTGGTTCGCCATGTGGACAGTCAAATATGCCTTATCTGTAAATGCTTTTTCACAAACTGAGCACTTGAAAGGTTTCTCTCCTGTGTGGATGGCCATGTGTCGTGTTAAATCGTTATTCCGTTTAAAACTTCTCTCACATACAGAGCAGCTGAATTGTTTCTCCTCTGTATGCACGGCCATGTGTAGTTTAATTTCTCCTTTCCGTTTAAAACGTTTCTCACATACAGAGCAGCTGAATCTTTTCTCCCCTGTGTGGACAACCATGTGTCGTTTCAAATAACTCTTCCCTTTAAATACTTTACCACAAAGTGAGCAGCTGAGTGGATTTTCTTCTGTATTACATCTGACACCACTTGTAGAGACTTCATTATTGTTCAGAGACTTTGAATCTGACCGAGGTTCTCTGATATCATCAGACCAATCATCACTGTGTTCAGTGTCAAAAGTGTCTTCAGTCTCGTCTTCAATCTCAGGTTGTAATTCTGGATCTGGATGTGAGTTCCTGGCTGGTTCTGGTCCTCCACAGTCCTCTCCATCAGCTCCTGTTTCCATCTCTTCAGTTTGTCTTTGATGAAGCTGTAAGGACTGAGGTTTCTCTTCATCATCTTCACTCTTCACAGGGACAGGAGTGAATAGGAACTTGGTGATATCAGCCTCCTCCAGCCCTTGAAGCTGCTCTCCCTCCTGACTGGTCCAGAGTTCCTCCTGTTCCTCTTTAATGTGTGGGGCCTCTGGTGGGTCCTCCTGGTCCAGACTGGGGCTCCACTCCTGCTGCTCAGGGGGAACCTCTTCTTTAACCACCAGCAGCTGCTGGATGTCTGTAGGAAACATAACTGAGAAATGTTATTGTTGTGAATGCTGAAAGTGAAACCTGACTAGTTCCACATACTTTAACGTGGAAACGTTCAGATCAATTAGGACATTTCTGCTATCATTCAAATATTTTATATTTTTCATTCTTTTGTAGCGCTGTTCGGGATTTAAATTTTTATCAGTTGAATGACATCCTGTTGAATACAGAGATTTGACTTTTCACCATTGTTAGAGCCATTTTCGGGTGTCATTTTATGTTGTCATGTCATGTGTTGTCCACCAGGTGTCACTGTCTATTGCCTGGGGTACAGGTATATAAAGTGTGTCAAAAGAGGTTTGTTTGTTGTTTGACCCCGTAAGGGCATGCGGTTGTTGACCACTAGAATCCTCTCAATTGAAACATTTGTTGTTATGTCACTGAGGATCCATCTGAATGTATCATTATACAATGACATGTCATTAGTTTTATGGTGAGCAATAATCGTGTAGCAAACAGGAGACGACCACACTGATCATTCATTACTTCACACAGCTAGATTATACAAACATTGGGAAATTTAGCGCGTCAACCAGGTCACCCGGGAGTCAAACCAAGGAGCTTTTTCTTACTGGACTTGGCTCCTACAACCATTCTATCTGACAATCAGAGAAATGCATTAGTTTTATATTTGGTCATCTGTCTAAAAGGAAAACGGTGGAAAGCAGCCCTTTTTAATAAATTAAAATGGAGTTATTTTGAAAACAGTTTTCCTGTAATGTATTTGTGTGAGTGAAACCTAGGTTTAAGATGAAGGCGAGGCATGAGCCACAAAGAGCCGCTTAGAGCTTCATAGATTAAAATAAGAGACCTGAAATGTTTCTGGAGAAAGGCAGACTGTACCACACTTTTCACAGGCCCTCATTAAGGCAATCACTCAGCTGAGTGACTCACTCTGCCCATTCTAAGACTATTTAACACTTTTAAGCATTTTCTATGACATTCAACTTCATTAGTTTCATCTTCATAATAATGAAATACTCCCCCACTTTTCATATTCCATGCATCTTTCAACTTTTTAATCACTTTCATAAATGTTCTTCATACTCATTTAACCTTCAGGTAACCAGTCAAAATGTAAGCTTTTCTAAACTTATGATTCAACCTTTTTTCACATTTCATATATTCAGTCAGAAACTATTCACATTTTTAAATTTCAACATCTTTCAACTCTTCAATCCCAAATATAAATTCATACACACCATTTATTCAACTTTCATCTTTTCAGCATCAGCATTCACATGGCAATATCTTCAGAAAATGCCTTTTAATCCATACTAATTTCTACAGATCACTGACCATGAAAACAAGTAAACACAGGAACAGTTTCAGACCGTCCTCTCAACTTAACAGATCTCTATACGATATGTGTAAGTAGCAGCAGAATCACAATGTTATAGTTCAGTGTGGATAAATGTATTTAGCCATTGCTCCCTCTTATACTGCCGGTACACAGATACCAAACAGGCTGCTTAATCTTCAAACTTTCTTTGTATTTCAAGGGTCACGTGAAATTATTACTTTCAATATGGTCTCAGACTTTTGGACCGCACTTTACAAACACATAGCCTACTCAAACTGCACAAAAACATTCGTATTAAATGTTTTCAACTATTTCTAAACATATATAATAATTTTCTGTTTTGTTTTACCTTTGTTGTCACTAATTTTCTCGGCTGTTTGTCAATTTCAGTGAAAGTAACAAAGCAACAAAAAACGTTTTTCCTTGTATGTTCACATAAAGCCGATTCTGATTGAGCATTATTTTGAAGAGCTACGTGTATGGATAGTGTTGGCTGAATAAGACACAGCGTGAACTCTATTGAAAGCATTTTAAATTAATTTAACTGATACATTTTGATCTTGTTATGTTGGAGGAAGGAACAAACCTGCTCTGTGTAACCGGACTTCAGGCTTCAAAACAGCGTCCAATAGTTTCTGTTGTCGCTCGTTTTTCTCTTTTGAACGACAGAGTTCCTCCTCGTACTCTGCTATGGTTCTTTCAAACAGCCCAAATATCTCTTCAGCAGCCGCAGCTAGGCGCTGAGTCACCAACGCTCTCACTATTTGGACTTTAGACATTTTAACCAGAAAGGTTTATCCAGACATACAGAGGCTATGAAAGCATGCTGCCTGCTTTTAGAGGAAATTGCAGAAGTCAACAGCGGAACGCGATGTGACTAGTCGCCATCTTGTTTCAAGTTAGTCAGAGTAAGGACAGTCACTTCCGTTGCATGTACTTTTCTGGACTTCAGAATAAAAGCCCAAAGGGTGCGTTGAGGCAGAACCTACACATGTAAAATACTTCGTGGGCCTATACATAACAGACAAAATAAAATCAATTATTTACAAAAAGACAGTGACTATTTGCAAGACTGACAGCTACTTTAACTAAGTGTATTTTGTATATCAAATACATATTCTTCAATATGTTATGTTATATTATAACATTCTATTGAGACAAGGCCCACCACCAGTTTGTTTGAGTCATCTGCTTTATTTACACAGTCCAATATCACAAACTCCAATCTGCTTCAGGGGGCTGCACTGTCTGTACTGTAGTGTAGACCAACCCCTCCATCCTCAGGCATATTTTGTTAGAAAAATACATACAGAACACGTTTTTTGTTATTTCTAAAAATTCAGTCCTGAACCTCCCAAAAGTCTTCACAAGTCCGGCACACGTGAAGGGGTCACCATATTTGTTAGAAATAAATAAAAAAAACATGTTCTTAAACCAGAAATGTGAAGGAAAAATACCAAGAGAAAGTTGTCTATTTCAAGCCTATACATTTCAAAGCTTTAGTTTTATTTAAAGTAAATTGACAAAGGCAAGCGATGTGATCACATCCAGGGTGAGGGAAAAAAGTAAAAGTGAGTCCCTTACAGACAGATCTTATAATTATATCAAATCTACATGTCTATGATTGGTTGTTAATAATGCCAGTATGAGCCATGGTTTAGACTTTAGCTCCCCATAGAGCTGTTAAGCGGAAGTGGCGGAATTACGGGGCATGGGGCCTATCGGCTGAAAAAAAATGAATGGGAGTCTATGGAAAGTAATCTACTATTTTCTGGTCCCAGTCATTAAATGCCCTGGATTACATATATGTTTTGTATGGGTCTAAATGATAATTTTTCACGTGAAGAGTTTGACGGTATGTTGTATGATTATTCGTCTAACGGCTTTTGAAAAAATGTTACGAGAACAACTACAAGTCTTGTCGCCTCTGTGACGTCACCTCAACACATTCCCGCCACTTCTCGACTGACAGTGCTAATGCTAATGCTAATGGCTGGCGTGGACAACGCCAACAATCTCCCCACTCGAGAAATTGAAACTCTCCACATGTCCACTTGTGTAGTCGTTTTTGCCACGCTGAAGACTTTTGTCTTGTCATTGAAAGAAGGCGGTAAAGTGCATTAAAGACACAGCTATGTTTCTGAGCTAAGCGGGTGCCAGTGGTGGTAACGTAGGGGAAGGTGGGGTGATTTGTGCATTTTGGAAGTTGCAAAACCCCTTGTTTCTAGAAAACCGTGGAAGAAATTGGAAATGTGACCACATATTTAAGAAGAGCCATCCATTTGACTCATCCTGTAGAGAAGGGAGACACAAGGAATAAGATATAAGCACATTTAAGCTCAAAAAACTGTGTTTTGCCTTTCAAAGTAAAATTTCCATGATCAAGGTTTTTTGATTATTGTGTCTGAACAATTATAGACACGTTTGAAAACATTTGACACATGTTTTAGTGCTTTGGTATGCTACACTTTGAGTCTATATAGTTAGCACAATGTCAACCCTAAATTGCTGCATCATGCCTATTATCCAAAATTCTGGGGATGGGGTGATTTGTGCGCAAGGGCCTGGGTGAGTTATAAGTAAGTAAGTAAGTAAAATGTATTTATAAAAGCACATTTATGACAGTTTGCACTGTCCAAAGTGCTGTACATAGTGCATTCAGTAGGTAAACAATGAAGGTAAAATAACAATAACCAAAATAAAAGACGTAAAGCCCATACATCCACATAAACACAGATAGTAGTGCAGAGGTAAGTAAGTAGTGCAGAGGTTAATGGGGAGGAAACACCAGGGTGTACATATGGGTTTTGAGCCTTGATTTAAAGGCAGAAATGTAGGGGGAATCACATTTGTCAGGTGGCAGTTGGTTCCACAAGCACGGAGCAACTAGTGCAAAGTACATTTCTGAGAGTTGTGCCAGTGGCATGGCTGTATACGCTGGTCACCAAAAGAAAGTGATAGTCTACAGTAGCTCAGGAGAGAGTGACATCTCAATTCCACTTAACGACACCACTGATGAGAGTTCAGATGGCCAGAAAGATGATGATGGTGACTTTGTCATTGTGACACAATGACGCACAAATCACCCCACTACGTGGGGTGATTTGTGCGACAAGACAACTTTTTTTCCGAAAGCTATATTTCTTAAACAGTTTATTCCAGATCCAAAGTTTTTATTGCCAGGGATGCACAACATCCTGAAATATATGTACATATTTGAGTTGGAGACATAACTGTCAAGGCCTCACTTTAAAATCACTTTGAGTAAAAAGTTGCACAAATCACCCCACCTTCCCCTATATCATAAGTGTCAAGAGCAGCGAAGAGCTGTAGTCCACAAAAGCGCTCTGCACAAAACCTGACCTTATCCAGCTTCTACTCGCTAAATTGTTCCATTCTTTGCATGAAAAAATACCATCTAAATCCATACAAAACATATGTGTACTCGAAGGCATTTCATGACTGGGACCAGAAAATAATACATTTCTTTCCATTGACTACCGTTGTAATTTTTCGAGCCCAGGCCCCATGCCCCGGACGTAAGGGACTTCCGCTTAACAGCTCTATAGGCTGGCAGGCTATATTCCAGCCATCGTGGCCTCCTGGCTCCTATTCTTGTCCAATCGAATGGTCTTCCTTCCTTCTGTCATATGCGGAAGGAAAATAGCTATGCCTGTCCTTCTCTTCTGCTCATGGCTTGTAGCTATGTGTCTTATGGTTAATCAGCAGATCAAGTCCTATCAAATATTCCTTTATTAAAGGTTCAGATAGCGGAATGGTCAGTTTAGCTAACTTTCCGTCACCGACTGCAGTTAGGGTTCCCTCGTCCCCACATTCATGCACTGCGGTCTTCAAGCAGCGAGTTATCTAGCATCATCTCAGATAAGTAAGAGTGATAAAACATGATAAAAACCATTAAAACAGACATTGGGAAGGATTTTTACATTTTACCCGCTCCATTGTATGCGCATAAACATTAACCTATCCGTCCCACTACGTGCACAGGCAGTGAGACGGGTGCCGGTTTGTAGCGTTCTCTCTTCTGATTGGATATCAGTTTCGGGATCCACGAAGAGTTTATTTGCCGATTACATGCAGAGCGGGTGACTGAGAGATCGGCTTTATGAAACTCGCACACTATATAAGTGATCACTGTATGAATAAAGAGTGATTTAACACTTATATTAACATAAATAAATCGCTTACTTTACTTACTTTAAGTAGCTACAAACCTCTCTCTGTGCTGGGAAAATGCTCCTCTATCTCAAGGGTATTTCTCTCCCACAGATGTGTCATGTGGGCCTCTGCTTCTATCCCTGTCTCTTATAACAAGAAATGTTTAGGTTAAATGGTTTGATTAGATCATTTCATGAACTTAACATTTAAGTTTATATTGATTGTTAGTTAATTATATTAAAGTAAAGGTAAATATTATGTGATTAGTATTACATCAATAATATTGGAAGATGTATTTTTCTAACCACATCCAAAGAGGTCTTAATCTGTATCTCAGTGCACATTTTGTATCTTGATTACTCTGAACAATTTTACATATGTTTCAACTCATATGTATAATTCTCGTGTTTTAACTGTACATTTTCTTATTCTATATTTTACGAGATGTAATATCACTCCTGGGTGAATTTTTCGTTAACATTAAGACTTGAAATGAATATAAATTTTTCATCAAACTTCCTCAGAAATACATTCATGTCAATCAGAGCGACTTTAATATTTTTCAGAGCATTTGAACTGAGACTGGCTTTTGCTTTCTAGGATAAATCATCATCACTGTCTTCAGTCTCAAGTTGTACACGTGGATCTGGATGTGAGTTCCCTGCTTATTACTTTCTAAGGAAAATGCATCACTGTAAACATTTAATATACATTTGATTTGTGAGATTCCTGACTTAGAATGAAATCAAAATCATTGTGTAATAAAACAAAATGTATCAAACAAAACTGAAATCAACACCAAACTATATAACCAAGTCCATGTTGTTTTAAGACTGAATTCCTTCAGCGTCTTCCGCTGCTTGTCTTTGAACACACCTGCCTTCATGAAGAGGTTCCTGAGATGTGAAGTCAGGTGATGCTGTGTGCCTGTTCTAGCAACAAAACTACCACTATGTGCTGCCAAACTACTTGCATTGAAATAATTGAAAACAAAGGAATTATAAGATCTTGCTAGAAATGGCTCTGACTACATCAACTTGTTCCTTATTTTGGCTTCAATGCAGCTTTAAGGACTGAACAACACACTGATGGATTTTGAGCTGAAATTAAACTAAATATTTCAGCAAATAAACACTTGATGTAGCTGAGCCTTTATCATTACAACAGTTTGAACATTTAGGCAGTCATTAGTGAAACCAACTGGCAAAGGCATCTCTACTTCAAGCATCACTGTTCCTTCAGAAAGAGTTCACAGCTCCACAATGTGACACTAAGGTTATCATTTAGAAATCTGGATGTGAGTTCCTGGCTGGTTGTGGGCCTCCACAGTCCTCTCCATCAGCTCCTGTATCTGTTGAGTTGATCTCCTGGCTCCAGGCTCTGCCTCTCTGTTCTGCTCAGTTTGATGAAGCTGTGAGGACTGAGGACAGACATGCTTGTGTCTTCTTAGTTGACAATGCCAAGTGAATCTTTGGTCACAATCACTGCAGCAGAATCTTTTCTCCCCTCTGTGGTTCGCCATGTGGACAGTCAAATATGCCTTATCTGTAAATGCTTTTTCACAAACTGAGCACTTGAAAGATTTCTCTCCTGTGTGGATGGCCATGTGTCGTGTTAAATCGTAATTCCGTTTAAAACTTCTCTCACATAGAGAGCAGCTGAATTGTTTCTCCTCTGTATGCACGGACATGTGTACCTTTATATCTCCTTTCCTTTTAAAACGTTTCTCACATACAGAGCAGCTGAATCTTTTCTCCCCTGTGTGGACAGCCATGTGTTGTCTCAAATATTTCTTCTTTGTAAATGCTTTACCACAAAGTGAGCAGCTGAGTGGATTTTCTTCTGTATTACATCTGACACCACTTTTATATACTTCATTATTGTTCAGAGACTTTGAATCTGATGGAGGTTCTCTGGTCTCCTTAGACCAATCATCACTATCTCCAGTGTCAGAAGAGTCTTCAGTCTTGACTTGTTGATGAAGCTGTGAGGACTGAGGACCGACACACTTGCTTAAATGTACACTTGACTCATGTTCAGTGGTGTCATTCCAGTCGTCACTGTCTTCAGTCTCAGGTCCTAATTCTGGATCTAGATATGAGTTCCTGGCTGGTTCTGGTCCTCCACAGTCCGCCCTCCTGGTCGTAGTGGAGTGTACCCCTCTTAAGCCAGTCCAAGGAGCCTTCCTTGTCGATATACTCCTTGGAGAAATATGTGGCACGCTGTTGTGATGCCCACTCTTTGAGGCACTTACCTTTAAAAATCTGGCTGTACTTCTGCCGACTTTCTCATCTGAATGGACGGACATGTGTTGTGTTAAACTGGCATCCCGTTTAGAACGTTTCTCACGTACAGAGCAGCTGAATTGTTTCTCCTCTGTATGCAAGGCCATGTGTACTTTAATTTCTCCTTTCCGTTTAAAACGTTTCTCACATACAGAGCAGCAGAATCTTTTCTCCCCTGTGTGGACAACCATGTGTTGTCTCAAATATTTCTTCTTTGTAAATGCTTTACCACAAAGTGAGCAGCTGAGTGGATTTTCTTCTGTATTACATCTGACACCACTTTTAGAGACTTCATTACTTTTCAGAGACTTTGAATCTGATGGAGGTTCTCTGATATCTTTAGACCAATCATCGCTGTCTTCAGTGTCAGAAGAGTCTTCAGTCTCGTCTTGTTGATGAAGCTGTGAGGACTGAAGAGCGACACACTTGTGACTTTCTGCTTTTGTACAACCACACATCGAGTTGCTGAATGATTTCTTGCTCAAATTTACACTTGACTCATATTCAGTGGTATCATTCCAGTCCTCACTGTCTTCAGTCTCAGGTTGTAAATGTGGATCTGGATGTGAGTTCCTGGCTGGTTCTGGTCCCCCACAGTCCTCTCCATCAGGTCCTGTTTCCATCTGTTCAGTTGAGCTGCTGGCTCCAGGCTCTGCCTCTCTGTTCTGCTCAGTTTGTTGAAGCTGTGAAGACTGAGGACAGACAAGCTTGTGTGTTGTTAGTTGTTTATCCCAAGTGAATCTTTGGTCACAATCGCTGCAGCTGAATATTTTCTCCCCTGTGTGGATGGTCATGTGGTGTGTCAAAAAGCCCTCCTGTGTAAATCCTTTTTCACAAACTGAGCACCGGAAAGGTTTCTCAGCTGAGTGGATTCCCATGTGTATTGTCAATTGTGCCTTCCGTCTAAATGTTTTACAACAAACTGAGCACTGGAAAGGTCTGTCCCCTGTATGCACAGCCATGTGTTGTGTCAAATTGCCCCTCTGTGTAAATACTTTTTCACAAACTGAGCACTTGAAAGGTTTCTCTCCTGTGTGGATGACCATGTGTCCTGTTAAATCGTTATTCCGTTTAAAACTTCTCTCACATAGAGAGCAGCTGAATTGTTTCTCCTCTGTATGCACGGGCATGTGTAATTTCATTCCTCTTTTCCGTTTAAAACGTTTCTCACATACAGAGCAGCTGAATCTTTCCACCCCTGTGTGGACAACCATGTGTCGTTTCAATATTGTCTTCCCTTTAAATGCTTTACCACAAAGTGAGCAGCTCAGTGGATTTTCTTCGGTATTACATCTGACACCACTTTTAGAGACTTCATTATTGTTCAGAGACTTTGAATCTGACCGAGGTTCTCTGATATCATCAGACCAATCATCACTGTGTTCAGTGTCAGAAGTGTCTTCAGTCTTGTCTTCAATCTCAGGTTGTAATTCTGGATCTGGATGTGAGTTCCTGGCTGGTTCTGGTCCTCCACAGTCCTCTCCATCAGCTCCTGTTTCCATCTGTTCAGTTTGTCTTTGATGAAGCTGTGAGGACTGAGGTTTCTCTTCATCATCTTCACTCTTCACAGGGACAGGAGTGAATAGGAACTTGGTGATAACAGCCTCCTCCAGCCCTTGAGGCTGCTCTCCCTCCTGACTGGTCCAGAGTCCCTCCTGTTCCTCTTTAATGTGTGGGGGCTCTGGTGGGTCCTCCTGGTCCAGACTGGGGCTCCACTCCTGCTGCTCAGGGGGAACCTCTTCTTTAACCACCAGCTGCTGGATGTCTGCAGGAAACAGGAAACATTCACAGAGTCCAAGAAAAAACAGAAAACAGCATATACACCTAATTGTAGGCATGAGCTCAAAGGTCAAGAATACATCTCTCATCAACTATCTATCTATAGGTTAAAAATTATTGAAAAGTTCAAACAGGTTCAGCTGAGATGTGTGGTCACGTTCTAGTCGAGGAACATTTTTGCATTAGTTGTTTTCATATGAAGAAATGGAACAGTAGCCTGGAAATTCAGACCTGCCGATAAGAAGAGGACAGTTGGTGTCGATAAGATCAGATAGCAAACATACGGTCCGGTAGAAAATGATTCCGTCACATTTTATTTGTTAGAGGGCTGTTCCATTAGCCTGGAAATCCAGACCTGCCACTGGCCAATGCTCAGAGTGTTGGCCCAGGCACGATCCATTGGAGCGCATTAACTTTGTTGGAAAATTCTGCCTTACCAATCAAATCGTTCTTTCTGATATGGGCGGACCAGCAGCTGGCAAGCTTCCAACTCCTCAGAGCGGATCGCGACACAGAACTTTCCGGCAAAACTAAAGGTGGAGGTATCTGAACAATGGCTAAAGTACTGATGTGACAGTGATCCTACAGCACTGCTCACATATTCTGGAAACATGTATAATAGACTGCAAACCCTTCTACTCCCCCCTGAGTTTCACTCATTCATTCTGGTCGGTGTTTACATCCCACCACATGCTAACGTGCAGGAGGCTCAGCGCAACTAAATACTGAGTGTGGAGCGTACTAACTCGGACTCTTTGGTGATTGTGCTTGGTGACTTTAACAAAAGGTAACCTCAGCCTAGGGCTGTGCGATATGACGAGATATATCGTCTGGCGAAACATAAACGTCTATCGTTTCATTTTATGCAATATCGTTTATTTTGTTGTGTCACAAATCACACTCTTTACGACACAAACTATTGATGTAGCTCGTAGATAAGTTACTGTTAATTCCAGCTACAATTCCTACAGCTGCGCTTCACATTAAAAGCATTTAACTTGAGAAATGCGAATTGACACACAGGAAAGCAGCGCTTGCTAGCCCCGCTGCACTTCCGTCACTGCACCATGTCTTCCGTGTGGGACTACTCCTCGGTGAAAACCTGGCATTCCCAGACCTGCCACTAGGCGCTGGCAAATTAAATTTGCTGCGCCTGTTGGTCTGGACACGCTCCGTTGAAGCATTATCAAGAAGACCAAAAATCTGGGCTCACGTTTCAATTGGTTCTATCTAATATGGGCGCGCCAGAGCCCTTTATATGGTACTCTGGGGAGGACGTAACCGGATGACGACAGTGACGTGCATGCGACGTCGAAGCCGTGATAGTAAACATCAAAGATGGCTGCGGATATGTTGTGTGAGTTTGAGACTGCTTTGGCCTCAACCCTTAACGATTTGGAAGACGGCACTCAAATCTTTCATTAGCAAGTAAGTGGAATGTTCTGTTTTGCCGACCAACAACGGCAAACGTTTAATTTAACAGTTTAACAGCTGTTCGCTAAACGAACGGGGCTTACGTCACCTTATGCATCGCTCTGATTAGTTGTAGTGCTATCCAACTGCGTGCAGTGGCATTTGAAAAGCACGAGTAGGAGCCGCCCCTTGAGTTGGAAATTACTATTGATCGTGGCCAGACCCTCTATCGTTCAAGATATCAGGGTCTGGATTTCCAGGCTACCTCGGTGATAGAACAGAAAAGAAAATAAAGCTCATCATTTCCAATAGCTACTTGTTACCCTGCGCTCACACCAAAAGCTTCATGAACGTTAGTGACAGCCCCCAGTCGTTCATTTTAACTTTCATTTTCGCTACGAAGGGCGACTGGAGCCTCACCTGCAGCAGTGTCATAACAACCACCGGCACACAGGCGTACAGTGTGAGTCCACACAGTCTGAAATAAGCCGTGGAGGAAGGACTCCCAAAACATTTACATTGCACTGAATTGGAAATTATGATATTTAAGAGAAAGAAAAAAAATACACTAAATTACAAGGTGTAGGGAACAGTGTGCTATTGCAGACTAAAATACTAACGTTGTAAGTAGGGCTACAGTATTACAGTTTTTCTCAGTTGCTTTGGTGCTTTTCTCAGATCAGAATGAAAATTCTCATAACTATTAGTTCAACCTCTGCAACATTTAGTCATTTGAGCACATCATAGCAATTTCTCCTTCCTCTGAACAAATTGCAAATGCTTTTGGACATGTATCAGTTGCTTTCATACAATTCTCTGCTGTTTTATAACATTGTCATTTGCTTATGTCATGTCAGTGAAAATGAACTATACTTATGGATGCTGAATAGTCGTTCCTAATAAAACTAATAGTTTTCATTTCATTGTTTGAGTCATTACATACAAAATTGTTGAACTAGTTATCAAATTCTGTCAAGCAAATGTTATACCTTTTCTTTATCATAGATACTTTCCTCGCTGCATTGCAAGGGATAATATCCGTTGTGATGTAGATGAAAATATGTGGCCAGACAGACAGGAACGTCTGGATGTGCCAGAGTGATTTACCTATATACAGTGCTGTGTGAAAGTTTGTGAACCCCTTGAGCCTTTTGGAATTTTATTTATTTTAACCATTATTAATTAATTTTTATCAATACCAGTATTTTTTATATGAAATAACAGATGCTTGTTTATCAATTCAACATTTTTCTTTTCCAGAAATCAATTGTTAAAACCAAACTCACTTTGGTGAGCCTAAACTGACCAGGTTTTATCTAGTAACGCCCAGTTCTTCCCTAAAGATCTCTCACTACATTGGTCCATTTCATGACTCAGTTTGGCCCATCTGATTGTGTCAACCTGCTCGATTTAAGCAATGCAGCTCAGGGTTCACAAACTTTTGCACATACAACAGTTATCAAATAATTTGTTTTATCTGTTTTAACAATTGATTTCTGGAAAAGAAAAATGTTGAATTGATAAACAAACATCTGTTATTTCATATAAAAAATACTGATATTGATAATTTATTAATAATGGTTCAAATAAATAAAATTCCAAAAGGTTCAAGGGGTTCACAAACTTTCACACAGCACTGTATGTTCAGTTACAATATGTCCTGTTATATTGTTCACATTTGTGCACAGCTCTACCAAAAGGGTGTTTTTTATGTTTGTTCTAAATAAGTGACTGAAGTGTATCTTTCTTTTGCACAATGCTGTAGAATTGCAAAGAGCATATACAGTAAAAATGTGAAACATACAAATTCAGTGTCTTGTACTCACTTATTCCCCTAACTACAGCAATGTGTAACTTTACTGCAGTTTTCAAATGGCTGTACAAGTAGTGTATAGTGCTGTCTTGAGCATTTTCAGGTAGTGTCACCGAGTTCTGACCTTTTTTTTGCATTGGAAAACACAGAGAATAAACTGTCATAATGAAAACATGACAAAGCTATTTGACTTTCTTGTTGTTGATGACACTGGCAGTTTCATTGACATGAATACTTGCTTTTGAGGAATAGACTATCCATTTTGAGCAAGTGACGTACTTTTGCAGGTTATCCACTAGGTTTTGCAGTTTGCACTAATTGTTTTGAGAAATGCACTAACTGCTGTGCACATGTTAATAGTGATGTGAGAAAAGCACCAAAGCGACTGAGAAAAACTGTAAGTTGGACGGTCAGATAACATGAGCATTTTCTACTTTGCTGCACGCTTGAAAATTTGAGTTTGAATAAAAAGGAAAAAATAATCCAAAAGCTGTAAATACTTTTTATTTGTCCAGTGTATGATTCAAAATGTAATACGAGAAAGGCCTTATTTGAATGTGTCATTTCTATTACATTTTTATTACGTTAATTTACAGAAAATATTGTGAAATGTATCGTTATCGGGATTTATACAGCAGTTGGTTCTGAGCGAGTGATTTGATTGGACGAGAGACCTTCTGAGCGTTCTGAAGGAGTGCTGATATTAGCGAACAACATCACTCGGGACTGTTCACCAAACTGTAGACCAACTGTCAAAATCACTCCGCGGCTCACTGATGAGCCGGAGCTTCACTTGTGTGTTATATGTGTGTGGCCGTGTCCGAACTGCCATACTAACGTCCTACTCATACTCATTTTGACTTCAATTTGAGTATGTGACGGTTGGGTATGCGAGTTTGGGTATGTGAGAAATTCCCGGATGAGTACTAACTTCCGGGAAGATTTTGGGTATGAATCGCTTGTATACTTTTCCTACTCAACCGCCCCACAATGCACTGGGTCAATTCTACCCGCCCAGGAAAATGAAATATTTTCGAGCAAGTTGCTAGGCAACAACATTGTTTGGGGTTCCGCGATCTGACAGACGTACGTGCAGTCATTCATAAACTCTTACAATAGATAAGAGATGAAGATAAATACCTAACAACATTAGAGTTACTAAGTGAAATGAGTGAAGTGAGTCTGATAGTGGAGAGAGATTAGAACAGATCGCTGTTCCACACACCGCGGCTCGTCCAGTTCAACTCACAGACAGCTGAGTGCTGATGAGCCGGACAGAGAGCGTCGGAGGGATCCTCCGCCTCAAAATATAATTATTATAAAACAAGAGGTCTAAAACACAGATGATGAACACAGAACTGTAAAAATCTAGTTCAATATCTAACCTGTAGAGGGCGGTTATAAGCTTAACAGTGTCTAAACTGCCTGAATCTTATAAGAAGAAGAAGAAATTCTTCATTGCTTGAGTATACTTCCACTGAAAACATTTCGACGCAGCTCGCATACACAATCGCAGTATATAGATGGTGAGTATGTAGGATGTAGGACGCTAGTATGGCAGTTCGGACACGGCCTGTGTGTGACTCAGGTTGACTGTGGCGAGTCTCTCCCCTGTGAGAGGGCATCGCTGCCACACACAGACAGAGACAGTGTGCGGTAGTCGCTCACACTCACGTTACTGAAGACAGCAATAGTGTGTGGAGATAAACTCAGGCTGCTGAATAATACGAGCGCAGCATAGCTTTAGCCTAGCCTAGCTTTCCCACCTCATTGTATAACGTTACTTCCCCCGGGCCGAAATACACTCATAAACTCTGTGAAATGAAGCGTGGGGGTTTGGATTGGGCAGCGGACCTTATTACCAACTAGATTAAGATCCGCCGTTCCGTTTCTTTGGTGATTTTTACGGGACATCGGGCCGCCGTGGTTAATGTTCCCAGAGTAAACAAAGTAGGACAAGCTCACTCGCATAAAGTTGTTGCTTAGCAACGCGCTCCGCTCTGACTGCTGTTGTCGAACTATTTGTGTTGGCGGAAGCAAATACATTCTTAAATGACTAAAGATCACATTTTAAAGTTAACTTGTGAATTTCAGTTGTGAAACTGCTGTATAAAAGCAATAGCACACTCGAGGTCGCATGTTGTCGCTCTATATCAGCACTGCTGTGTTTCTCTTCGGCACTCGGCCTGCGGCCTCGTGCCTACGACCGAATCACAGCAGTGCTGATATAGAGCGACAACATGCTCCCTCTCGTGTGCTATTGCTTAAATGAAATGACCTATAACGGGATAAGAGATTTTGGTCATATCGCCCAGCCCTACCTCAGCCATGAACTACCCACATTCAAACAGTTCATTAAATGCCCGACCAGAGAGAACAATATTCTGGATCACTGCTACACCACAGTCAGCGGTGCATATCACGCTGTCCCCCGCGCTGCAGTACAGAGGTGTAGAACCTGCAGGCATGGTTAGACTGTACAGAGCTAAGGGTGTAAGGGCAGGGTGTCATACTGTATGGAATGTAAAGCCCACTGAGGCAAATGTCTATTTGTGATATTGGGCTATAAAAATAAAACTGATTTGATTTGATTTGATTTGACTGGGATGCTTTCAGGACTGCCACCAATAGTCTGGAGGAATACACAGAGGCTGTGACGTCACACATCAGCTTCTGTGAAGACTGCTGCATTCCATCACGCACCAGGTTGAGTTACAACAACAACAAAACCTGGTTCACAGCCAAACTCAGAGGCACTTTACACGGTGAAAACGTGACAGTTTTCCCGTTTCTGGTTTTTAAAAAAAACCCCGTTCAGACACAATTTATCTGACATCTTCACTCGTACACATGTTTTCAGTGGAAACGGGACGAAATCGCTGTAGTAGCAGTGCAGTAGGCATGCCAAGGCAATAGTCAGAGGTGACACTTAGCCTAGTAGATAGCTCTTCCGGTACAATTTTATGCATAAAACCTTACTGTAACTGAAAATGAATGCCATTAACTTTCATAAAGCGGTTGGTGTAAGCTTGGGGTTACAAGTATTGTAAATTACAAGCTTTCTGTCCTCTTATTTCACCGCATTGAACTCGTGAAAACAGAAGACATGCTGTGATGCTGATAGTGAAGGGGCTTTGTGAGCGGCCACTTTCCTGTTAGGCGTACTTCAAAATAAAAGTTGACTCACGTTTGTCCAGTTAAATGCTATTAATGTTTAGCCAGTGAAATGCTTTTACTGTGAAGCCGTAGCCTTAATGCTCCTTTTGTTGAACAGTAACTTAACCGCTGCGCGCTTAACTATGGATAGTGTTTTTTAATGTAGAGAGAGCCGTGTCCCTGGCATATAGAAGCTACACACGTTTATTTTGCTAGAAAAACCGGCAGAGCACAAATCTTTCCCCCAAAAAAGTTATTGGGTGGTCTCAATAACTTACTAATCGCTTAGACTAAATTGGCGAGTGTTAGATTTGAGCCCTGCACGACACTCTCCGCTGATCACAGTGATGGTGCCGCTGAGACACCTTGGCTTTCATGTTATGTTGTCTTCTAACTTTATAACTCGCGTGTGGGTATTTTGACAGCAAATGTTATAGACTACGCATACGTGAAGTGGAGCCGTGACGTCAGCGTTACCAGGGAAAATTGTTTCGGTGTTTACAAGAAACCAAAACCGTTGTGTTTTCCAAAAAATCCTCCCTGGGAGTAGATCTCAAAAACTTGCGGTTTCATGCTTGCGTTTGCTGATTTCATGTAAATTATATAGTGCAACCGCGAAAACATTTTCGCGTATGCACCGTTTCGTGTTGTCGTGTAAAGTGCCCCTCAGACAGCTTAGGTTGCAAAAGGAGCACGCACACAGGACTGAGGACAGAGACGGGTTTAAACAATCATAAAATAAATCCGGCTGTATCTTTAGCAATTATGCAAATTCTACGTTATGGTGGTCAGGTCACCATTATATGGTGTAGCCCCCACTTCTATAATTACAAGCCAAACTTTTATACTTATCCAAATGCCGGCAAAAACACACAGTATACTTTGTTCTCCAAGATGTTGAAGTACAGCTTCAGCAAGGCGGTGAAAAAAAGCCAAACAACAGTACTATGAGAAATTCCAACACCAGTTATCAGCTAATTACTCTGGTTCTGTCGGGAAGGAGCGCAGACAGATTACAAACTACAAACCTAACCCCCCCCCCCCCCCCGACTTTAGACTTGCTAATGAGCTGAACGAGTTTTACTATCGCTTTGAAATATAAAGGGACAGCCCTGACACCCTCTCACCATCTGCCAGTCCCCCCCCCTCTCAGCTCTGCATAAACCTGGGCCTCAGGTAACTTTCCTGTGGTATAATGAGCACATTTCACAGCCTGTCGTGAGCTATTGCTTAATTCACCAAGACAAATTCCTTGTTGGTGTAAAACCCTTATAGGAAATAAATATTTTTTGATTCTGTTTCACATGTTACACTTCAAGTATACATAATTGAAATTAGCCTCCTGGACACACACTTAGGCCCTTTTCAAAACCTTTGCTGACCAAAGACCAGTTGTAGTGTCCACAGTCCCACCATGTGCCTTTAGAACAGCATTTCAAGGGGAGGCAGTTTAAGAGTATAGGATGCTCCCATTGCTTCAATGTTAAAGTCATTTTAACAAGCTTTAAAGAGAAAAGCTGAAAGTTTTCCCATTATGTCCTGAAGAGCTGAACATTTTAGTGGATGAATGGTTTAGGTATATGAACATTTGAAGTTGTTACAGTGACCCAAAGAAACCTACAGAATAATAGTAACAGAGGAATAATGATTTGAAGAACAATGGTGTTAATGCAAATGAGCACAGTGGATGCATATCATATCGCTAGACCCAATAATGGCGGACGCGCAGGCGCATAGCGGAGAGATGAATCAACGGCCACTCAAGTTTCAAATGTTCTAAATCCATAGTTGTAAGTAACAGTGAAGTTGCTGAATTTCTATGAATAACAATGATCTTGTAATGTTGGAGGAACAAACCTGCGCTATGTGACCGGACATCAGGCTTCAAAACAGCGTCCAGCAGTATCTGTTGTCGCTCGTTCTTCTCTTTTGAACGACAGAGTTCCTCCTCGTACTCTGCTATGGTTCTTTCAAACAGCCCAAATATCTCTTCAGCAGCCGCAGCTAGTCGCTGATTCACCAACTCTCTCACCATATCCACTTTAGACATTTTAACCAGAAAGGTTTATCCAGACATACAGAGGCTATGAAAGCATATGCTGCCTGCTTTTAGAGGAAATTGCAGAAGTCAACAGCGGGCCACTTGTGACCAGTCGCCATCTTGTTTCAAGTTAGTCAGAGTAGGGACAGTCACTTCCGTTGCATGTACTTTTCTGGACTTCAGAATAAAAGCCCAAAAAGTGCGCTGAGGCAGAACCTGAACATGTAAAATATTTCGTAGGCCTATACATAAAAGACAAAATAAAATAAATTATGAAAAATACATTATTTATAAGACTAACATCTACCGTACTAAGTATGTTTTTTAGATCAAATACAATCAATATTCTTAAACCTGCAGTGTGTAGAATTTTTAGTTTTATTTCCTAGAAAATAATCATAATATCCATAAGTACGTTTAATTTAGTGCATAATAGCTGAAAAACATTTTTCGAATAATTTTTTTGCCCTTAGAAAGGGTCTCATATATGTCCATATTTCTTCATACCTTGGACCAAGGCATTGGCACCGCCATGTTGGAAGCGTTATGGTTGGAATGTCATCAGGTGCATTGTCTAGAGAATTGTTCTTGTCCTTGAAGACCACTGTAGCTTCTGTTATTATTCAAAATGGGGGGGGTTACCCAGGGACCGTTGCATTCTAGAACTTTCTTGATGATGTCATATTACACACTGCACCTTTAAATATATTATGTCAAATTGTAACATTCTATTGAGACAAGGCATACCACCAGTTTGATTGAGTCGTCAACTTTATTTACACAGGCCAATATCACAAACCCCAATCTGCTTCATGGGGCTGCACTGTCTGTACTGTAGTGTAGACCACCCCCTCTATCCTCAGGCATACATCCACAGTGGGCTCAATCTGTATCTTAGTGCACATTTTTTATATCATAATTACTCCGAACAATTGCACAAAACATCTTTTTTGAATTAGAATATTGCACAAATTCTCTCATATGTTTTTACTGTACATTTTATATTGATATATTCCGAGATGTCAGTACTTATGTGCATACAGTATGTGTATGCTGTATACTAGTTTTTCTCCTGGGTGGATTTTGTTGTGAACATTAAGACTTGAAATGAAGCTAAATGTTTCATCAAACTTCCTCAGAATGATATTCATGTCACTGAGAGCAACTTTATTATTTTTCAGAGCATTTGAACTGAGACTGGCTTTTGCTTTCTAGGTTAATTCATCATCACTGTCTTCAGTCTTGTCTTCAGTCTCAAGTTGTACATGTGGATCTGGATGTGAGTTCCCTGCTTGTTACTTTAAGGAAAATGCATCACTGTACACTTTTAATGTACATTTGATTCGTAAGATTCCTGACTTCGAAATCAAAATCAGTCCAATAAAACAAAATTGATCAAACAAAACTGAGATCAACACCAAACTAAATAACCAAGTCCAACTTTTAGGCAGTCATTAGTGAAACCAACTGGCAAAGGCATCTCAACTTCAAGCATCACTGTTCCTTCAAAAAGAGTTCACAGCTCCACAATGTGACACTAAGGTGATGATGAAGAGAAAGGATTCATTTAGAGATCTGGATGTGAGTTCCTGGCTGGTTCTGGTCCTCCACAGTCCTCTCCATCTGTTCAGTTGAGCTGCTGGCTCCAGGCTCTGCCTTTCTGTTCTGCTCAGTTTGATGAAGCTGTGAGGACTGAGGACAGACAAGCTTGTGTTTTGCTAGTTGAAAAGGCCAAGTGAATCTTTGGTCACAAACACTGCAGCAATATATTTTCTCCCCTCTGTGGTTCGCCATGTGTAAAGTCAAATATCCCTTCCATGTATATGCTTTTTTACAAACTGAGCACTGGAAAGGTTTCTCAGCTGAATGATTCTCCATGTGTCGTTTCAAACTTTCCTTCTCTTTAAATCCTTTAGCACAAACTGAGCACTGGAAAGGTTTCTCTCCTGTGTGGATGACCATGTGTCTGTTAAATGGCTATTCTATTTAAAACTTCTCTCACATACAGAGCAGCTGAATTGTTTCTCCTCTGTGTGCACGGCCATGTGTACTTTAATGTCCCCTTTCCGTTTAAAACGTTTCTCACATACAGAGCAGCTGAATCTTTTCTCCCCTGTGTGGACAGCCATGTGTTGTCTCAAATTGTTCTTCCCTTTAAATGCTTTACCACAAAGAGAGCAGCTGAGTGGATTTTCTTCTATATTACATCTGACACCACTTGTAGGGACTTCATTATTTTTCAGAGACTTTGGGCCTTTTCCTGGGGGGGAAACCCCAGACCCCCTCTTTGTTGTGAGCCACACCTGTTTTTTACACCTAGAAACGCCACCGGTGGTTCGCCATGTGTAAAGTCAAATATGCCTTCCTTTTAAATGCTCTTTCACAAACTGAGCACTGGAAAGGTTTCTCAGCGGAATGGATGACCATGTGTAGTTTCAAACTTCCCTTATGTGTAAATCCTTTAGCACAAACTGAGCACTGGAAAGCTTTGTCCCCGGTATGCACAGCCATGTGTCTTGTTAAATGTTGTTTCCGGTTAAAACTTCTCTCACATAGAGAACAGCTGAATCTTTTCTTCTCTGTGTGGACAGCCATGTCTTGTCTCAAATTTTTCTTCCACTTAAGTGCTTTACCAGAAAGTGAGCAGCTGAGTGGATTTTCTTCTGTAACACATCCGACACCACTTGTAGAGACTTCATTATTATTCAGAGACTTGAGTCCTCCACAGTCCATCTGTTCAGTTGAGCTGCTGGCTCCAGGCTCTGCCTCTCTGTTCTGCTCAGTTTGATGAAGCTGTGAGGACTGAGGACAGACAAGCTTGTGTTTTGCTAGTTGATAACGCCAAGTGAATCTTTGGTCACAAACAGAACAGCTGAATCTTTTCTCCCCTGTATGCACAACCATGTGTACTTTCATATCTCCTTTCCGTTTAAAACGTTTCTCACATACAGAACAGCTGAATAGTTTCTCTCCTGTGTGGACAGCCAAGTGTAGTTTCAATGTTTTCTTCCCTCTAAATGCTTCACCACAAAGTGAGCAGCTGAGTGGATTTTCTTTGGTATTACATCCGAAACCACTTTTAGAGACTTCATTATTATTCAGAGACTTGAGTCCTCCACAGTCCTCTCCATCAGCTCCTGTTTCCATCTGTTCAGTTGATCTGCTGGCTCCAGGCTCTGCCTCTCTGTTCTGCTCAGTTGGATGACACTGTGAGGACTGAGGACTGACACACTTGTGGTTTTGTGCTTGTGTAGAACCACACTTAGAGCAGCTGAATGGTTTCTTGCTTAAATTTACACTTGACTCATGTTCAGTGGTATCCTTCCAGTACTCACTGTCTTCAGTCACAGGTCCTAATTCTGGATCTGGATGTGAGGTCCTAGCTGGTTCTGGTCCTCCACAGTCCTCTCCATCAGCTCCTGTTTCCATCTGTTCAGTTGAGCTGCTGGTTACAGGCTCTGCCTCCCTGTTCTGCTCTGTTTTGTGAAGCTGTGAGGACTGACGACAGATAAGCTTGTGTTTTGCTTTTTGGAAAGGCCAAGTGAATCTGTGGTCACAAACAGAACAGCTGAATCTTTTCTCATCTGAATGGACGAACATGTGTTGTCTCAAATTTCTCTTCCCTTTAAATGCTTTACCACAAAGTGAGCAGCTGAGTGGATTTCCTTCGGTATTACATCTGACACCACTTTTAGAGACTTCATTATTGTTCAGATACTTTGAATCTGATGGAGGTTCTCTGATATCCTTAGACCAATCATCACTGTGTTCAGTGTCAGAAGAGTCTTCAGTCTTGTCTTGTTGATGAAGCTGTGAGGACTGAGGACTGACACAGTTGTGGTTTTGTGCTTGTGAACCACACTTTGAGTAGCTGAATGGTTTCTTGCTTAAATGTACACTTGAATCATATTCAGTGGTGTCACTCCAGTCCTCACTGTCTTCAGTCTCAGGTTGTAAATGTGGATCTGGATGTGAGTTCCTGGCTAGTTCTGGTCCTCCACAGTCCTCTCCAACAGCTCCTGTTTCCATCTGTTCAGTTGAGCTGCTGGCTCCAGACTCTGCCTCTCTGTTCTGCTCAGTTGGATGAAGCTGTGAGGACTGAGGACAGACACACTTGTGTTTTGCTAGTTGGTTACGCCAAGTGAATCTTTGGTCACAAACAGAACAGCTGAATCTTTTCTCTCTAGTATGCACGGCCATGTGTATTGTTACATGTTCTTTCCGGTTAAACCTTTTCTCACATAAAGAGCAGCTGAATCGTTTTTCCCCTGTGTGGATAACCATGTGTTGTGTCAATACTTCCTTCTTTACAAATGTTTTACTACAAACTGAGCACTGGAATGGTCGGACCTCGGTATGCACAGCCATGTGTACTTCCATTTCTACTTTCCGTTTAAAACGTTTCTCACATACAGAGCAGCTGGATCTTTTCTCCCCTGTGTGGACAGCCATGTGTCGTTTCAATATTGTCTTCCCTTTAAAGGCTTTACCACAAAGTGAGCAGCTGAGTGGATTTCCTTTGGTATTACATCTGACACCACTTTTAGAGACGTCATTATTGTTCAGAGACTTTGAATCTGACGGAGGTTCTCTGATATCATTAGACCAATCATCACTGTGTTCAGTGTCAGAAGAGTCTTCAGTCTCGTCTTTTTGATGAAGCTGTGAGGACTGAGGACCAACACACTTGTGGTTTTGTGCTTGTGTTGAACCACCCTTTGAGTACTTGAATGGTTTCTTGCTTAAATGTACACTTTTCTCATGTTCAGTGGTGTCATTACAGTCCTCACTGTCTTCAGTCTCAGGTTGTAAGTTCCTGGCTGGTTCTCGTCCTCCACAGTCCTCCCCATCAGCTCCTGTTTCCATCTGTTCAGTTTGTTTTTGATGAAGCTTTGAGGACTGAGGATGGAGACATTTGTGTTGTTTTAGTTGATAACGCCAAATGAATCCTTGGTCACAAACACTGCAGCTGAATCTTTTCTCCCCTGTGTGGATACACATATGTCTTGTCAAGGTTACCTGATGTGTAAACCTTTTTGCACAGACCGAGCAGCTAAATGGCTTCCCTTCAGGATGAGTTGTCATGTGTTTCTTCAGGTGTTTCCTAAAGCAAAATGTTTTACTGCAAACTGAACAGCTGAATGGTCTGTGAATATATCCCATGCCGTCTTCAGCCACAGTTCCTAATTCTGGATCTGGATGTGAGTTCCTGGCTGGTTCTGGTCCTCCACAGTCCTCTCCATCAGCTCCTGTTTCCATCTGTTCAGTTTGTCTTTGATGAAGCTGTGAGGACTGAGGTTTCTCTTCATCATCTTCACTCTTCACAGGGACAGGAGTGAATAGGAACTTGGTGATATCAGCCTCCTCCAGCCCTTGAAGCTGCTCTCCCTCCTGACTGGTCCAGAGTTCCTCCTGTTCCTGTGTGGGGGCTCTGGTGGGTCCTCCTGGTCCAGACTGGGGCTCCACTCCTGCTGCTCAGGGGGAACCTCTTCTTTAACCACCACCAGCTGCTGGATGTCTGTAGGAAACATTCACAGACAGTAAGAAAAAACAGCACATACACCTCATTGTAGGCTTGAGTTCAAAGGTCAAGAATACATCTCTCTTCAACTATCTATCTATAGGTTATCTTTACCTTTTACAAAATAAATGAAAAATTCAAACAGGTTCAGCTGAGATTTGTGATAACATGTTCTGGTCGAGGAAACTTTTAGCATTAGTTGTACCTACAAATGAGCTCCAAGAACTTGAAAGTTTAAACCGAGTAGAGCGGGTCGGGTCGGAGCGGCTCAGAGCGGGACTGCTCACTTTTAAGAATCTCAGTGTTGTTTCCACCGCCGACCCTACCCTTACTGGTAGGGCGGGGTTTATGACCCTACCCTTACTGGTGGGGTGGGGTTTAGGCTGGACTGCGATAGCCTCCGCCAGAATGTGGGTCAAACTATCGGGCTGTGGAACAACTGTGGTCAAGCCAGCGGTCCCTTGTTTTTGCATGGTCAAACCAGCCGCTTCTTTATTTATTCCCCCCGTGTTGTTGAGAGCACAGAGACGGCTCGGTGCAACTGATAGAGACAGTGAGCGAACAGCGCTGGCTGCGGCAGCTTCGTGACATCGTAGCAATGGGACACAGTGTAGCCAACTGATTCATTTAATGACGAGGAAAAACACCACACAATAAACAGTGCCGCGCTCACATTTTCGCCAAAACACACTGACTCTCTTCACTCTAGCCGAGGTGACTACACAAGGTGGAAATGATTCTTTCGACCAACTGTGGTCAAGCCAGCGGTCTCTCGTTTTTGCTCGGTCAAACCAGCCGCTTTTTTATTTATTACCCCCGTGTTGTTGTGAGTGTGTATTTACTACTATCTAGGCTATGGCGTAAACACACAGAGACGGCTCGGTGCAACTCATAGAGACAGTGAGCGAACAGTGCTGGCTGCGGCAGCTAAGCAGTGGGACACAGTGTAACCAACTGATTAATTTATTGACGAGGAAAAACACCAAACAATAAAAAGTGCTGTGCTCACATTTTCGCCAAAACACAAGACTCTTGCCGAGGTGATTACACATGGCGGAAATGATTCTTTCGGCCAATCAAATGACGGCAGTGTGTAGCTCCGCATTTTCGGCACCCTTTCAGGCGGCTAGTACCCCTACGGAGGAGTACTGAGATTTGGAGCGGCTCAGAGCGGTTAGGTGCGCTTAAACCGTACCCTACCCAACTTTTGGCAAATGAAAAGCCAAACTACCCGGAACGAACCACTCCGATCCGACCCGCTCTACTCAGTGGAAACAAGGCATAATAGACAGTAGTGTTCTGAATGTGTGTTTCACTGAGCAGGAAATTAATGAGGCTATTCGAAAATTAAAACCAGGAAAAGCTGCAGGCATAGATACAGTGCTAAACGAATACATTAAAAGCACCTCAACTATTTTTATGCCTTTATATGTCCTCTTGTTTAATAAGATTTTGGACTCAGGTGTTATCCCCGAGGACTGGGTGCTTGGTCTAATCGTGCCAATAAAAGAAAGGGGATATGGGAGACTGTGATAACTATAGAGGAATCACAATTGTGAGTTGTCTTGGTAAATTATTTACAAATGTATTGAATGAAAGGCTATGTAAATGTTGTGAAGAGAATTATACCCTGAGGGAGAACCAGGCAGGATTCAGAAATAACTACTGGAGCGTTGATCATATCTTTTTACTAAAACAAATTATTGATTTGTACTGCTTTAAAAAGAAAAGTTTATTTTGCTATTTCATTGATTATAGCAAGGCATTTGATACAGTCTGGAGAGATGCACTCTGGCATAAGCTCTTAAAAATAGGCATCCCTTAATGTAGTTATCAATATGTATAAAAATATCAAATCATGTGTATATGTTAATGGGGCTAAATCTGAGTTTTTTTGCAAGTTTAACAGGAGTCAGACAGGGTGACAACTTATCACCACTGCTGTTTGCCCTCTTCATTAATGACTTAGAGGATTATCTATTAAAAAAAGGTTGTGAGCCCATTACTTTTGATGATGCTGTGTTAGACAATTATATAAAACTAATGGTACTAATGCTGACGATACTATTATCATGTCCACAATAAGAGAGGGTTACAGAAAGCTATAAATCATATGTGTGACTTCTGTGAGAAATGGAAACTAAAAGTTAATAACGATAAAACTAAAGTTACAGTTTTTGGTTTTAGAAGAGTGGATACTAGTAAACTACAGTTTGTGTGAAACGGTCCAAGTCTAGAGACTGTACATTGTTTTAGATATCTTGGTGTCATCATGAGTTACAATGGCTGGATTTAAAATTTCTCTTGAGGAACTGCATAGCATTACACGCAATGTTTGCTTTCCTCAATAAATGTAGAAAGCTTCAGCTATCCGTAGATGTCACACTGGATCTTTTTGACAAGTTGGTTACTCCAGTTTTGTTGTATGCATGTGAAGTGTGGGGGTTTGATAAATGACATCTGTTAGAAAAACTACACCTCAAATTTCTAAAATTCATCTTAAAAGTGAAAATGACAACCTGCAGTCATATGGTGTATGGGGAACTTGGAAGATACCCACTTTGTGTTATAGTTAAACAAATAAATAATTGGATATTGGGGGAGACTGTTGAAAGTAAAGAAAGTAAATTTAATAAAATAATGTACAATCAGCTACACAGCTTGCATAGCAGCAGTGCATATGCTTCACCCTGGGTATCACAGATAAAAATAATACTGGATGACTGTGGGTTTTCATACATTTGGATAACACAAAAGTACAACAACATTAACTGGCTGAAAAGAACTGTTGAGCAGAGGTTAAAAGATCAATTCATTCAGAGGTGGCAGAGCGAGCTTACAAGCATGACTTCCTGTGACACGTGTATAGAATTTAAACAAGAGTTTAAATTAGAAAAATATCTACTGTATGAAAACCAAAAATCCAGGCAGGCCATCTGCAATTTTAGAACTAATAACACCAGAATACCTAAAGTCACTGGAAGGTACAAAGGGCTGGAAAGAAGTCAAAGAATGTGCAACCTCTGTGATTCCAATTGTTGTGGTGATGAATATCATGTACTTTTTGAGTGGAAGAATTTAAATGTAATGCATTATAGAAAAAAATACCTCCCAAAATATTATGTTAATTTTCTTTCCATGTTCAAACTGATTTTGCTGTTGAGGTCAAATAATCCAAAAGTTATTGCTAAAACAGGTGCCTTTCTTAAAAATGTCCCGCCATTGTTTAAGTAGTGTTTTTGTTGTTGTCCTTGCCGTGCACCATTGTTTTGGTTTGTTATGAATTGATTTGATTGTTGCGCTCCATGCCATGTGCTATAAATAAAAGTAATGTTTTTATATGAAGAAATGGAACAGTAGCCTGGAAATTCAGACCTGCCGATAAGATCAGTTCATTTAATGCCCGACCAGAGAGAACAATATTCTGGATCACTGCTACACCACACAGTCAGCGGTGCATATCACGCTGTCCCCCGCGCTGCACTGTGCCTCTCCGACCACGTCATGGTCCACCTGATTCCTTCATACAGGCAGAAACTAAAGCTCTGCAAACCTGTTGTGAGGACGTCAAGGCAGTGGACTAGTACAGAGGTGGGGAGCCTGCAGGCATGGTTAGACTGTACAGACTGGGATGCTTTCAGGACTGCCACCAATAGTCTGGAGGAATACACAGAGGCTGTGACGTCACACATCAGCTTCTGTGAAGACTGCTGCATTCAATCACGCCCCAGGTTGAGGCACAACAACGACAAAACCTGGTTCACAGCCAAACTCAGACAGCTTAGGTTGCAAAGGGAGCATGTGTACAGGACTTCAGGTTTAAGATGTTGAAGTACAGCTTCAGCAAGGCGGTGAGAAAAGCCAAACAACAGTACTATGAGAAACTCCAACACCAGTCATCAGCTAATTACTCTGGTTCTGTCTGGAAAGAGCGCAGACAGATTACAAACTACAAACCTAAACCCCCCCCAATAAATCAACAACCTTAGACTTGCTAATGAGCTGAACGAGTTCTACTGTCGATTTGAAATATAAAGGGACAGTCCTGACACCATCCCCTGCGACACCCTTTCACCATCTAGCCAGCCCCTCAGCTCTGCAGAAACCTGGGCCTCTACATTTCACACCTCTCTCCCCTCCTGTACCACAGTAACAACTCTCTGCCTGCATGAGAGGGACGTCAACAAGCTCTTCAAGAGACAGAACCACAGGTAACGTTCCTGTGGTATAATGAGCACATTTCACAGCCTGTCGTGAGCTATTGGCACCAAATCAACACTTCAGTCTACCCCATCCTCGACAGCACTTTATCATTCCAAGCACACATCAATAACATCACCAGGTCTGCCTATTACCACCAACACAACATCAACCGCCTCCGCTCATCCCTCACACCCCATAGCACAGCCATCCTTGTTCACACCCTGGTCACTTCCCGCATCGACTACTGTAACTCCCTCCTCTTCGGTCTCCCCCTCAAGTCCATCCGTAAACTCCAACTGGTCCAGAATTCTGCCGCTCGCATCATCACCAGAACCCCCTCCATTAATCACATCACTCCTGTCCTTCAGCAGCTTCACTGGCTCCCGGTCAAAACCTGCATCCATTTCAAGATTCTGCTCCTCACCTTCAAGGCCCTCCACAACCTCGCCCCTCCATACATCTGTGAACTCCAACACACCAACCCGCACTCTCCGGTCTTCCTCTTCCATTCAACTAACTGTACCACCCGCCCGCCTGGTCACCATGGGGTCCAGGGCATTCAGCCGATCTGCCCCCCACCCCTGGAACGCCCTCCCACCTGACATCCGTAACTCTGACACTCTTTCCACTTTTAAGTCCTGTCTAAAAACACATCTTTTTAAACTGACATATTCCATCTAATCATTGACTATTTCCCATTTCACCCCACTTGTGTACATTGTTTAAATGTGTCTTGTTCTTGTTTGGTATTATTGTTGATTTTGTTTTTTAACTCCGCCCTGTAAGGTGACCTTGGGTGCTATGAAAGGCACCCTCAAATAAAATGATTTATTATTATTATTATTATTATTGCTTAATTCACCAATACAAATTCCTTGTTGATGTAAAACCCTCCTTGGCAATAAATCTTTTCTGATTCTGATTCACATGTAACGCTTCAAGTATAGATATAGATCATTGAAATGAGCCTCCTGGACACACACTTAGACCCCTTTCAAAACCTTTGCTGACCAAAGACCAGTTGTAGTGTCCACAGTCCCACCATGTGCCTTTAGAACTGCATGTCAAGGGGAGGCAATTTAAGAGTATAGGATGCTCCCATTGTTTCAATGTTAAAGTAATTTTAACAGGCTTTAAAGAGAAAAGCTGAAAGTTTTTCCATTATGTCCTGAAGAGCTGAACATTTTAGTGGATGAATGGTTTACGTATATGAACATTTGAAGTTGTTACAGTGACCCAAAGAAACCTACAGAATAATAGTAACAGAGGAATAATGATTTGAAGAACAATGGTGTGAATGTAAATGAACACAGTGGATGCATATCATATCGTTAACTAGACCCAATAATCTAATAATAATAATATCGTCTATCGTTACAGTCAAGTTGCTGAATTTCTATGAATAGTAATGATCTTGTTATGTTGGAGAAACAAACCTGCTCTATGTGACCGGACTTCAGAATTTAAAACAGCGTCCAGTAGTTTCTGTTGTCGCTCGTTCTTCTCTTTTGAACGACAGAGTTCCTCCTCGTACTCTGCTATGGTTCTTTCAAACAGCCCAAATATCTCTTCAGCAGCCGCGGCTAGTCGCTGATTCACCAACGCTCTCGCCATATCCATTTTAGACATTTTCACATTGTTTTTCTCCTCAAGCAGTCCGACTGTAGCCTACACAACTACGGGACAACTCACGGTTTCAATTCTGGTAAAGTGCCGCATGGTGAGGAAAGAACATCCGCTTGGTTTAATATGGTTTATAGACTTCAAAATAAAATCACAAAAGTTAAAGTCAAAGTTAAAAAAATATATGAAAAAAACGTTTAATTTACAGTGATCTTCAGCAGGGGATTGAGTACATTTACTGGAGGAACCCGTCTATTGTTTGTTGAAGCAATGTAATTTAGTGTGATGGTTTATTAAGTAAAAAACATTAAAAACATTTTTAAAGATACTATTAGTAACACCAGCGGCTGTTTTCTGCTGAGCAGCTCGTGGACAGTGGGTTTATGACTAAGTGTTAAAAACAGGCTTATCTATTCTTTTCACACAGACTGTATATTAAATGTTAAAAATAAAGTACATTTTCTAAAGGCGTTTAACTTGGCAGTCACTTACACACCTAGCCCACATCCTAACAGTTATGTTCATGAGGTTTGTGAATAGAACAGTAACAATACAATTAAACAAATGGTCAGTTATATTTATTGAAAAAAGGCATCACTGTATACTTTTAATGTGCAATTGTTTTGTAAGATTCCTGACTTACAATGAAATCAAAATCAGTGTGTAATAAAACAAAATTAATCAAACAAAACAAAGATTGACACCAAACAGAATAACAAAACCTATGGTAGTTGAAGACTGAATTCCTTCAGCGTCTTCCACAGATTGTCTTTGAACACACCTGCCTTCATGAAGAGGTTCCTGAGATGTAAAGTCAGGTGATGCTGTGTGCCTGTTCTAGCACCAAAACTACCACTATGTGCTGCCAAATTACCCAAATCTATCTTTCTATTAAGCAAGAAGCATCTGTCTGTGGCTCGCATATCTCTCCGACTGTTATTCAGATCGGTCTGAGCTTTCGAAAATATCCATAGACATCATCTACACCTCAAACCTGTCCGCTTTACTGTTAAAGACTTTACACTATTTTCAATGTAATACACTCAATGTAAAGTTAAACACTACCACGAGAGTGATGCTACTTACAGTAAGCGTGACTCACACACAGAATCCCAACTCTTACCTTTTAAACTTCTTCTGTAGCTGGAAAACACATATAATCAATTCTTCTTGCTAAAGTTGCATCCATCCAGCTTACCGGTATAACAGAAAGACCAAAAGTGACATTGAAAAGCAATGCAACAGCCTTTTCAATGACTGTGTGACACTGCCTATGTGTAGGCTACATCTGTTTCTGTGTCCCACTTTCATATACAGGTTACATTTAAGCATGCGTAAGCTCATACCTGCTTCCTAAGGGCACTACACTAGTTGGAATAATTTAATGCAAAGGAATTAAAATACCTTGCTAGAAAAGGCTCTAACTACATCAACATGTTCTTTATTTTGGCTTCAATGCACTTTAGAGGACTCACCAACACACTGGTGGATTTTGAGCGGAAATTAAACTAAATCTTTCGACAAAACCCTTGGTGTAGCTGAGCCTTTATCATTACAACAGTTTGAAAATGTTGGCAGTCATTAGTGAAACCAACTGGCAAAGGCATCTCTACTTCAAGCATCACTGTTCCTTCAAAAAGAGTTCACACCTCCCCAGTGTGACACTAAGGTGATGATGAAGAGAAAGGATTCATTTAGGGTGTATTCACACAGGAAAAGTCAGCTAGTTCACTTGTTTTGGTTCAGACCAAATAGGATTTAGATTTTTTTTTTTTGGTGTGGTCCACTTTCATATTGCCCCTTTTGTAAGTGAACCAGCATTAAGAAGTAAAACCACACGTGATCTGAGGTCATTCATTCATTGGTCAGACATTCTGGGGTGGAGAGAAGCTGGAAGAACAAAGTAAAAACTGAGAATTATAGGCTATTATTGATATAATATGGGGTTAAAAATAATAAAAATGCCTACATCTAGCCTATAAATAAAGAAAAAAATAAAATTATTGTTGTTTCATATGGTTATAAATAATATGAAGCACTATACTGTATTTTTGCTGCTGGACGTGCGGCTTGCGAGAAGAATAGGCTCATGCCGACACTCAGCTGATTAAACTGTGTATCAGCTCGGCGCAGTTCAGCTCCAAACTGACACGGAGATAGTATTGACGGTTCCGTACATGGGAAGCAAAATAAAAAACACACACTTCTTGCGCATCGTGAATCTGTTGGCACTGTGCGGGAGATGATCCCCTCTCCTTCATCTGATCGCTGAACCGATTCAGCATTTTTACGCCTCCTCTCGATCAAATGTAATATATTGTTCTGGGCTCCCGGTCAAAACACAACTTATCGTCCTAACAATGGTGACAGCAACACTTTCCCATAATGTGGAGCTGACGACAATTTATTAAAAAAGAAAAGGCACGGTGCTTCCTGCATTTGGGTCGGATCAAGTCCGGACAAATTCACACCACAAACGAACTACAACAGAGTGCGTTTGGAAACGCACCAAGACTACCTCTTCAGCTGGGTCTCGGAGCGCTTGTTAGGTCCGCCCCCGAGTGCGATTGCTGTATTCACACCTGCCTGAAAGATGCGCACCGAAGGCGGAAGTGCATCTGAGTTTGTTTCAACCGAACTAAACACGGCATGTGTGAATACACCCTTAGAGATCTGGATGTGAGGTATGTGTATGTACACTTGTCTCATGTTCAGTGGTGTCATTCCAGTCCTCACTGTCTTCAGTCTCAGGTTGTAAATGTGTATCTGGATGTGAGTTCCTGGCTGGTTCTGGTCCTCCACAGTCCTCTCCATCAGCTCCTGTTTCCATCTGTTCAGTTGAGCTGCTGGCTCCAGGCTCTGCCTCTCTGTTCTGCTCAGTTTGTTGAAGCTGTGAGGACTGAGGACAGACAAGCTTGTGTTTTGCTATTTGAAAAGGCCAAGTGAATCTTTGGTCACAAACACTGCAGCAAAATCTTTTCTCCCCTCTGTGGTTCGCCATGTGGACGGTCAAATAAGCCTTCTCTGTAAATGCTTTTTCACAAACTGAGCACTTGAAAGGTTTCTCTCCTGTGTGGATGACCATGTGTCGTGTTAAATGGTTATTCCGTTTAAAACTTCTCTCACATACAGAGCAGCTGAATCGTTTCTCCCCTGTGTGGACAACCATGTGTCGTTTCAAACATCCCTTCTGTGTGAATCTTTTACCACAAACTGAGCACTGGAAAGGTCTTTCCCCGGTATGCACGGCCATGTGTAATTTAATTTCTCTTTTCCGTTTAAAACGTTTCTCACATACAGAGCAGCTGAACCTTTTCTCCCCTGTGTGGACAGCCATGTGTTGTCTCAAATTTCTCTTTGATGTAAATGCTTTACCACAAAGTGAGCAGCTGAGTGGATTTTCTTCTGTATTACATCTGACACCACTTTTAGAGACTTCAATATTGTTCAGAGACTTTGAATCTGATGGAGGTTCTCTGATATCCTCAGACGTATCATCACTGTGTTCAGTGTCAGAAGGGTCTTCAGTCTTGTCTTGTTGATGAAGCTGTGAGGACTGAGGGCCGACACACTTGTGACTTTCTGCTTGTATAGAACCACACTTAAAGTAGCCGAATGGTTTCTTGCCTAAATGTACACTTGACTCATGTTCAATGGTGTCATTCCAGTCTTCACTGTCTTCAGTCTCAGGTTGTAAATCTGGATCTGGATGTGAGTTCCTGGCTGGTTCTGGTCCTCCACAGTCCTCTCCATCAGCTCCTGTTTCCATCTGTTCAGTTTGTCTTTGATGAAGCTGTGAGGACTGAGGTTTCTCTTCATCATCTTCACTCTTCACAGGGACAGGAGTGAATAGGAACTTGGTGATATCAGCCTCCTCCAGCCCTTGAAGCTGCTCTCCCTCCTGACTAGTCCAGAGTTCCTCCTGTTCCTCTTTAATGTGTGGGGGCTCTGGTGGGTCCTCCTGGTCCAGACTGGGGCTCCACTCCTGCTGCTCAGGGGGAACCTCTTCTTTAACCACCACCAGCTGCTGGATGTCTGTAGGAAACATAACAGATAAATGTTATTGGTGTGAATGCTGAAAGAGAAACCTGACTAGCTCCACATACTTTAACATGGAAAAGTTCAGATCAATCATGACATTTCTGCTATCATTAAATTTTGATATCTTTCATTCTTTTGTAGTGCTGTTCCGGAATGTAATTTGTATCAGCCGAATCACATCTCCCTGTTAAATACAGATATTTGACTATTCACTATTATTAGGGCTGCATAGATGAAAATAAGAGACCTGATATTTCTGGAGAAAAGTACACAGGACCACACTTTTGACATTGTTCACAATACAAACACAATGTTTACACTGTATCTTCATTAGTTTATTATGCTAGTAACGGAAAATTTATTTTGTCAACTAGACTGACAGTTTGGGAGTTAGAGGCTGCAGTTTGAGGGGAAATGTTGGATGAAATTATCTATCTGAACCCACTAGCAACAGGTGGAATTTCTGCCTCATTACAGGCCCTCTTTAATACACACACTGAGCTGAATGACTTACTCTGGTCATTATAAGACTATTTCACACTTTAAAGCATTTTCTATGACATTCAACTTCATTAGTTTCATCTTCATAATAATTGAATACTTCCCAACTTTTTATATTCCATGCATCTTTCAACTTTTGAAACGCATTCATATATATTCTTCATACTCATTCAACTTTCAGGTAACCAGTCAAAAGGTAAGCTTTTCTACACTTATGATTCAACTTTTTTTTCACATTTCATATTTTCAGTCAGAAACTATTCACATTTCAACATCTTTCAACTCTTCAATCCCAAAGATAACTTTCAACTATGCAGTTAACATCGACTTTTCAGCATCAGCATTCACACCGCAATAACTTCAGGAATTGCATTTCTAATCCTTATTAACTTCTACTGCTCACTGACCATGAAAAGAAGTAAACACAATAATATATATATGGCTGTAGTATTGTTTTAGCCATTGTTCCCTCCTACACTCCCAGCACAGTTACCAAACATACTGCTTAATCTTCAAACTTTGGATCTATTTCAAGGGTCACATGAAAATATTACTTTCAGACTTTTGGACGTCACTACACACAGGGGCGTAGCACCAAATTCTGGGCCCCTATACAAAAAGTCCTGATGGGTCCCCTGAAAGGCGGTCTTACAATACACATGGCTCATTGAGCCAGACAACTCCACAATACACTTATTTGAGGAATGACCAAATCATTACTTTTACTGGTGTTTCCCCCAGAAAAAGTCTTAGTCAAGGTGGTCACTGGCCAGGGTCACAGGAGGCGAGGCGCAATGCGCCGCGGCGAAAATGTTGGGGGTATTTTGCTCAAAGATGCCAATGTGCACTATAGAAATAAACAACTGTTTATTTGAATACAAAAACACAACAGACACTGACCTTAGAGTTGTGCAATTTTGTTTGCTATGTGCAGGTAAAATTTTACAGACAGTACAAAACACAATTAAAGAAAACTTCTACTGTTTTGGTGCAATACTATGCATCATCATCATCATCATCATCATCAACCGCTTATCCGAAATCGGGTCGCGGGGGCAGCAGCTTGAGCAGGGAACCCCAAACTTCTCTTTCCCGGGCCACATCAACCAGCTCTGACTGGGGGATCCCGAGGCGTTCCCAGGCCAGTGTGGAGATATAATCTCTCCACCTAGTCCTGGGTCTTCCCCGAGGCCTCCTTCCAGCTGGACGCTCCTGGAACACCTCCCTAGGGAGGCGCCCTGGGGGCATCCTTACCAGATGCCCGAACCACCTCAACTGGCTCCTTTCAACGCAAAGGAGTAGCGGCTCTGCCCCGAGTTCCTCACGAATGACTGAGCTTCTCACCCTATCTCTAAGGGAGACGCCAGCCACTCTCCTGAGAAAGCCCATTTCGGCCGCTTGTACCCGCGATCTCGTTCTTTCGGTCATTACCCAGCCTTCATGACCATAGGTGAGGGTAGGAACAAAGATCGCCCGGTAGATCGAAAGCTTTGCCTTACGACTCAGCTCTCTTTTCGTCACAACAGTGCGGTAAAGCGAGTGCAAAACCGCCCCTGCTGCTCCGATTCTACGGCCAATCTCACGCTCCATTGTTCCCTCACTCGCAAACAAGACCCCGAGGTACTTGAACTCCTTCACTTGGGGTAAGGACTCATTCCCTACCTGTAGTAGACAATCCATCGGTTTCCTGCTGAGCACCATGGCCTCAGATTTAGAGGTACTGATCCTCATCCCAACCGCTTCACACTCGGCTGCAAACCGATCCAATGAGAGCTGAAGGTCACAGGCCGATGATGCCATCAGAACCACATCATCCGCAAACAGCAGAGATGAGATCTTCAGCCCACCAAACTGCAACCCCTCCCCACCACGACTACGCCTTGATATCCTGTCCATGAATATCACAAACAGGATTGGTGATAAAGCGCAGCCCTGGCGGAGGCCAACCCCCCACCGGAAACGGGTCTGACTTACTACCGAGAACCCGTACACAGCTCTCGCTTTGAGTGTACAGAGATTGGATGGCCCTCAGAAGAGACACCCTCACCCCATACTCCCGCAGCACCCCCCACAGTATCTCCCGGGGAACCCGGTCATAAGCCTTCTCCAGATCTACAAAACACATGTAGACTGGATGAGCAAACTCCCAAGCTCCCTCTAGGATCCTTGCGAGAGTGAAGAGCTGGTCCGTTGTTCCACGGCCAGGACGGAATCCGCATTGTTCCTCTTCAATCTGAGGTTCGACTATCGGCCGAACCCTCCTTTCCAGCACCTTGGAGTAGACTTTGCCGGGAAGGCTGAGAAGTGTGATACCCCGGTAGTTGGAACACACTCTCTGGTCCCCCTTTTTGAAAATAGGAACCACCACCCCGGTCTGCCACTCCTTCGGCACTGTACCCGACTTCCACGCAATGTTGAAGAGGCGTGTCATCCAAGACAGCCCCTCCACACCCATTGCTTTCAGCATTTCTGGACGGATCTCATCAACCCCGGGGGCTTTGCCACTGTGGAGTTGTTTGACTACCTCAGTGACTTCCACCAGGGAAATTGACGATGATCCCCCATCAGCCTCCAGCTCTGCCTCCAACATAGAGGGCGTGTTAGTCGGATTCAGGAGTTCCTCAAAGTGCTCTTTCCACCGACCGACTACCTCCTCAGTTGAGGTCAACAGCGTCCCATCCTTACTGTACACAGCTTGGATGGTTCCCCGCTTCCCCCTCCTGAGGTGCCGGACGGTCTTCCAGAAACACTTTGGTGCCGACCGAAAGTCCTTCTCCATGGTTTCTCCGAACTTCTCCCACACCCGCTGCTTTGCCTCGGTCACGGCAGAAGCTGCAGCCCTTCGGGCCTGTCGGTACCTTGCAACTGCCTCAGGAGTCCCCCGAGATAACATATCCCGGAAGCACTCCTTCTTCAGTCGGACGGCTTCCCTGACCACCGAGGTCCACCACGGCGTTCGAGGGTTACCGCCCCTTGAGGCACCTAAGACCTTGAGACCACAGCTGTCTGCCGCGGCTTCAGCAATGGAAGTTTTGAACATCGACCACTCGGGTTCAATGCCCCCAACCTCCACAGGGATGCTAGAAAAGCTCTGCAGGAGGTGCGAATTAAAGATCTCTTGAACAGGGGCCTCCGCCAGACGTTCCCAGTTCACCCGCACTACCCGTTTGGGCTTACCAGGTCTGTCTAGAGTCTTCCCCCACCCTTTGACCCAACTCACAACCAGATGGTGATCAGTTGACAGCTCCGCCCCTCTCTTCACCCGAGTGTCCGAAACATGCGGCCTCAGATCAGATGATACGATCACGAAATCGATCATCGACCTTCGGCCTAGGGTGCTCTGGTACCATGTACACTTATGAGCATCCTTATGTTCGAACATGGTGTTCGTTATAGACAAACCATGACCAGCACAGAAGTCTAACAACAAACGACCACTCGGGTTCAGATCGGGGAGGCCGTTCCTCCCAATCACGCCTTTCCAGGTGTCTCCATCATTGCCCACGTGCGCGTTAAAGTCTCCCAGCAGAACTATGGAGTCCCCTACCGGAGCCCCATGCAGGACTCCGTTCAGGGTCTCCAAGAAGGCCGAATACTCCGAACTGCTGTTCGGTGCGTACGCACAAACAACAGTCAGAGTCTTCCCCCCACAACCCGGAGGCGTAGGGAGGCGACCCTCTCGTCCACCGGGGTAAACTCTAACGTAGTAGCGCCCAGCCGGGGCTCGTGAGTATCCCCACACCGGCCCGGCGCCTCACACCTTGGGCAACTCCAGAGAAGAATAGAGTCCACCCCCTGTCCAGAAGTACGGTTCCAGAGCCAAGACTGTGCGTGGAGGTAAGCCCCACCAGGTCTAATTGGTAGCGCTCCACCTCCCGCACTAGTTCCAGCTCCTTCCCCCACAGCGAGGTGACGTTCCACGTCCCCAAAGCCAGCCTCTGCCGCCCGGGTCTGGTCCGTTGTGGTCCCCGCCCTTCACTGCCACCCTTTAGGCAGCGCACCCGACCCCAGCGGTTCCTCCGACGAGTGGTGGGCCCATCGGTCATAGAGGGGGTTGGTGCCACGTAGCTTCTTCGGGCTGTGCCCGGCCGGGCCCCGTGGCAGACCCGGCCACCAGACGCTCGCAGGCGGGCCCCCTTTCTGGGCCTGGCTCCAGACGGGGGCCCCGGGCTTCCTCCGGGCAGGGCAATACTATGCAGACACACTAAATACAAATAATAGACCATACACTTGTGTATGCACAACAAGTGCAAATTCAACTTTTTAAAGTTCCTTTATGGATGGGGGGCTGTGATTATTGTGGACAATAGGCCTACTGTGATGCGATAGCCTATAATTCATTAACGGTTATTATTAGCCTACTTGCTTGATTTATTTATTTATAATACAAAGGTTATTGGTCGTTTTGGAACATGTCTTTCCCAATTTAAAACATAAAAATAAAGCAGCATTGAAAATTCAGAAAATAAATCTTGTTGGCCTACACTAGCATGCTGTTCTACAAATAACTCAATAGTTGAAATAATAAATACAATGTGTTTTCCCCTTAAAATGTCTAAATGCATTTCAAAGACAGTAACAGTGTGGCACACCATCACTCTCATGTATTTATCAGACTTTTCTTTGCGCTTTCTGAGCTGATAGATAGGTTGTGTTGCCACAGTGATGTGGAGTCTTAAACTGTTCTAGCTTTGCCAGCACTTATATCTGTACAGCTAAATATCCCCATAGAAACATCGCTGCGTTTATTTTTGCCACCAGTTCAATTCAATGTCGGCTTGCTCCTGCTTACTCTCCCGCACACATGCCTTAGTCATGCGCAGGCCCCTGATCTCCTTGCAAGGGTCAGGGGCCTATCATGAGCCAGTCAATTTTTTTTTTTTGGAATGGCATTGTTCAGGGCCTTCGAAGATCGGGGCCCCACATTCAGCTTAAAAAAAAAAAAAAAAAAAATGCCTTGGGCCCCACCGTGACTGTCGCACTTTCACCCGCAGTCCGTCGGCCCTGACTACACACACACACACACACACGCTGCATTAAAACGCACACTTTCATATATTAAACGTTTTCAACTATTTCTAATTCTAAAGAATTGTAATTTTCTATTTTGTTTTACCTTTGTTGTCACTATTTTTTCTCTTTCTATTTCTATGAAAGTAACGGACAGCAACAAAAACGTTATTCCTTGTATGTTAACATATAAAGCCGATTCTGAGTATCATTTTGAAGGAGCTACATGTTTGGATAATGTTGGCTGGAGAGACACAGCGTGGACGCCATTGAAATACTTTAAAATAAATGTATCTGATACATTTTGATATTGTAATGTTGGAGGAACAAACCTGCTCTGTGTAACCGGACTTCAGGCTTCAGATTCAGATTAAGATTCAGAAAACTTTATTGTCTGTCGTAACAGAAAATCGTCTATGACGTGGCTCGACATACAAACAGGATAATGTACTGATAGGCATTCATACAACATTGATTTCTGAGAGCACACACAGTGTGTATAGATCTTAAAACAAGTATAAATATTAAAAACTGTAAAAATAACAAGATAAAAGCTGTGGATATGTGCAAAGTGTAAAGTGACAGTGCGTCAGGGTTCATTTGTCCATTGTTCATTGTTTGTTTAGGCTGTTTATGGCAATGGGTATGAATGAGTTTTTGTGTATGTTTTTCCTTGATAGGGGTACTCTATACCGGCGGCCTGATGGCAGAAGTTGGAAGGACTTGTGCAGGGGGTGGGTGGGATCCTGTGTAATGAGGTTGGCTTTCCTTTTAACTGCCTGGCTGTGGAGTACTGATAATTGAATTTGAGTTTTGCCTGTTATTTTGCTTCCTTGATTGATGATCCTAGAAAGCTTTGATTTGTTTTTGACAGAGGTGAGGGTGAACCAGGATGTGATGTTGAACGTGAGTACAGATTCTATGAGTGATTTATAGACAGCTGTTAAAATGTCCTGTCTGACATCAAAGCTCCTGAGTTTCCTCAGCAGGAACAGGCGTTGCTGTGCCTTCTTGTACACAGAGTCTGTGTGCTGGGAGAAGGACAGGTGGGTGTCGATCTCTGTGCCCAGGTATCTGAAGGCCTCTACCTGCTCAACTGTCTGCCCATTCAGCCGCAGAGGTTCAAAGAGAGGTTGGGGGGAAGATGTTTGCCTCCCCCCACAACACAGCTCCTTGGTCTTGGAGATGTTGAGCTCCAAAGAGCTCTCTTTGATCCACAGCATCAGGGTGTTGACCTGTTGATAGTAGGCAGCCAGAGAGGAGTGATCCTTGATGTCGGCCACCAGGGCCATGTCGTCTGCGTACTTAAAAAGAGAAATGTCACTGTTGTTGTTTGTTATGTTGTTTGTGTAGATGGAGAATAAAATCGGTGATAAAACACAACCCTGGGGGACACCGGTGTTTAAAATCATGTTCTTGGATTTAAAGCCATTTACCACCACGTGCTGGGACCGGTCCTGCAGGCAGTCTTTTATCCACAGAATGAGTGATGGGTTGACTTGTAGATCCAGCAGGCGGTTGCAGAGGGTGGCCGGGTTGACTGTGTTAAAAGCAGAAGAAAAGTCCATGAATAAAATCCGTGTGTGGGAGTGTGGGGAGTCCAGCTGTCTGCAAATGGTGTCCAGGAGAGTCAAACAGGCATCCTCCACCCCACGTTTTGCCTTATAGGCTAACTGAAGTGGGTCAAGCTTGTCCACCACCATAGAAGTGAGGTGATCACACACCACCCTCTCCATACACTTAGAGAGAATAGATGTGAGGGCCACCGGTCTGAAGTCCTTCATCTCCCTGGCGTTGGCTCTCTTTGGCACCGGTATAAGCGTGGACTCCTTCCACATCCGTGGGACACAGCTGGAGTCCAGGAGATGCTGGAATAGCTGAGTGATAACATCACCCAGCTGAGCTGAGCATTCCCTCAGCACCTTGCCCCTGAGCCTGTCTGGGCCAGAGGCTTTGTGAGGGTTGATGCGGCCCAGCATGGATGTGACCTTCCCTTTATCCACTGCGAGTGATGGATCGCTGGTGAGGGTCCAGTCATTCTGGGGGTGTGGCATGTTGAACCTGCTGTAGTATGTGTTGAGCTGCTCTGCAAAGGTGGCGGGGTCAGAGCATTGGATGAGGGCCGGTTTCTGGGCTCTGCCCATCATGGTGTTGAGTCCCTGCCATGCCTCCCTTGCATTGCCAGTGGTGAATTTTTCCTCCACTTTGTTCTTATAGTGGAGTTTGGCCAGGCTGGTCTTCCTCCTCAATTCACTGTTACACTCCTTCACTCTATTTTTGTCTCCCTGTAGGAATGCCACTTTTTTGTTGTTAAGACACTGTTTCAGGTCTTTGGTAACCCAAGGCTTGTTGTTCGGGTACAGCTTGACCTGTTTTGTTGGAATAACAGTGTCCACACAGAAAGACAAATAGGAGGTGATAGAGTCTGTCAGCAGATTAAGGTCTCCCTCACAGCTTTGGAAAAATATTTCCCAGTCTGTGATCTCCATGCAGCCCCTTAATGCATCAACAGAGTCATTGTTCCAGACTTGAATAGTTTTTGTTTGTATGTCTTCTGTTTTTAGTTTTTGTCTGTATTTTGGAAGCAGCAGAATGACATTGTGGTCGGAGCGACCGAGTGGTGGGCGGGGCTTTGCGACGTAAGCTCCCGGTATTTTACCGAAGCACAGATCCAGCGTCCTGTCAAGTCTGGTAGGTGTGGTGACATACTGCTCCAAGTTTGGAAGCAGTGTGGTGACATCGCATCTGTTAAAATCCCCGAGCAGGAGGACAGGCTGATCGCTGCTCTGATTGACAGCTCTGTTGTAGCAGTCAGCAATGCGCTCCGCTGCAAATGCGAAATCAGGTCCAGGGACATACACTAGGATGGCTGTAATTTGTGTAAATTCACGGGGAAGGTAGTGAGGCCTGAACGACACTGTCATGATTTCATGGTGTTTACTGCATTCAGTCTCTCTGACAGTGAGGTTGACAGCCCACTTTGTGTTGACAGCCATACAGAGCCAGCCCCCAATCGACTTCCGCGTCATCCTAGTGTCTCTGTCAAAACGGATGATCTTAAATCCATCTATATCGATATCAGTTATTTCTTCTGACAACCATGTCTCCGTGAAGCAGAAGAGGCTGGTTTGTCGGTAGTCTGAGTCAAGTTTGATGAGTGCGGAAAGTTCAGTTATTTTGTTGCGTAATGACCGCACATTGGAGAGAGTTATTGCAGGTAGTGGCAGCCTCCTACCTCGTCTCCTCATTCTGTTCCGTATTCCTCATCTGGATCCCCTTTTCCTACGAATGCGCCTGATGTAATGATTCCTCTGTAGATGCTGAGGAATCCCATTCAGGGATGTTTGTAGATCCAGCGAGGCAGGCCGCAGATCCAGCAAAGCCTCCCGTGAGTAGGTGAGCCTCCCTCCATGGCGTGTCATGGAGTTTGCCGGTGTAATACAGATCGCAAATACTGGTTCCAGAAAGGCGATCAGGACACACAAACTCGCTAAATACTTGACCGTAGTAGTCATACTTGCTGTCGGTAAAAACCACACTTAAAGAGGACCTATTATGCTACTTTTCTGGTCTTAATTTCTTGTTTTACACTGCTATAGAGCAACCTGACACGAATCACATCACAAAAAACTATGTAGATTTTCGGGAAGCTCTTTCTCTTATTTTGGCGATCCAGCACATCCTGTCAACACTTGAGTGTGTGTGCTTCGGCTCCCTCCGCCTGTGCTTCGGCCATCTCCGCTCCCCTCCCCCCCTCCTGCAAACCCCACTCCGTTGTGATTGGTTACCTTCCTTCCGGAACACTTTCAGTGGCGGGAAGCGCGAGCATGGACCTATAAGGGCGCGAGGCAGACGCGAACAGGGAAGTGACAGCCTTACCATACATGGAAACATCCGCGTGGAGACGTCACAAAGTTTTATGCGACGTCACAAATTATGAAAGGGTAGACCGCTTTGAAGACGTGACTTCTCGACTGGCTAGAATAGTGTTTAGTGCTCTGCACAGACACCCCAGACGGTCAGCAGGGAATATGTCGAAATGCATGTAAGTCATTATTTGATAATTTAGTATGGTTAAGCATGACTATGAATCATCATAACAACGTTTATAGGTCATAAAAGTCAAAAAGCATCATAGGTCCTCTTTAAGGACTCTCAGAAAACACAAAACAACTCCAAAAACATGCAAATTACGGGAGCAGCACGCCGCGAGTCGCTCACAGAGTAGTGCCCCTCAACAGCCATTATAATTATAATCCCAGACTATCGATGTAAAAACACAACGTGGACGCCATTGAAATACTTTTAAATAAATGTATAATAAATGTAAAGAGTCACTTAATATAAATATCTCGGCATCTGGATAGATGAAAAAATATCTTTTAAATTTCACATAAAAAATCTTGTCTGTCGTCTGCGACAAAAGATTGGATATTTTTATAGGAACAGAGCCACCTTCCCGTTGTTCAGTAGGAAAAGGATTATTGAGGCAGTTTTTATGTCTGTCCTTGATTACGGTGATGTGGTTTATAGGCATGCATCTCAATCATGTCTTAAACTCCTAGACCCCCCCCTTTTTTCTCTTTCTTTTTTTTTTTTCTGGAGGGGTTTTTCTCCCCACCATTTTTTTTTTATATAATAAGTTTTTTGTTGTCCCTTTTTAAGAGGAGAGGGGAGGCGCTTGTTTTTATTTTTATATATAAAACAAACAGGGAGCAGCCCCCCACCTTTATAAAAAAACAGCACAACTTTTCTGGGGTGTTCTCAACCCACCCAAACAAAAAGAATCTTTGTATTATTTCTTACATCCCCCCTGGCCCGTCGTGGGTATGGCTGCTACCCCCAGCCCCCCTGCCCCCTGGCCCACCCAACAACATAAAATAAAAATAAAAACTCTAAAAATTTTTAACCAATTTAAAGTTATTATTTTAAATAACCCCCACCCCATTTGTAACTGTTTTAATTAGGCTATTGTTCTATTTTATTCAATTAATTTGAATTTTTTAATTTTTTTTTCTTTTTAAGTTTTTTTTTAATTTTCATTTTAAATTGTGTATCCCCCCCCACGACATTTAAAAAGGGGGTAACCTCAATTGATCTTTCGAGAATAAATAAAGGAAAATGAAAATGAATGTATCTGATACATTTTGATATTGTAATGTTGGAGGAACAAACCTGCTCTGTGTAACCGGACTTCAGGCTTCAAAACAGCGTCCAGTAGTTTCTGTTGTCGCTCGTTCTTCTCTTTTGAACGACAGAGTTCCTCCTCGTACTCTGCTATGGTTCTTTCAAACAGTCCAAATATCTCTTCAGCAGCCGCAGTTAGTCGCTGATTCACCAACACTCTCACCATTTGGACTTTAGACATTTTAACCAGATAGGTTTATCCAGACATACAGAGGCTATGAAAGCATATGCTGCCTGATTTTAGAGAAAATAGCAGAACTCAACAGTTGACAAGATTGTGAACAGTCGCCATCTTGTTTCAAGTTAGTCAGAGTTACGACAGTCACTTCCGTTTAATGTACATTTCTGGTCTTCAGAATAAAAGCCCAAAAGGTGCGCTGAGGCAGAACCTACACATGTAAAATATTTCGTAGGCCTATACATAACATACAAAATAAAATAAATGATTTACAAAAAGACAGTGACTTATTCAAAAGAAAAGATTTGCAAGACTAACAGCTACTTTAACTAAGTGTATTTTGTATATCAAATACATTTAATATTCTTAAATATATTATGTCAAATTATAGCAGTCTATTGAGAAAAGGCCCACCACCAGTTTGTTTGAGTCGTCAACTTTATTTACACAGCCCAATATCACAAACCCCAATCTGCTTCAGGGGGCTGCACTGTCTGTACTGTAGTGAAGACCAACCCCTGCGTCCTCAGGCATATTTTGTTAGAAAAATACATACAGAACAGAATTTTTCTTATTTCTAAAAATTCAGTCCTGAACCTCCCAAAAGTCTTCACAAGTCCGGCACACGTCAAGGGATCACCATATGTGTCAGAAATAACAAAAAACATGTTCTTAAACCAGAAATGTGAAGGAAAAATACCAGGAGAAAGTTGTCTATTTCAAGCCTATACATTTCAAAGCTTTAGTTTTATTTAAAGTAAATTGACAAAGGCAAGAGATGTGGTCAGCATCCAGGGTGAGGAAAAAAAAGTAAAAGTGAGTCCCTTACAGACAGATCTTATAATTATATCAAATCTACAAGTCTATGATTGGTTGTTAATAATGCCAGTATGAGCCATGGTTTAGACTTTAGCTCCCCACAGGCTGGCAGGCTATGTTCCAGCCATCGTGGCCTCCTGGCTCCTCTTCTTGTCCAATCGAATGGTCTTCCTTCCTTCTGTCATATGCGGAAGGAAAATACTTAGCTATGCCTCTCCTTCTCTTCTCCTCAACCTACCTGCATGGTTTGTAGCTATGTGTCTTATGGTTAGTCAGCAGATCAAGTCCTATCAAAAATTCCTTTGTTAAGCAGCTACAAACCTCTCTCTGAAAATGCTCCTCTATTTCAAGGGTATTTCTCTCCCACAGATGTTTCATGTGGGCCTCTGCTTCTATCCCTGTCTCTTATAACAAGAAAAAATGTAGGTTAAATGGTTTGATTAGATCATTTCATGAATTTAACATTTAAGTTTATATTAAGTTTAAATTGATTGTTAGTTAATTATATAAAAGTAAAGGTAAATATTATGTGATTAGTATTAGTATTATAATAATAATAATAATATTGGAATATGTATTTTTCTAACATCCACAGAGGTCTTAATCTGTATCTCAGTGCACATTTTGTATCTTGATTACTCTGAACAATTTTACATATGTTTCAACTCATATGTATAATTCTCATATGTTTTAACTGTACATTTTCTTATTCTATATTCCGAGATGTCATTACTTATGTGCATATGTGTATGCTAGTTTTTCTTCTGGGTGTTTTTTTCCGTTAACATTAAGAATTGAAATTAATCTTAATGTTTCATCAAACTTCCTCAGAAATACATTCATGTCAATGAGAGCGACTTTATTATTTTTCAGAGCATATGAATTGAGACTGGCTTTTGCTTTCTAGGATAAATCATCATCACTGTCATCAGTCTTGTCTTCAGTCTCAAGTTGTACATGTGGATCTGGATGTGAGTTCCCTGCTTATTACTTTTAAGGAAAATGCATCATTGTAAAATTGTAATATACATTTGATTTGTGAGATTCCTGACTTACAATGAAATCAAAATCAGTGTGTAATAAAACAAAATGTATCAAACAAAACTGAAATCAACACCAAACTAATAAACCAAGTCCATGTTGTTTTAAGACTGAATTCCTTCAGCGTCTTCCACAGATTGTCTTTGAACACACCTGCCTTCATGAAGAGGTTCCTGAGATGTGAAGTCAGGTGATGCTGTGTGCCTGTTTATGCACCAAAACTAACACTATGTGCTGCCAAATTATTTACATTGGAATAACTGAAAACAGAGGAATTATAAGATCTTGCTAGAAATGGCTCTGACTACATTAACTTGTTCTTTATTTTGGCTTCAATGCAGCTTTAAGGACTCACCAACAAACTGCTGAAATTAAACTAAATATTTCAGCAAAGAAACACTTTGTGTAGCTGAGCCTTTATCATTACAACAGTCATTAGTGAAACCAACTGGCAAAGGCATCTCTACTTCAAGCATCACTGTTCCTTCAGAAAGAGTTCACAGCTCCACAATGTGACACTAAGGTGATGATGAAGAGAAGTGATTCATTTAGAGATCTGGATGTGAGTTCCTGGCTAGTTCTGGTCCTCCACAGTCCTCTCCATCAGCTCCTGTTTCCATCTGTTCAGTTGAGCTGCTGGCTCCAGGCTCTGCCTCTCTGTTCTGCTCAGTTTGTTGAAGCTGTGAGGACTGAGGACAGACAAGCTTGTGTCTGCTTAGTTGACAACACCAAGTGAATCTTTGGTCACAAACACTGCAGCAGAATCTTTTCTCCCCTGTGTGGTTCGCCATGTGGACAGTCAAAGATGATTTCTTTGTAAATGCTTTTTCACAAACTGAGCACTTGAAAGGTTTCTCTCCTGTGTGGATGAACATGTGTACTTTAATTTCTCCTTTCCATTTAAAACGTTTCTCACATACAGAACAGCTGAACCTTTTCTCCTCTGTGTGGACAGCCATGTGGTCAGTCAAATATGCTTTCTGTGTAAATCCTTTTTCACAAACGGAGCACTTGAAAGGTTTCTCTCCTGTGTGGATGGCCATGTGTAAAGTCAAACTTCCTTTCTTTACAAATCCTTTTTCACAAACGGAGCACTTGAAAGGTTTCTGTCCTGTGTGGATGGCCATGTGTTGTGTTAAATGTTGTTTCCGTTTAAAACCTTTCTCACATACAGAGCAGCTGAACCTTTTCTCCCCTGTGTGGACAGACATGTGTTGTCTCAAATAACTCTTCCCTCTAAATGCTTTACCACAAAGTGAGCAGCTGAGTGGATTTTCTTTGGTATTACATCTGACACCACTTTTAGAGACTTCATTATTTTTCAGAGACTTTGAATCTGACGGAGGTTCTCTGATATCATTAGACCAATCATCACTGTGTTCAGTGTCAGAAGAGTCTTCAGTCTTGTCCTGTTGTTGAAGCTGTGAGGACTGAGGACTGACACACTTGCTTAAATGTACACTTGTCTCATGTTCAGTGGTGTCACTACCGTCCTCACTGTCTTCAGTCTCAGGTTGTAATTCTGGATCTGGATGTGAGGTCCTGGCTGGTTCTGGTCCTCCACAGTCCTCTCCATCAGCTCCTGTTTCCATCTGTTCAGTTTGTCTTTGATGAAGCTGTGAGGAGTGAGGTTTCTCTTCATCATCTTCACTCTTCACAGGGACAGGAGTGAATAGGAACTTGGTGATATCAGCCTCCTCCAGCCCTTGAAGCTGCTCTCCCTCCAGACTGGTCCAGAGTTCCTCCTGTTCCTCTTTAATGTGTGGGGGCTCTGGTGGGTCCTCCTGGTCCAGACTGGGGCTCCACTCCTGCTGCTCAGGGGGAACCTCTTCTTTAACCCCCCCGGAAAAAACCACAACACACAAAAAAAAAAAAAAAAAAAAAAAAAAAAAAAAAAAAAAAAAATAAAAGAAAAAAAAAAAAAAAAAAAAAAACTATCACAAATAAAATATTTTATATATATTTTATATTAAAAAAAAAAAAAAAAAAAGAAAAAAGGAGGGGGGGGGAGGAGAGATATAATATGATATGTTATAAGAAATATTTAAATTTTAATATAAAAAAAAAAAAAAAAAAAAAACCCAAAAAAAAAAAAAAACAAAAAAAAAGAGGAAAAGAGGGAAAGAAAAAAACAAAAAAAAAAAAAAATAGAGGGAGAAAAAAAATACATTAAATTTTTTATGGGAGAGGGGGATGCCCCAACCCAAAAAAAAAAACCCCCCACACCCCAACAAAAAAAAACAAAGAGAGGGGGGCGGGCAAGGACCAAAGGGAGGGAAAAAAAATTTGGGGAAAATCCCCCCCCCCCAAACAAAACCCAACATCTGAAAGGGGGGGGGGCGGCGCGGGCAAGCCCCCAACCCCCCAGAGGGGAGGGCAACAAAAAAAACACCACAAAAAAAAAAGGGGGGGGGAGAAGAACAAGAACAAAGGAAAAAGGAAAGGGGGGGGGGGGGGTCCCAGGCAAAAGAAAAAGAGAAAAAAAAAAAAAAAACACGAAACCCCCAAAAAGAGCGCGGCCCTTTGTGGGGGAAAACAGGGCCTTTAAAAAATCGGATAAATGTCCGATGCATGGCTGTCTCCACTATGCTAGGAGGCGCTGTAGCCCTTTCAACAAGTGGTTATGAGCCACGTCCGGTTCCCTTCCGACAATCATTTTTATAGATATATATCTATATATATACAAATATTTATTTATATTTATATTTTGTATATAGGGGAAGGTGGGGTGATTTGTGCAACTTTTTACTCAAAGTGATTTTAAAGTGAGGCCTTGACAGTTATGTCTCCAACTCAAATATGTACATATATTTCAGGATGTTGTGCATCCCTGGCAATAAAAACTTTGGATCTGGAATAAACTGTTTAAGAAATATAGCTTTCGGAAAAAAGTTGTCTTGTCGCACAAATCACCCCACGTAGTGGGGTGATTTGTGCGTTGTGTCACAATGACAAAGTCACCATCATCATCTTTCTGGCCATCTGAACTCTCATCAGTGGTGTCGTTAAGTGGAGTTGAGATGTCACTCTCTTCTGAGCTACTGTAGACAATCACTTTCTTTTGGTGACCAGCGTATACAGCCATGCCACTGGCACAACTCTCAGAAATGTACTTTGCACTAGTTGCTCCGTGCTTGTGGAACCAACTGCCACCTGACAAATGTGATTCCCCCTACATTTCTGCCTTTAAATCAAGGCTCAAAACCCATATGTACACCCTGGCTTTTCCTCCCCATTAACTATCTTACCTCTGCACTACTATCTGTGTTTATGTGGATGTATGGGCTTTACGTCTTTTATTTTGGTTATTGTTATTGTACCTTCATTGTTTACCTACTGAATGCACTATGTACAGCACTTTGGACAGTGCAAACTGTCATAAATGTGCTTTTCTAAATACATTTTACTTACTTACTTACTTATAACTCACCCAGGCCCTTGCGCACAAATCACCCCATCCCCAGAATTTTGGATAATAGGCATGATGCAGCAATTTAGGGTTGACATTGTGCTAACTATATAGACTCAAAGTGTAGCATACCAAAGCACTAAAACATGTGTCAAATGTTTTCAAACGTGTCTATAATTGTTCAGACACAATAATCAAAAAACCTTGATCATGGAAATTTTACTTTGAAAGGCAAAACACAGTTTTTTGAGCTTAAATGTGCTTATATCTTATTCCTTGTGTCTCCCTTCTTTACAGGATGAGTCAAATGGATGGCTCTTCTTAAATATGTGGTCACATTTCCAATTTCTTCCACGGTTTTCTAGAAACAAGGGGTTTTGCAACTTCCAAAACGCACAAATCACCCCACCTTCCCCTACTTTCTATGCAATAACCCTACTATTTTTTTTCGTCGTCTCCTTCCACTTCCTTGTGAAATCCTCCACAGGGATTCTCAAGCAGGCGCAGAAACAAACTCCGATATGCAATGTCCGATCCCTGTATACATGCAGAGAGAATGCCGACAATGAACGAGTTATCTAGGTGTTCTTATCCGACTTCTCTTGTCCGTTATTGTGCCGATTTGTGAGCGAAGTAAATCGGATAAAGGTGTTTAGGCCTACATGCAGTTTAAAAGTCCTGTTGAAGTCTTATTCGTTTAGTTACCCGATTATGAGTCTGCATGTAAACGCACTGACTGATCCTACAGCACTGCTCACATATTCTGGAAACATGTATAATAGACTGCAAACCCTTCTACTCTCCCCCCTGAGTTTCACTCATTAATTCTGGTCGGTGTTTACATCCCACCACATGCTAACGTGCAGGAGGCTCAGCGCATGCTAGCCAAATAAATTCTGAGTGTGGAGCGTACTAACCCGGACTCTTTGGTGATTGTGCTTGGTGACTTTAACAAAAGGTAATCTCAGCCTAGGGCTGTGCGATTTGACGAGATATATCTGACGAAACATAAACGTCTATCGTTTCATTTTATGCAATATCGTTTATTTCGTTGTGTCACAAATCACACTCTTTACGACACAAACTATTGATGTAGCTCGTAGATAAGTTACTGTTAATTCCAACTACAATTCCTACAGCTGCGCTTCACATTAAAAGCATTTAACTTGAGAAATGCGAATTGACTTTTAATTTGAAGCGCACACAGGAAAGCAGCGCTTGCTGGCCCCGCTGCACTTCCGTCACTGCACCATGTCTTCCGTGTGGGACTACTCCTCGGTGATAGAACAGAAAAGAAAAGAAAGCTTATAGCTACGCTCACACCAAAAGCTTCATGAACGTTAGTGACAGCCCCCAGTCATTCATTTTAACTTTAATTTTCGCTACGAAGGGCGACTGGAGCCTCACCTGCAGCAGTGTCATAACAACCACCGACACACAGGCGTACAGTGTGAGTCCACACTGTCTGAAATAAGCCGTGGAGGAAGGACTCCCAAAACATTTACATTGCGGGCTATTTGCACTGAATTGGAAATTATTATATTTTAGAGAAAGAAAGAAAAATACACTAAATTACAAGTTGTAGAGAACAGTGCGCTATTGCAGACTAAAATACTAAGGTTGTAAGTAGGCCTGCAGTATTAAGTTGAACGGTCAGATAACATGAGCATTTTCTACTTTGCTGCACGCTTGAAAATTTGAGTTTGAATAAAAAGGAAAAAATAATCCAAAAGCTGTAAATACTTTTTATTTGTCCAGTGTATAATTCAAAATGTAATAAGAGAAAGGCCTTATTTGAATGTGTCATTTCTATTACATTTTTATTACGTTAATTTACAGAAAATATTGTGAAATGTATCGTTATTGGGATATGAAATGACCTATAACGGGATAAGAGATTTTGGTCATATCGCCCAGCCCTACCTCAGCCATGAACTACCCACATTCAAACAGTTCATTAAATGCCCGACCAGAGAGAACAATATTCTGGATCACTGCTACACCACAGTCAGCGGTGCATATCACGCTGTCCCCCGCGCTGCACTGTGCCTCTCCGACCACATCATGGTCCACCTGATTCCTTCATACAGGCAGAAACTAAAGCTCTGCAAACCTGTTGTGAGGACGTCAAGGCAGTGGACAAGTACAGAGGTGTGGAACCTGCAGGCATGTTTAGACTGTACAGAGCTAAGCGTGTAAGGGCAGGGTGTCATACTGTATGGAATGTAAAGCCCACTGAGGCAAATGTCTATTTGTGATATTGGGCTATAAAAATAAAACTGATTTGATTTGATTTGACTGGGATGCTTTCAGGACTGCCACCAATTGTCTGGAGGAATACACAGAGGCTGTGACGTCACACATCAGCTTCTGTGAAGACTGCTGCATTCCATCACGCACCAGGTTGAGTTACAACAACAACAACAAAACCTGGTTCACAGCCAAACTCAGAGGCACTTTACACGGTGAAAACGTGACAGTTTTCCCGTTTCTGGTTTAAAAAAAAAAAAACCCCGTTCAGACACAATTTATCTGACATCTTCACTCGTACACATGTTTTCAGAGGAAACGGGACAAAACCGCTGTAGTAGCAAAAAAGCTGAAAGTTTTCCCATTATGTCCTGAAGAGCTGAACATGTAAGTGGATGAATGGTTTAGGTATATGAACATTTGAAGTTGTTACAGTGACCCAAAGAAACCTACAGAATAATAATAACAGAGGAATAATGATTTGAAGAACAATGGTGTGAATGTAAATGAGCACAGTGGATGGATGCATATCATATTGTTTACTAGACCCAAGGCCGGATTATCCATATAAAAGGATCGGGCGAGTGTCCTGGAGCACCAGCCAAATATAGCCATTAGGGGGGCACCAAATAATCAGGACAATGATTAGAAAAAAATGCTTTCATATTTTATAATCGGCCATATACTGGAAGAGACACAAACATGTACAAAATGAACCATTGTTAAGATTATTAATGAAAACAATTATTATTATTTTGACTTGTGTGTAAGCAAAGTGCCCCCCTCCCCCATCATGGACCACCCCACAATGACACGGCGGCAGCGGCGCCAAATTTATGTAAACAAAAGCCGCGATTCAAATTGTTCCTTCAGTCGGATGTTTTTTTTTGCCAGCAAGAAATGGAGGAATAAGTTATAAAAGGTAAGGCTTGGGGGGCGCTGTTGAGCAGCTATGGGGTGAGACGTGCATTGTCTAGCTCCTCAGAACAATTTGCAAATAACGAATTTAAAAAGGCAATTTCTTTGCAGTTACTCGTTAAAACACAGCATTACAAGATTCCGGATCAATATCCATCGTGATTTTGAGTCATGGGGAAATCTAGGAGACGTGTAGCGGGTGCATCGGAGCCGGGACCTAGCTTGCCTTCGCCGGGGCCTAGCTCTCCCGCTTCATCCGTGGCCTCGAGTGATAAAGGAGACAGTGCTGCTGATAGCCCAGCGGGGGCTAACGGGGCTAACGCAGAAGACTTCAAGCGTGAGTTGCTTTCCTCCTTGCGTGCGGACTTTGTTGACATGATGAAAACGGAGGTGAGGGAAGTGTTGAAGATTGAAATGGCGGCTATAAGAACGGATGTCCGTGCTATTAAGACGGGCTTTGATGACTTTAAGACGGCTATCACTGCTGAACTAGCAACACTGAGCAGTAGCATGAACGACACGGAACGTAGCCTGACTGTGTGCTCTGATGACGTTGACGTCTTGAAACGGGAGGTGAAGCGGCTTGGGACCCTGACTGATTCATTACAAAACAAATGTGAAGATCTGGAATCTAGATCCAGAAGGAATAACATCAGGATAGTGGGGGTGCCCGAGGGCCCAAACAGCTGCTCTTCAACTTCAGTTGCTGACTTGCTGCAGAAAGCATTCAACCTAACCGATGCCCCAGTGATAGACAGATCCCACCGATCGCTACAGCCGGTGCCCAAGCCAGGTCAGCGTCCGAGGACCATTGTAGCCCGCCTTCATTACTACAGTGACTGCGCCTCTATATTGCGTCAGGCCAGGGAGAAGCAGAGGATCAAGGTGAAGGATATTACTATCTCCATCTACCCTGACTACACCGCTCAAGTAGCCAAAGCCCGCGCAGCCTTCAATGACGTCCGGCAACAGCTCAGAGGCCTACAGGGAGTCCGTTTTGGCATCGCCCACCCCGCCCGTCTTCGCATCACCTACGGCGACACTGAGAAGAGCTTCCTGTCCCCAGAAGATGCCCAGTCCTATGTCGCACAGAGCATCATTCCTCATGCCACTCGAGTGGATAAATAGACTTCATCCGACCTACTTTCCTGGAGAGGTCTAATTTACACAGAACTGTACTCTCAGACATTGCAATGACACTTAAGCAGTTATTTTCCACCTTGTGATATTCGAACATACAACTGCTCCCTGATGCCAATGGTGGAATGACAGTATGTGAGTAGCCTAACCCACTTGATCTTTTGAATTTTTTTAATTTTGTATTTTATTTTTTATGATGCATACTACTTTCATTTCACAGACTATTTTTGTGGGCTATGTTTTGACACCTAGGTTCTACCTCAGATTTGGCAATTTTAGCCGGATGCTACTATTATTACTGATATTGTGTGCTATTTTAAGCGTACATTTTTGCTGGTTTTTTTGTTTGTTTGTTCTTGGTTACACTGCAATAAGGCTTATTATATTTTGACTGTTACCTCTTTTGCCTTAATAATTTGACAAGACATGTTCTGCAGGTATTGGTTAGTTAGCGTTTTCCTGTAAATCAAGCACCTTAAATGTGCTTTCTCTTCCTTTACTTGGAAGAGATTAGTGCGATCTTCCGTTTTGGGGGGGATCTGCATAGGGATTTTGGACTCCCTTTTTTGTTTTATTTTTCTATTAATATTTTTTATGCATGTGTTTTCACATGGAAAAGATTTACAATGAGGCCTTTAAATAATCTAGAGTCAAGCCACTTAATTCCACATATTTTTGATAAATATGACGTCACCTAGTTCCAACACTCCAGGCTCTATTAGGCTCATCAGCTGGAATATTAAAGGGATACATCATCCAATTAAGCGCAGCCGTGTGTTTAGTCATCTAAAATCACTAGGTTCAGAAATAATTTTTCTGCAAGAGACCCACCTCCGTACTAATGAGCACGCCAAACTTGAGAGAGGATGGGTTGGACAGATATTTTGTTCCAAATATGGTGATAGGTCCAGAGGTGCTGCAATACTAATTAGAAAGGGAATTCCTTTTGTACCGACTTCTGTAATTGCTGATGACAATGGGAGATATGTTATTGTTGCTGGCACACTTTTTGGGTCCCAAATTGTTTTAGCTAATGTATATGGTCCGAATTGGGACAACCCACAGTTTTTTACCCGTTTTATAGCCAAGCTTCCGGATCTCCATACACACTATCTGGTTTTGGGCGGTGACTTCAATTGCGTACTTCACCCAGGCCTAGACAAGTCCAGGCCCAGACCTAATAGTGCAACATCCAAATCCAGTAAGGTTCTTCTGTCATTTATTGATTCATATAGACTTACAGATCCATGGAGGCATGTAAATCCTACAACTAAACAATACTCATTTTTTTCACCAGTCCACCGTTCATACTCGAGAATAGATTTTTTCCTGGTTGATAACGGCTCCCTTCCATTAGTCTCAAACTGCAAATACCACAGCATTGTTATCTCTGACCATTGCCCAGTTCAACTAGATATGCATTTCCCAAATAGTGTACCGCCTCAACGTACTTGGCGGTTAGATCCTTTGTTGCTGTCAAGTAATAAATTTACCAAGTTCATAAATGCCCAGATTGCTGATTTTCTAGAAATTAATTCGACTCCAGGTATGTCAACTACTATAATTTGGGAATCCCTCAAAGCCTATCTTAGAGGCCAAATCATTTCTTACTCAGCTTTCGAGAAGCGTAATCGCTCAAAGCGTCTCTCAGAACTGTCTACTCAGATAGCCGAAACAGACAGGAAATTTTCATCTGACTCTACACCTGAACTATATAAGGAGCGGCTGCTACTACAGACTGAGTTTGATAACTTATCGATCAGGCATACCGAACAGCTCCTATTTAAATCACGGCAAATATTTTACGAACATGGTGACAAATCAGGTAAACTCCTATCCCACCAACTTAAACAAACAGCTGCTAACAGAGCTATCCCTGAGATCCGTGTGGCACCTGACACAACTTCTACACATCCCAAAACCATTAATGACAGTTTCAAAGAATTTTGTAATAATCTGTATGCAGCAGAGGCTGATGTTGATATTTCAGAGATCAGGGCTTTCCTTGACAGACTAAACATTCCCAAAATTGACCAAGAGGCCCAGGAGGGCCTGGAAGCTACTATAACATGCGAAGAGGTCTCCCAAGCCATTAATTCGATGCGTAGCGGCAGGGCAGCGGGGCCAGATGGTTTCCCCCAAGAATTTTATAAATCTTTCTCTTCAAAACTATCTCCCATCCTGTGCTCCGTATACAATGAGACGTTAACAGAACAAAAACTTCCTGAAACGATGACACACGCAGTCATATCGGTTTTGTTGAAGAAAGACAGAGATTCTTTGGACTGTGGTGCTTATCGGCCTATTAGTATTCTTGGTTCAGACTATAAAATTCTCACTAAGATTCTCGCCAAACGCATTGAAACAGTGATTGCTAACATAATTGCACCTGACCAGACGGGCTTCATACCTGGCAGGCAATCTTTTTACAATATGCGTAGACTGTTTAATGTGCTTTATTCTTCCCACTCTGTACAGCGAGCGGAAGTCGTGCTTTCCCTAGATGCCGAGAAGGCTTTCGATCGGATTGAATGGGAGTACCTTTTCACTGTTCTAGATAGATTTGGATTTGGCCCAGCATTTATTAAATGGATCAGACTACTTTATGCAACCCCAAAAGCTTCAGTTCGAACTAACTCCATAAATTCTGACTACTTCCTTCTCCATCGTGGCGTTAGACAAGGCTGTTGTCTACCTCCGTATTTATTTGATATTGCTATTGAGCCTTTGGCTATAGCCCTTAGAGCAGATGATAATATCGCTGGCATTGAGAGAGGGGGCTCTTCTCACAAGGTCTCTCTTTATGCCGACGACCTACTTCTCTATATAACTGACCCTGTTAATTCACTTTCTCGGCTTATAGATTTATTTAATCAGTTCGGAAGACTATCAGGCTATAAACTGAATTTTTCCAAAAGTCTGCTTTTTCCGATTAACCAAATTGCATTAGATATTGACTACAGCGACTTTCCATTTAAACTGGAACGCCAATCATTTACATATCTTGGAATAAATGTCACACGTACCTACAAAGATTTATACGGTCATAACTTTAAACGTTTACTGGAACGTACAAAACTGGATCTAGTGAAATGGGGTTCGCTGCCAATTTCTTTGGCAGGTAGGGTTAATGCCGTTAAGATGTCTGTGCTGCCTCGATTCCTATACCTTTTTCAAATGATTCCTTTCTTTTTGCCTAAATCTATGTTTCGAGAACTTGACAGTCTCATATCTGCATTTGTGTGGAATAAATCCAGGCCACGATCAAAAAAAGCCCTTCTGGAAATGCCTAAGACAATGGGGGGACTGGGACTGCCTAATTTTATGTTTTATTACTGGTCGGCCAATATAGCTAAATTAAATCACTGGATATCAGCATTTGAACATAAGAGAGGCCCCTCCTGGGCCCTTATGGAGATCCGCCCTAATGCCGAAGTCTCCCCATTATCTATGCTGAGCTCTCCTCTACCTGTTGGAACTATTACACGTTTCAATAATCCTGTGATAAAAAACTCAATCAGGATCTTGCTTCAATTCAGAAAACATTTTAATTTAATTGATGCATGTGGCCTTATGCCCTTGACTCACAACCATCTATTTCCTCCCTCCCAAAATGATGCAGCATTTCACGTATGGCACAGTAATGGTTTGATCTTTTTTGGTGACCTTTTCAAAGATGGCATTTTTGTTTCATTTGAAATTCTTCAAAGGGACCATAATTTGCCAAAAACACACTTCTTTAGATATCTCCAGACACGCAGCTTTGCCAAAAAACATTACTCATTTCCTGCCCTGCCAGAAAAGAACATGTTGGACATCATATTAGACTGGGACCCAGATGCCAGAGGAAATGTTTCTAGAATATATAAGACTATCCAAACACATAGTTTACCTTCCCTAGAGAAGACCAAACTGGCTTGGGAACAAGATCTGAATGTGGAGTTCACTGGAGAAGTTTGGGAGCATTCTTTACACCGTATTCACACCACCTCTCTTTGTCTTAGGCATTGCCTCATTCAGTTTAAAGTTTTGCATCGTTTACATTACACAAGAGAGAGACTGTCTAAATTCTTTCCCAATGTTGACTCTACTTGCATTAGGTGCAATCTGAACTCGGCCACAGCTGGGCATATGTTTTGGGGTTGTCCATCCTTGACTACATTTTGGGGTCAAATCTTCGAAGCCTTTTCATATCTTTGCGGCAAATCAATTGAACTCAATCCAATTACTGCTATTTTTGGAATTCCTAATGAGGGTTTAATCATTACTTCGGCCCAATCCAACTGCATAGCATTTACCTCACTTCTAGCCCGCAAACTTATTCTCCGTGGTTGGAAGTCAGATAAGCCCCCGTCATTCACGAGTTGGATCAAAGAAGTGTTGTCCTCAATTCCACTAGAAAAGCTCAGATATAATAGGTCTAAATCTCGCCAGAAATTTTTGGCAGTCTGGTCTCCCTTTATAGAATTTACTATTGCTCTGTCTTTCCTAGAAATACCATAATATCTCTCGGCTTCTGCCTCTGCAGATTTTTATTTTTATTTTTTTCATCATGAATCAGGAAATGGTGTTACCTTTGTGACTTTTCATTAGACAGAAAACGGTGTTACCAATATGACCCATGACTGCTTTGTTGTTATGTGCTTTGCTGATACTGATGAGCCTCTTTTGGCAAGCTTTAATTGAATGTACGTGTCCTTTGAACTATGTATGTAAGAATAAGTGTATATGATGTGTAGAAAGGTAGTGTACATGGCATTGGATGACTGCCTGATTGTTGAGTGGTGCCAACTTTGACTAAGCCTCTAAAATAATTGTATTTATTTTTCACATGCTGTCATAATGATGTCTGGTTGTTGTTATTGTTTTTTTTTTTTTTTTTTTTTTTTTGCTAGGGGTCCACGGGGTGGGAGAAATGTGGGGGGTATGTGTCTGATGTTTGTATGAATATTTTCAAAAAAATCTATAAATAAAGTATTAAAAAAAAAAAAAAAAAAAAAAGGTAAGGCTTATCGACCATTATTTCTATCTGCTAATGTGTAGCTGTGGTGATTTTATAAGCCGATGTGACGCCACGAAGGTGTGGAGAGGTGCAAAGAGAGAGACACTAGGCTCATTAGAGCCCAGTTGTGGCTCGAGAGTAGCCGAGTGCAGACGGGGGAGTGAGCAAAAAGCCTGACTGTAACCCGACAGCTCCGAGTTGGCTCGATTTGCATGTGCCGTCGGAAGTAGCGTCTTTATTGCGGATGCAGTTCGTTTTCTAGTATTATTTTGAAGGCCCATTAGAAACATATTTGTAGAAGAGCTACACATACTACAACCGATTAGAAGCAGAATATGAAACCAATAGGAGTTAACACGTCAAAAGCGAGGGACATTTTCAAAACAAGATATATCCCCATTCCCCACACAGCTTTATCTTTCTTGTTATTTTACGAGATAAGTCTACTTTTAAGTGATAAAACAATAATTTTCGATCCAAATAAAGGAGGTTTAGTATTTCTCCCTTTGCATAACAAATATGATAGGCCTAAAGAAAGTTAAAGTAGGCCTAAGTTAGATTTCAAAATAGAGTAATTTCAGTAATAAGAATGTAATGTTGATGAAGTGTATTTAGGCCTAATAAAAGATCCCTTTTTTTAGAGATGAACATGATGAACTTTAGTATACTGATGTCTAACATTTAACATAGCCTACAATTCCCAGAGACCATTTAGATCAATGTCAATTAGGCTATGATTTAATCTCAATGGTATAACACTTCACTACAAAGTAATGTGACTCTAGGTTGTCTTCACTTTTAAATAAATCTATACGGGAGAGTTAAACCTGCATGCTAATTATTGTTTTGGTATTGTAGTGTATTTCATAATGACACATTCTAAGATTACTGATAATCAGGAGATTGCTTAATTACATGCAGAATTAACTAAGGAAAGCCAGGAGAAGCTGCCTCTCTCTGTGTGTGTGTGAAGTTGAGGCCGGAATGCTGGCTGTTTAGGTTATGGGTCTGCAGCTAGTATATGTTTTAGAAGGATTTAAGAGCCAATGGGGCGACCAGAACGGTTCATGTAGCGGTCAAGGGCTCTGGACGTACAAGGAATGCATCTTTTTACGAGCCTGAACTAGAGATGCATCTGAGTCTACTTAACCCTTGTGTGACCTTAACTTTTTGTGTACACTCATTACCCTAGAGGACAAAAACGTCCTCTCCCTATACACTGCCATAAAAACAGTATACAGTAATATTTTTTTCTACAAACCTTTTATCCCACTTGACCTCCTTACATACATATCAAATATTCATTCATTTGTAATTGCTTTTAACCCTTTACATGCAAGCTTATGTGATGACGTAAGCCATTTTTATTTTTTTTAAAAACACAATAATTGAAACATTTCTCATATAATAGATGCAAAGTGGATTTTTTTGAGCGGGATAATCAGACTCTAGGATATGTTAATGATTTGCAATAAAACTGCTTTTGATACATGTTAAGTATTTGTGCAGTCACAGATGCAAATAAATACTCACACTCGTCCTCTCCCTATAAACTGCCCTAAACACATTATACTGTAATATTTTTTTCTACTTTTTTTTTTAAAACCTTTTATCCCACTTGACCTCTTTACATATATATCAAATATTAATTCATTGTCAGTTGCTTTTTACCTTTTATTTCCAGTTTCTTTGATGATGTCAACAAAGTAACAACAGTGCTTTTAAAGCTTTTTGCACTCCAATGTATACTGCCCACTTGTGGCGGCGCAATAACAAAAGCAGTATGCAGAAACCCAATGTAGCATATAATGATGGCATGGGGCTGCTGCTTCATATGCCACGTTGGAGCAGTGCAAGCCAAATGTTTGTCAGTGTTAATGTGCCCACCTGTCCTGCTGTGCTCAGGAATCTTATGTACAGATGTATGTGCAGACTATCGGAGTCATGTAACGGCATAATCACAACTCTAGTGAACCCTACAATGAGTGCGGTTAGGTTCACTTCCACATTATGGAACCATTGGCGCTTTAGCCTATACGCTAATATCTGAACACTCTTTGTGCAGTGTGGAACTGACAGCTGGAGTCTTCTTTAGTCTTTTTTATTGTTGTTTGTCTTTTTACTGTTTTTGTATTATGGACCGTTTTCTCTCTGTGTCTGGAATGAAATTAAAAAAAATAAAATAAAAATAACAGTGAACCTGCAGCCACCTGAAAACCCACAAATTGCACCTTACAGCTGCACACATATGCATGCGCACAAAGACCCCGTTTCCACTTGGCATTAACATCTGACTTTTGTAATCGGATCACATGAATAAAGCTTTAACTACAGGTGGAAACACTCTCAAGGCGCATTGAGATCGGATCACAAAAACCACATTCGGAGGTGGTTTACGTCGCTTGTGTCCGATGTGTCCGCATTCATTTGGTAGTGGAAACACCAATGTGACTCTTGTCCACTTTAGGGACCTCCTACTCAACTGCTGCCCCCTGCCTCAGCGGAAATACGTTAAAAGTGCATCACTGGCGTTCATGCAGCTTTTATAGAAGCCTCATGAACGTTAGTTGCATCCGCCAGTATTGCAAATGACAAGCTGTCCTCTGGTTTCATTTCACTGCGTAAATCTGAAAACACGGAGAGCTGCAAGGCAACGACTTCCTGTTCTTATCCGCTTAAAAATAAAAGTCAACTTGCGTTTGGCTAGTAACAGGCTTTTAATGTGAAGGCGCATAGGAAATATTCTATTCGCACGTAAAGTAACTGCATAAAGCCGTGTACTGGTGGTGGTGACAAGAGTGTAGCAGACGTTAGAAAAGCCGCCCGGCAAACACACATCTTTCACCAGCCAAAGTGGCGTAATAACTTACTCGCCTAAGAGTTTTTACTTTTATATACTATCTATGATATTTCCCGCATTTGGCGAGTGTTAATGTAGAGCCCTCTAAGCAGTGTTGTGCATCGCTCCTCCTTGTCTAAATGAGACAGTAGCCTATCTCGTCAACCTAGACTGGTAATTATCTTCGCATGTAGGCCTAATGCATTTTAATAGCAAATGCGATTAAAACTGTGGCACTGTACAGCCCTGTATGTTTACTTGTTTGAACCCCACCGGTTAAAAACAGCAATGCAAACGGAAATTACGTACGTGTTGATTTAAATACAGCGCGGGTAAATGGAATCGGATCACAAGTAGACAGAGAAGTCACATTTGAACGCACGGACTGAGAGCTGGCCACTTGTAACCAGATTCAAAAAGTCAGATGTTAATCCCAGGTGGAAACAGGGTCAAAGACACACACACACACACACACACACACACACACACACACACACACACACACACACACACACACACACACACACACACACACACACACACACACACACACACACACACACACACACACACAACCCTAAGGTATCCATATGGATCCACACTTTCCATTCATTTCTCATATTTCTTATGTTTAGGCCTGCAACTCTAAAAAATTACAAAAAAGTACAAAAATAGTTTTAGGGAACATATTTGATCCTCAAAAACAACAGGAGGAAATAAATGATTGAGCTGGATAGGGCTAAAAAGCAATTTTGGAGTCTTAAGTGTTGGATTATTGCCTAATATCATCTAATTCACATGTGTTTGTCATCATGGCTATGGTTTGAAAAAATAAAGTTTAAATTGGGCCATTTTTTCCGTACACGTTTGAGTTTGTAAAGTTTGTCTGTGTGTACACACACAGACACACACACACACACACACACACTATATTTTCACAATACACACATATGCACCACACACTAGCATCCCTACCAACACACTCACACCATTTAGGTTGAATTTTTTTTGCTATTGCACTGTGGGGGGCAAGACCGACAACCTGGAAAATTGCTTGTAATTGAACCCTATGCCAAATATAGGGAAATGCCTCAAAATTGTGATGGTGTTGAAAATGATCAATTTTGATGCTTTATGTCGAGGATGAAAGCATAAAATCATTAGGGACATGAGTGTAACAAAAAAGTGTACAGCCTTTATTATAGATGGTACAAAGTTGCTGAGTGGAAATTCACAAAATATTTGAAAAAAAAAAATCCCTGGCCAAAAATATTTCAGTTAACATAAGCACAGCCAAAGTTATACACAAAAAAGAGAGTAAAAAAAAGTGTGAAAGGACAAAAACGTCCCCAAGAGCACCTAAGGGTTAAACAAACTCAGGAAAACGTGTAGAACTAATGCTAATTTATGGGACAACTGTCCACCAGTGTTGCTGCAAAAGCACACAAGCAGACATCTTGGCGAGGGAAACGGACCAATCAGGACATCCCATTGTGGGGTTAAAAACAAGCACACACAGACAGAGGGAAGGTTGGGATAATGGAATTGGCTAACCGGGCATGGCCAGCCTGGTCTGACACAGGCGCTGGGTTATTTGATCCTAATAAAATACTTTATCCACCTCAACTCATCCTGTCTCAGCAGATTCATTCTATTTCTCAAACTAACACCTTTTATGATGGACCCCCGAAAATATACTACAGTATGCCCTAAGGTCATTTATTATGGAAATATTTATATTTATCATGACGTGTTGCATGATGGGGGTTGCATTCTGATTTGAGCATCAGTGCAAGGCTAGTATGAGACTCCTGTCAGTGTCAAGATTTTTGGTTAGATCTAAATGTGTCTGTAGTAGTCTATGTGTGGTGAGTCTGTACTTGTCTTTAGCTACATGTTCTTGTAACTCTGTGGCTTTAATGCCATAGTAAATTTTAAAATGTTGTGTAAAGTTGAAGGACAGGGGCATTTCATGTGAAGTCACCCTGGGGCACCCTAAGGGGTTAATCCGGGCCGACCCAATAATGGCGGACGCGCAGGCGCATAGCGGAGAGATGAATCAACGGCCACTCAAGTTTCAAATGTTCGAAATCCATCGTTGTAACAGTGAAGTTGCTGAATTTCTATGAATAACAATGATCTTATAATGTTGGAGGAACAAACCTGAACTATGTGACCGGACATCAGGCTTCAAAACAGCGTCCAGTAGTTTCTGTTGTCGCTCGTTCTTCTCTTTTGAACGACAGAGTTCCTCCTCGTACTCTGCTATGGTTCTTTCAAACAGCCCAAATATCTCTTCAGCGGCCACAGCTAATCGCTGATTCACCAACGCTCTCGCCATATCCACTTTCGACATTTTCACATTGTTTTTTTCCTCGAGCAGTCCGACTGTAGCCTACACAACTACGGGACAACTCACGGTTTCAATTCTGGTAAAGTGCTACATGGTGAGGAAAGAACATCCGCTTGGTTTAATATGGTTTATAGACTTCAAAATAAAATCACAAAAGTTAAAGTCAAAGTTAAAAAAATATATGAAAAAAACGTTTAATTGGCCGTGATCTTCAGCAGGGGATTGAGTACATTTACTGGAGGAACCCGTCTATTGTTTGTTGAAGCAATAATGTAATTTAGTGTGATGGTTTATTAAGTAATTTTAACTTAATAAACTACTACTAGTAACACCAGGGGCTGTTTTCTGCTGAGCAGCTCGTGGACGGTGGGTTTATGACTAAGTGTTCAAAACATCTTTTCTATTTTTTTTTACAAAGACTATATAAAAGGTTAAAAATAAAGTACATTTTTCTAAAGACTTCCATTTCTGCTTTCCGTTTAAAAATGTTTCTCACATAAAGAACAGCTGAATCTTTTCTCCCCTGTGTGGACAACAACCATGTGTCGTTTCAATATTGTCTTCCCTTTAAATGCTTTACCACAAAGTGAGCAGCTGAGTGGATTTTCTATATTACATCTGACACCACTTTTAGAGACTCAGAGACTTTGAATCTGATGGAGGTTCTCTGATATCCTTAGACCAATCATCACTGTCTTCAGTGTCAGAAGAGGCTTCAGTCTCGTCTTCAATCTCAGGTTGTAATTCTGGATCTGGATGTGAGTTCCTGGCTGGTTCTGGTCCTCCACAGTCCTCTCCATCAGCTCCTCTTTCCATCTGTTCAGTTTGTCTCTAATGAAGCTGTGAGGACTGAGGTTTCTCTTCATCATCTTCACTCTTCACAGGGACAGGAGTGAATAGGAACTTGGTGATATCAGCCTCCTCCAGCCCTTGAAGCTGCTCTCCCTCCTGACTGGTCCAGAGTTCCTCCTGTTTAGGGATGGGAATTGATAAGAATTCCCGTGCGTAGAAATGTTCTCGCCTTCAAAGTAAAAGCCCCGAAGGTTTTTTGAGTGGCAAAGACAGCCATTCAAAGAGCATTACTTATAAAAGCTCTTCTGTTCTCATTTTGGTATTAGCCTCTTATAAAGCATATAAATATTGAATACTTTTAAATATATAGCTCTAAATGTAAACGTGCAATCCACTAGAATTGTCACATTTCTACAGTTTTTTTTACCCTCTTTAACCTCCTAGATTTGATTAAACTTATCTTTTCCTGTCTGGTTCAATTCCAGCTGTTTTCTAATGATTCATTTTCTCTTATTTGATCTTATTCTGCTATGATTAATTATGAGCATTTTTTTGTGCTTTATTTCACAGGTTTGGAGAGACAGAGTTGAAATGGGGAAGAGATGGGAATGACATGCAGAGAACTGACCACGGGTCAGATTCGAATCGGGTCTGCTGTGAGGAGGACTGAGCTTCTAGGGGGATGCTCTAACCACCAAGCAACAACCCTCAGTCGAGCAACTTTTAGTTATTTTGTTGCCTTATATTCTTTTAAGAACAAGAAAAGCTCACTAGTTATGGCTGACTGGCTCATGTCCAACCTTCCGTCTACATGCAAAATTAATATGGCTGAAATTAAATTTATACTTTTAATTTGGTGGTCAGTAACACACTATTAGCCCACATACTGACAATCATTTTCTTGATGTTTGGGAATAAAACAGCATTAATTATGAAACAACTTGTTAACTATGTTTATTGACATTAAAAAAATAAACATTCACACGCGCCTTCAATAATGTACATTTGATTTGTAAGATTCATGGTATGCTGTCCACTTGGTTCAGAATTAAAACCACCACTACATTCTGCCAACCTACTTACATTTCAATAACTGAAAAACATATACAGTATAAATCAAAGTATTGCTATTACAGCAGCCAGTAAGGTTTTGCTCTTCATTCTGAGTGGAGGAAAGCTGGGATTTAGTACACTGGCAGGGCGAGTCTGCATCTCTGTGCTTGTCGATGAGAGCACTTAGACTTTTGTTGTTTATATTTAGTCATCATCACTGTCTTCAGTTTCACAGGAGTGTTCAGTCTCTGGTTGTAAATGTGGATCTGGACGTGAGTTCCTGGCTGGTTCTGGTCCTCCACAGTCCTCTCCATCAGCTCCTGTTTCCATCTGTTTAGTGGAGCTGCTGGCTCCAGGCTCTGCCTCTGTGTTTTCCCTAGTTTGGTTTGGATTAGGTTGTGAAGAATCTAGACCGGTACATTTTCGTTGTTGGACATGTCTCTCTAAAGTGAATCTTTTCTCCCCTTTGTGGTCGGACATGTGTCGTGTTAACGAAGTCTTCCATTGAAATCTTCTACCACAAACTGAGCAGCTGAATTGTTTCAGTCCTGTGTTGAAGCCCAAGTAACAGGTATTGTTCAGAGATTTTAAACCTGACTGAGGTTCTGTGGTCTTCTTAGAATAATCATCACTGTCTTCAGTCTCAGAGGAGTCTTCAGTCTCAGGTTGTAAATGAATATCTGGATGTGAGTTGCTGGCTGGTTCTGGTCCCCCACATTCCTCTCCATAAGCTCCTGTTTCCATCTGTTGAGTTGAGCTGCTGGCTCCAGGCTCGGCCTCTCTGTCCTGCTCAGTTTGGTTTTGATGAAGCTGTGAGGACTGAGGACAAACTAATGTGTGCCTTTTAAGTTGATTACGCCAAGTGAATTTTTGGTCACAAACTCTGCAGATGTGGCTCTTCAGCCCTGTGTGGATGGCCATGTGTTCTTGCAAATGTGCCTTTGAGGCAACTTTTCTACTACAAACACTGCAGCTGAATCCATGCTCCCCCTTGTGCGTGGCAATTTTTTTTCTCAATTTTTTAGATTTACCTCTCAAGCATGTTTTAGGGACTTCATCCTTTTTCAGAGACTTTAAACCTGACTGGCGTTCTCTGTTTTGCTTAGACCAATCATCACTGTCTTTGGTCTCAGAAGTGTCTTTAGACTTAGGGTGTGAACGTGTGGATCGTTTCTCTCTGTTGTGAATGATCATGTGTCTATTCAGATTACTTCCTGTACTGAATGTGTTGCCACACTCAGGGCACCTGAATGTGTTCTCTTTAGGATTACTTATTTGATCATTTATAGACTCATTCACTTCGGTTACAGGTGCTAATTCTGGATCTGGATGTGAGTCTCCACACTCATACTCATATTCAATGTTTGTTTCTGTATCTGGATGTGAGTTCCTGGCTGGTTCTGGTCCTCCACAGTCCTCCCCATCAGCTCCTGTTTCCCTCTGCTCAGTTTGTCTTTGATGAAGCATTGAGGAAAGAGGTTTCTCCTCATCATCTTCACTCTTCACAGGGACAGGAGTGAATAGGAACTTGGTGATATCAGCCTCCTCCAGCCCTTGAAGCTGCTCTCCCTCCTGACTGGTCCAGAGTTCCTCCTGTTCCTCTTTAATGTCTGGGGGCTCTGGTGGGTCCTCTTGGTCCGGGCTGGGGCTCCACTCCTGCTGCTCAGGGGGAACCTCTTCTTTACTCACTAGCTGCTGTTGGAAGTCTGTGGAGAGTAATGAAATATAAGTTTTAGAAACTGTATTTTCCTTAGCAGAAGAAATTTTATTTTTGTTAAAATATGTCGCTCTATAGTCATACAACAATCACTTAAACAGTGTGCTTGGTTCCTAACTAATGTCTGTCATCATACCATATATACTGGTACATACTATATCCAATTGGCAGTACACAGCAAGGTTTTTATTTTCTGCTGCCCTGGACATTGTTGCTACCTTCATCTCCTACATTTTGTAATTCGTATTCACAGCCTAAACACGCCCCTTGATGGTAATAATGGATTGGATTTATATAGCGTCTTATTCCCTACGGACTCAAAGCGCTTTACAGGGTTCCAGGTTCCATTCATTCACACACAGTCAAACTGGTGGTAAACTGGGATAGTAGCCACACCTGCCCTGGGGCAGACTGACGCAAGCGTGGCTGCCATTCCACGCCAACGGACCCTCCGATCACCACCTTAAACATACAGCAGTCATACACATTCACACGAGGCAAGGTGGGTGAAGTGTCTTGCCCAAGGACACAACAACCATGACACAGGTGGCCGGGCGGGAATTGAACTGCTAATCCTTGGATCATTGGCCAACCCGCTCTACCACCTGAGCCACAGTCGCCCCATGGTGTCATGGTTCACAAAAATATATCAGTGATTCTTGAGAACCACGACAAAATGCTGGGACAAAATGGAACTGCTGTTATCTTTAAAAATAAAATTATTTAAAATTGTAGATGTTATTAGAATAGAATGTCTGGAGCAGAATTATCCCCTTAAATTTTATTTTATTATTATTATGTCAAATTTATGACACTTGTTATCTTCTCATGACGTCAAAAACAGTGTGTCCACAGAGAATGTTTCAATCTTTCATATGCAATAAAACCTATTAAAAATGTACTTTGATTAAAAAGAGCTTTTTTCATCAAAGGCAACACTAAATAATCTCTCATATCAATAAAAAAAAAATTCTACTACACATTCATGTTTTCTAAGGTTTCTAAGTGGGGGGACACTCTTTGTCACCACCGTCAGCCATTTCATTAAAATGTAATAAAATCAGGCAAAATGAGGGGCAGTTGTCTTCGTGAAGGACCTATTGTCACAAGCTATCTGTGCAGAGAACATTAGAGTCAGACAGGCTCTGATTAGTGTTGTAGTTTTAGAATATTTTACATTACAAATCTTGAAAGTCCTGCGTCACAACCATGATACGTCAACACCGACTTACAATTTCTGAAGAAGTTATATGAAATGTTTCGATAATTTTATTTTCCTGAAGTAGCTCATACTAGCACCTATCATCAACAGAAAAACCGAACTGCTACTAGAAAAACTCTATTTGTTCTGTTTAAGAAACGTTAAATATGTCAACACCGTCAGATATCAAAAACATGTATATTCATATACATTTTGAAAATATTTTTTGTGGCTCTATCAGTTTTGGTGAATATTTGTGATCACTATACATCTCATGGGTCTAGCATAAAATAAGGGAACATTTATTTGTGTTTTTTGGTGACACAAAATAAGGAATGGCAAGCTAAAAAGCCCATGTTAAAAAGGAGAAGCAAGGTAAAAAGTCCATTTTGATAAAAAGGACAAAAGCTGGGAGGTTGTGTCAAACCTTAGCTCAGTAGCTTAGTATATGTTGGATACATACATGTAATTTAATTTGCCTAAACATAGGGTTTGTATTTTTTCAACATTGCACCCTGTTTGTCCCACTTTTCAAGAATCACTGATATATATATTTTGCTTCCAGCCGGCTCAAAATAAGGTTCGAGAACCGTCCGGAAACAACACAGAAGGACCCTTGTCGATGTTATCCTAATCCCACACCGCGTCCCCTTTAGAGGAGCCTGGTTTGGGAATAACCTTTTTTATCCCTTGTTTTTCCTGTTGTTTTCCTTTTTCCATGTAATGTCCTGGTCGCTGCTCAAGCGGTCATCTGGTCGACCCCCCCACCCCCCCTTAAATTGCCCCACGGGGACCAATAAAGTTTTCTTGAATCATTAGGGTGTATTCACACATGCTGTGTTTAGTTCGGTTGAAACGAACTCAGGTGCACTTCCACCTTCGGTGCGCATCTTTCAGACATGTGTGAATACAGCAATCGCACTCGGGGGCGGACCAAACAAACGCTCCGAGACCCAGCTAAAGAGGTGGTCTCGATGCGCTTCGAAACGCACTCTGCTGCAGTTCGTTTGTGGTGTGAATTTGGCCGGACTCGATCCGACCCAATTGCAGAAAGCACTGCGCCTTTTCTTTCTTTTCTTTTTTAATAAATCGCCATCAGCTTCACATTATGGGAAAGTGTTGTTGTCGCCATTGTTAGGAAGATTAGTTGTGGTTTGACCGGGAGCCCCGAGCGAAAATATTACATTTGATAATGACGCGTGCGGATCAGCGATCAGATGGAGAGGAGCGTCTCCCGTAGCCTACAGTGCCAACAGGTTCACGCTGCGCTTTGCATGAAGTGTGTGTTTTTATTGTTCTTCCCAACGGGACCGTCAATACTATCCCCGTGTCAGTTTGGTGCTGAACTGCGCCGAACTGACACCCAGCTGATACACAGCTAAATCAGCTGTGTTTCAATTTGAGCCTATTCTTCACGCGAGCCGCGCGTCCAGCAGCAAAAGTACAGTAAAAATGATGTTTCACATCGTAGGCTAGAAGCCACCTAACGTGGCATTGACATGGGGCTACATATTATAACCATATGAAACAACAATAATTTGATGTTTTTCTTCTTTATTTATAGGCTAGATGTAGGCATTTTTATTATTTTTAACACAATATTATATCAATGATATATTTCGCAGTTTTTACTTCGTTCTTCCTGCTTCTCTCCACCCCAAAATGTCTGTCCAATGAATGAATGACTTCAGATCACGTGTGGTTTTGCTTCGTAATGCTAGTTCACTTGCAAAAGGGGCAGTATGAAAGTGGACCACACCAACAAAAAAAAATACAAATTCTATTTGGTCTGGACCAAAGCAAGTGAACTAACGGACTTTCCATGTGTGAATACACCCTTAAAAGCCCTAGCTCTAGCAGAGGTGGCAGAGGACAGAGGAGTAGCAATACAAGTCAATCAAAACGGCTTTGTAGGGATTACACAGGAATTTTCTTAATTTACGGTTGGCCCTTAAAGGCCCTGGCACCCCAAATGCACTAAATCCTTCAAACTATGTTATTTCAGTCCTAGCAAACGTCCTAGACAGTAAAAAGCAGTTTTCTCAACTTGTTTCTATAATGTCCATTTAATATCAGATTTTTTGAACTTGATATCCTATATTGATTTTTACTATTTTAGACCAGGTTTACAGAGGCTAAAATAGTGATTTTAATATTAATATTTTATTGTAAGAGATTTTAATTTGAAGCCTCCATTTGTCTCAAAAACGGATAAAGGTATTTAAGCAAAGTCATTTTCCGGTACTGACATTATCAAATGTCCATTTAAAGAACCATGTTACCTTAGAAGTACCAATTATCTAATGCTTTCTGAAGTATGAGGCCTGTAATGCATGTATGACGATGATACCACTAGATGGCGCCCTGACAGAGGCCGCGTTACACCAGCAGCACTGTTTTGTTGGCAAGCGCAAGAGAAACTTTATTAAATAATGCAAATCTTCATCTCTCAGTGTTCCCTTGCGTCTTGTGCAACAATTTTGTTGTCCTTCAGTGCACAAAACAATTGGGAGTTACTCTTTTGCTTTTAAAATTTTCTGGGAAATTCTATATTCCGACATGCTGTAATAGACTAAAAATGTAATTAGATTTATAATAAGACAAAACAACAGGAAACGTTATCTGCCCTGATAATCTGTGCATCCAAATAACTGGTAGGCTACCCCGTGAAAAACATTCTTGGTCGGTCATTCCTCAGTTAACCGCGTTGAGAAGAATATAAAAAAATGGGGAATTTGTTTATGTGAAAATGTTCTTTTATAGTGACAAACATATGTCCGGCGGTGTAAGGGAAATCCATTGTGTAATATTAACCTTTGCTTTTATATAATTAGAAATAACCATTATAATTAACTTGGAACCCAATATAGGCCTACATAATCAGTTACTTCAATTTCTGACAGTCACAGCTATACATGATAATATATGTGGGAAAATCTTAGCCTTAGGAAGATATAAATCTTCTCAGCACAAATAATTTATAGTAGGCCTAGTAACCATTTCACAAGAGAAGGTCAGATAACACATGGCCATCTCAGGATGCTGGCTATAACTCAATCTGGACGGAGATGAAGCCCGAGGCCTACACTGAGACCCCGTTTCCATTTGTCTTTAACATGTGGTTTTTGTCATCGGATCACATGTGGATAGCTCTAACTACAGGTGGAAACACTCTCAAGACGCATTGAAGACGTTTTGAGATCGGATCACAAAAACCACATTCGGAGGTGGTTTACGTCGCTTAAGGTGTCGCGTGTGTCCGCATTCAAATAATAGTGGAAACAGCAATGTGACTCTTGTCCACATTAGGGACCTCCTACTCAACTGCCTACTGGCGGCTGCAACTAAAGGTTTTAGTGTGCGCCCAGTTAAAAGTATTGCAAATGACAAGCTATCTGTCCTCTGTTTTCATTTAAAGCTATGCTGTACGATCTGAGAGAGCTAGCATGATTTGAAATTAGCTTGTCCTCGGAGTTCCGTTTAAACCTGCAGTGTGTAGAATTTTGGGTTTTATTTCCTAGCAGATTTTGTAGAAAGTAATTATAATATCCATAAGTACATTTAATTTAGTGCATAATAGCTGAAAAAAATGTTTTGAAATATTTATTTTTCCCTTAGAAAGGGTCTCATATATGTCCATATTTCTGCATATTTTGGACCAAGGCCTAGTGTCGCCATCTTGAAAGTGTCATAGTTGGAATGTCATCAGGTGCATTGTTTAGAATTGTTCTTGTCCTTGAAGGCCACTGTAGCTTCTGTTATTATTCTAAAGGGTTGGGGTTACCCAGGGAGCGTTGCATTCTAGAACTTTCTTGATGATGTCATATTACACACTGCACCTTTAACTCCTCCCTCTCCCCTCGGGACTCCCTCCCCCACCCCTCGACACACAGCCGTGCACGAGCGCTGCTGGCTGCTGCCTAGCAACCTGGTAGCTATGCTGCCGCTGCCTCATTGAGCGAGAGCTGAGCTAACGGTCGGCTGCGTTTCTCGACTAACTACGATGTCTCATTCACCGGTAAGAACACACCTATAATATTATAATGATAAATGTTTATAACAAACATGATGAGGCCTACTGTTACTGTTAGTAGTAGTACTCACAGCCGTCAGCCTAGCTCATAAGCACATATTGACTGGTAACAGTAAAAAAAAAAGTTCAGTAATACAGCACGATATTTCTATCACAGTTTACTTACACACTTATTTTGTGTACATTACACTTTATTTATCATTCATTGTTTTGCTTGTCAGAGTTCACAAGATGAGAGTTTTTTGGGCTCTGACTCAGACTACAGTCCCGAGCCAAGCACCACGCCTCGTCGGCTCAGAGGGGACGGGCCCGAGGTCGAGTGTCTGCCAGAGGGCAGGCTATTAGGGGCCGAGGAAGTAGAGGTGGAAGATGGGGAGCAAGGGGAAGTGGACGAGCGGGAAGAAGCAGGAGAGGGGGGGGCTGCAGTAAACCTGGGGCAGGAAGATGTACTGCGAGTGGAGAACCTGCAAGCTCTAAGAACCAACCTGGTGCATCTGCCACAACTGCAGAGAAATGCCGACGAATGTGGAGCGCAAGTGCTGTGGGCAACAACCTCTCTCATGTATTGCAATGCTGCCCCAGATCGAGGCATATATTCTAGAAGAGGGGCACCTGCGCCTTGCAATCAGGATCTGGAACGATGTGCGGGCTTTAGATGACCTTCCAGACCCAGGGGAGAGCAACAAACAATTTAGATATGCTGCATACCGACAGTTTGTTGTGTGGCAATATGGGGCACGTGGAGCAGGGAACAGAGTGGTCATACCCAGTTGCTGCGTGTGGAAGATAAGAGACCGCTTCCCAGATCCACACGGACAACATAAAGGCTTCATCCCACACAGGTTGCAATGAACAAACAGTTTAATTGTATCACTAAGTGAAAGTTATTTATACAATGTACATAGTTTCTATTTCTTTGCAAAGTCCTTTTGTTTTTATATTACGTTTGAATAAAATATAGAAAATTACTTTTCATTTCTGTTATTATTACTGATATCAAGACATAACATTTATCATCTCTGTAAATGCTGCACAAAATAATTACAACCAATGTCGGGTAACAATATATAATTTTTTATTCAATATAAACAGGTATAAACATGGTCAAAAACATTGTCCCGGGGTCCAGTTTTCGCAGACAGGTCTGGCTCTGCACGCGGCTGCATAGGCTGTGGCAACTTATTCTTTTGGCAATGAATGTCCTAGGGAGAGAATATCATAAGAAACACGGTATTATGGGTTTTAAACAGAGCTGCGGAGAAAAGCCTTCATGACATGTGGTTTATCCTTGCACTTTGAGTGCCAAGAAAAGCGCTATATAATTCCAATCCATTATTATTGTTCAGAAAATAGGTTGATCAGCACTTCTGTATCTGTAATATTATACCTCATGATGTTTGCTGGAACCCAGAAACACATCTTTACAACTTACACCTTAGACCAGAGCTAAATGGATTTTAATGTGTAACATAGTAAAGTTAAAACTTTATGATCATATAATAATGTAAGAATACTAACCTAGCCCTTTGCTAAGTTGCATCTGCAACAGCTGCTGGGTAGTGGGTGCAGGAACACCTGATAGAACCCCATACTGACGTGGATCAGTAGGCCGTATTGTTCTTCTCCTTGGCACAGCCCCCCCAGACAACTTCTTCTGCAGGATTTTACTCTGAAGGTCTTTGATATAGCTGTAGTCCTTCTCTTGCTTGAGTGTGTACAGGCTCCACTTCCTGGACTTTTTATTGTACACTTTTCCGTATCTGGCATGAGAAAAAGTATTATAAGTTTAGTGATTCACTGATTGACACGGAGGAGTAACTGGTCTCCGTGCTTGTGTGTGTGTGTGTGTGTTTTTCCGGGAGTGAGCGAGGCAAACATTTAAATGGTAGCATGGTCTATGACTTTCATTTTGCCATACTTGTCACCGTTTTATAAAAGCAATAGCTCACTTCAGTCTGTGAAATGCGCTCATTATACCACTGTGGTGGCAGATGTTGAATGTTGGAATGCTTATTAATGCAATAGGAAACATTGTATTTATCGAATATTGTATGCTCTGCTTCATACTAAACTGTTGCTGTTTTAACTGTCTGCATTTTGAAACGTCCAAATCCCCCCTCTCCACGTACTATGTGTATTCCACACCTACACCCAGCCTATTGTCTTCAGACTGTCCCCCCCTCCACCCCCGCCCCCATCCTCAGACACACCCTTTAGTGTTCTTTAGGACTCCTGTCTATTGTTTAAGTGTAAACTAATTACATGACAAAGACGGTGTCATGTTTTTGATGCTTTGTCTAAATGCTCAAACTACAGCTTATGTTGTCTGATCTAACTTTCTCACTACACCACAGCTTTGCGTCAGTCCGAACAATGCCCGCTAACTGTGTTATAATGAGCACATTCCACAGCCTGTCGTGAGCTACTGCTTAAATATATATATATACACACACACACATATACACACACAGGAATTACTTGTAATAAAACGTACTTAATAGAGCCGTCAGCCTTTCTCCTGGCTGGTCTGTGGACATGGTGGTTGTAGTCCAGGCCAGCCAGCATGACTCGAGCTGCATAGACCGGTGGGGAGAAGCTGAAGCGCTTGCTTGCATACATTAGAATATGATTGTGGAATGACTCCAGCTCTGCAGTTGACCTATGAGCACAGTAAAACAATACAACAATTACTTTACATGGAATACGTTGTTTCAGAATATGTGATGCCATGTCTTTGATAGTATTATAGATCCCTGTGTCTGTAGGACAAAATAAGTCATAGGCAATGTGAAAAATCCAAATCAATTTCCAAACATAGAACATTATAAGTGTGAGAGTACATGCATAAATAAAGATTTGTACAATAACCCCTGTAATGATAAATAATCTCACAGCTTCACTATACATTTGAACAGGCAAACTAAGACATATCATGCTTTAAGTACCCCTCATTGTCTGGCCAGACAGTCCCCAGGTGATTCATTCAGCCAGCCTGTAAACTTCCTGTATACAGACTATTGTAAATCAAATGTATGCATCTACCCCTTGTGGTGCAAATGTGACATCAATATGTGATGCTCCTTACAGTAAACTATCACTCTTGACTGTCTGCTTTGCATGAGCAGCAGAAAGTGATCCTCTGGAGAAACTCTTGTCATTAAATAAAAGTCTTTGCTACATATATACAATACAGTATCGTAGGTTATCATTTTCTCTTTACACCCCCTAACAAAAATAAAATGACACCACCTACTGAAGAGGGCTGATATTTGAGTGTGATGGTCTCACGTTTGTCAATGTTGACCATGCAGATGATCTGTTTGGAGACATTTTCCATGACAGAATATGTACAATACTGTGCACAGAATCCAGGGCTATCCATGCGCCCATCCCCTTTAAAGAGAAATTATATTGTTTTAAAAGACAGCCACAAGGGTTAATAGTGCATTTCAGACAGATGATAAAAACAACCAAGTAGCCTGGCATCAGTTCAAAATCAATAGAGTAACACAGTTAAAAATATACTTACATTGTATGCACATTTTATTAAATGTAATTTAAAACCTCATCATACTGCTTTCTGTGTGCACTTTACTTAGTTTTTTGTTGTACTGTTTTGGGTCAGCATGCATCTGCTATACCAATGCAATATTCTGGAAACTGGAATTGAACTATAAGTTGTATAGTTTGTCTGGTGTCAAACTCACCCAGTGCCACAACAGGCCCCTTTGACTGAAGCTGGCTGATGATTGAGGCTCTCTGCTCATTCCAGAACTCCTTCACAGTGTCCACACAGTAGGAGTCCTGAATCCTGAAGAAGGATGAACTGTCCACCATCCCCATTCTCATGAACTTGAAAAGCAGAGATATTTTGGCGAAGTTGTTGCCTGACAAGAGGATATTGGTGGCCAACATGAAATCTCCAACCAGCATTCTGTATTTTAATGTTGGCTGGGATGCCCATTTCCACACAGTGTGGCCGTAAGGACACATCTGAGAACAAGAAGAGGAGAGAGAAATCATGTAACAGTTAACAGTATACACAATATTTGATAATCCACATAAATTATTAATGCAAGTGAAAAAGTAGACACCAAATAAAGACTCACCCATTCAACAACAGCAGCTGTTCCCCTGGACTTGACAGTGCATTCAAAAGGTCCAGGTGCCCGGCACTCTACCTTCGTTTGTGGGTCCTTAGTAGGACACATGTTAATAGGGAGAAGGAGATACTGTGCAAGCTGCTTCAGGCTTTGATGATATGCAATGGATGCATGCTGGCCAATTATGTCATCCACAACAATGACTTTTATTTACTCTGGAAATGTAGGCATGTCCGAGGCACTTGGATCTGAGGTGTTGTCTTGAACCTCATGAACAGTGTCCTCCATGCTGACTGTTGGAAGTGCTTCTAAGCAAATCTGACTCTTGAGAGCACCGCCAGTCCTATTGTAATACAAATAGCACTGTGAAATCACAAGCAAAACACATTATTTTGACTGTAGGTATAGCCAAAGGTTACGGAACCTACCTCACACAAATACGAGGCATATAATCTGCATCGTCACTGTCATCATCTGAATCGACTTCCCTGGTATCATCTTCTGCTAATGATGACAGACACTGTGTCCTTTTGTGTCATCCTCCCAGTCAATGCTGGGGACAAAAGAATAAAGTCATGGATAATAAGAATACATTTTTTTTTCCTCAAACACAAAATTAAAAATTAAATATAAATGTGCTGCAACGTACGTAGCGTTTTGAATGTCGTTATGCTCTTCAGCATCAACATCAGCGGTCAGGTTCAGGGATGACATACTAAATAAATAGAAAGGAAAACAACAACAATTGAACATGACACAGAGGTAGTGCAGGGACAAGATTGTACATTTAAATAATTTTTGGAGATATAGTACAAGAAATAAGATTTTTTTTTTTATTAGTACATCATGTATCATACCTCGCATTCAATTCCTCAAGAGCTGTCTCGTCAGGACTGCTGACGTCTAATTCCTGAACTCCAGCTACTGAGAAGTCATCAGCTCTGTGGAGATTACAAAATTACAGAATTATTGTCAGCGTGTGTTTTCCAGGAGATACATTTGTTCTTCATTATACCAAGGATGCAATACAGGATTAGTCATTAGTTGAAATATAAGTATAAGGCTTGGCAAGTATCTTCAATCAGTATTTTTATTTAGTTAGAGGTACCATTTAACTGTATAATTGACATATCATTTACTTTTGGACTGGAATATAAGGAATATGTGAAGAGAGAGTAAATGGGGAGGGAGGGGGGATTGAGTTAAAAGCTGTTAAGTATCACAATGCATTACAATGTCTGAGTTTTTACACGGAAAATTCATATACTACAGCTCTGAAAAAAATTAAGACACCACTCCAAATGTTCAGTGTCTCTTGTTCTATTATTTATAGGCATATGTTTGAGTAGAATGAACATTTTGGTTTTATATTATAAACTACTGACAACATTTCTACCAAATTCACAATGAAAATATTGTCATTTAGAGAATTTTTCAATAAGTAATGTAGAGATAATTAAGAAAAATCCAGACTGGTCTCTTAATTTTTTCCAGAGCTGTATATAAGAAGCTTCTCTTTTCCCCATACACACAGAGTAAACACTAACTGGCCCAAGGTCTGCGCATATATTTGGTACTGTAATGGGAAATATTGCATGATCTCAAATGATAGAATGCTTCCCCCCCCCCCCCCCCCCCACGTACCATGTGTATTCCACACCTACAACCAGCCTATTGCCTTCAGACTATCTCCCCCTCTACCCCCACCCCCCCAACCCCCATCCTCACAAACACCCTGCGGTGGTATTTAGGAAACCTGTTTACATAGTGTGTAGTCTGGCTTGACCACTCCCGCCAGCGTCTATTAAGCGCTGGCGTCGGCAAACAACGCTATGCCTCCATTGGCTGCTTTCCGGGGTTAGCCCCGCCGTAGATGATTGTGATTGGTTTAAATAAATAAAAACAGGCCAGCCCAGTTTCCCCCCGAATAGACGGCTCTAAACGGAGTGCTTCCAGACCATACTACTTGCTGTAGTTTGGTCTGGTTTAGCCTTTACTTACCGATCAAAGACAGACTCGGGATAAATGCTTGACAATGGCGGAGCAGGAGGTCTCATTGATCCGTGTTTCAATGGTGTCGAGGAATTAGCCTGGTCTTAACTATAAAAGAAAAACAGAGCCTGCATCAACACGTTTGTGAAAAGTCTTGACGAAATGACACATTCAGACGCTGACGACCACATGGCATTAGACAAAATAATATAATTAGAAAGGAACGTTATAGGCAACGTTAGCTGTAACTTGTAATTACTAAGCCTAGAACGACAGGGGAGCTAACGTTAGCATCGGGCTAATATGGCTAACGCCACATAAATAGCCATGGCTAGACTTCTTCTGAACACAAATTTAAAATAAACGGGAAACAGAACGAAAGCTTACCTGTCCAAGAGAAAAACGGCAATGATGGCAGTGATGATTTGAGGTATCATGTCATCTGCTGCTGTTAGTCAACTGTGTTATCAAGTCCAAAGTCACCACAGCCATCTACCAGAATATTTTAGAGCACTTCATGCTTCTGTCTGTTGACAAGCTTTATGGTGATGACAATTTCCATTTCCAGCTAGACTTGGCACCTGCCCACAGTACCATAAACCACTGGTAACTGGTTGACTGACCATGGTATTACTGTGCATGAATGGCCAGACAACTCTCCTGACCTGAACTCAATAGAGAAACTATGGAGTATTGTTAAGAGGCCATCCATAACATTGCACCCACATACCTAACAGACCTCATCCAAATTGCCACTCCCTCCCGTGCACTCCACTCCTCCTCCTCCTCCGTACACCTAGTAGTCAGGGGTAGTGCATTCCAGAGCAGCGCTGCTCTGGAATGCACTACCCCTCCGACATCCGCAACACTGACTTCATATCCCTGTTCAAATCTAAACTCAAAACTCACCTTTTCAAATTTGCATACACCTCCTGATGTTCCCTTCCCGTTTCACCATATCACCATCATCCACTGCCCACTTTATTTGAACTGTTTTTAATTCAATTCATTGTACTGTATATTTCTCTGACTGTACCGTGTCCTTGAGAGTCGTGAAAGGCGTCCTAAAATAATTTTTTTACGTACAAGACTAAACGTTTGATATTACATAACATACCATATTAGTATACAGATCAGAATTAGAACAGATTTAAATACAGATATGACTTTAATAGCATAATAATATCATGGAAAAGTCAAATCCAAAAGTGATACTTTCATAATACAGTCCCCTCCATAAGTATCGGAACCGTGAGGCCAATTCCTTTATTTTTGCTGTAGACTGGAAACATTTGGGTTTGACACCAAAAGATGAATGTGACCCATTGTCATCACAAAACGTTTGCATTCTTCTTTTGTGATGCTTTTCCAGGCTTTCACCGCAGCCTCTTTCAGTTGCTGTTTGTTTTGGGGGGTTACTCACTTCGGTCTCCTCTTTAGCAGGTAAAATGCCATTTCTTGTCCCTGATGAACTCCTTTGTTGTTTTTGCAGTTTTTTTTATCATTATCTTGCTGCATGATGGAGCATCTTCCAATCAGTCTGGTTGCATCTTTCTTTAAATTGGCAGACCGAATGTTTCTGTAGACTTCTAAGTAAATTTTGCTGTTGCCATCATGTGTTACTGTGTTGTTGTCAAGATGAACCTTTACCAAAGTGATGGAAAGGCTAAAGTTTGGAGAAAGAAAGGATCTACTCATGATCCCAAACATACAGGCTCATCTGTGAGACACGGTGGAGGCAATGTCATGGCTTGGGCTTGCATGGCTTCTTCTGGGACGGGCAATTTATGTAACACATGATGGCAACAGCAAAATGAACTCAGAAGTTTACAGAAACATTTTGTCTGACAACTTAAGGAAAGACGCAACCAAACTGATTGGAAGATCCTCCATCATGCAGCAAGATAATGACCCAAAACACAACAAAGGGGTTAATCAGGGGCAAGAAGAGGAAGGCTTTAGACTGGCTAAGTCAATCTCCAGACTTAAACCCTATAGAGCATGCATTTTACCTGCTAAAAAGGAGACTGAAGAGAGTAACCCCCTAACACAAACAGCAACTGAAAGAGGCTGCGGTGAAAGCCTGGAAAAGCATCACAAAAGAATAATGCAAAAGTTTGGTGATGTCAATGGGTCACAGGCTTGATGCAGTTATTGCAAGCAAAGGATTTGCCACAAAATAGTAAGTTTTATTCACTTTAATTCATTTAAAGTCTATCTGTTCCAATACTTCTGCTCGCCTAAAAATGTGGTGTTCCTTTACAAATAATGATATCTTCTCAGTTGTGTATCGGATCCAGATGTAAATACCTGGAAATGAGAGCTGAAATGTTGAGCTATTGTCTCATATTCATCTTTTGGTGTCAAACCCAAATGTTTCCATTCTACAGCAAAAATAAAGGAATTGGCCTCACGGTTCCATACTTATGGAGGGGACTGTATTGTAAATCAGGGGTGTCCAAACTACTGCCCACCCTTTTTAATTGGCCTGCAGCACATTCTGAAAATAGAATGGAAAACAGCCCTTCAGTGCCAACAAAGGAAAAAATAAGCTGGAGACACTGTATTTAATCGATATTAATAAGCCCAACTACTTAATAAATTCTGTAAATAAAAGTAGCTTTTATGTAACAAACATAAGTTGATGTGTCAACAAGCCCATTAACCTATTGCATAACAAGCTTGAAATATAGCCTGCTTCCCTTTTCCCCCTCTATACAGGGCTGTGAAGGGGGGGGGGGTCACTATCCTGCCTAAGAAGCAATCTGAGGCTGCTGTTTTGAAAATCATTTGCCAACCCTTTTTGATACAAAATTAATGAAAACTCAATAACGTAAAGTTGTGATGTATTTTTTCCTTCTTTGAGCATATTAAATTATCATGCATAATTAGGCTAATTCACATTTAATTGACTTGGCTATTGATCTCGATATTTTTCCCCTCAAGTGATTGGCCTGGCCCTTGATATATTTTTAAGTATTTGGCCTTCAGTGAAAACAGTTTGGACACCCCCAGTGACCCCTTAATACTTTATCTTTCTTGTGTGTATACATTTCTGTTAAAACGTAGGCCTAGTTGTATTTTATTCTATTTTTATTTCTATTGTAGGCCTATTTTATTTATATGTTGAGCACAGTAGTAAGGACTCGTAGTAGCCTATGTCACACAAACATTTCACTGCCACTGCCCATCATGTATGAGTATCTGAGAAATAAAAACCTCTTAATCTTGAACGTTTGATCTTGACTGGGCTACTACTAGTTCACTCCCGTTAAGATGATTACACGTTGCTTGACAACCAACGCACTCCGCTCCGAATACAACTACTGTTGCCAGACTATTTGTGTTGGTGGAAAACACATCAATTCCTAAATGGTAATCAAATATCAATTTTTAAAGTCAAATTATGAATTTAACTTGTACAACTGCTGTATTAAAGCAATATCACACTCGAGATCTTCATCGCCCGCCTTAAAATGGCGGACCTGGGACGCATCAGTGGACAAAGAGGTTTCAACGTTCCTTAATCTGTAGCTAAAGAAGGTGCATTTCTCTTATTAATAATGAACCTGTAATGTTAGATGAACAAACCTGCTCCGTTTAATCGAACTTCAGGCTTCAAAACAGCGTCCAGTTGTCTCTGTTGTCGCTCGTTCTTCTCTTTTGAACGACAGAGTTCCTCCTCGTACTCTGCTATGGTTCTTTCAAACAGAACAAATATCTCTCCAGCAGCCGCAGTTAGTCGCTGATTCACCAACTCTCTCACCGTTTGGACTTGAGACATTTCTACCATTGAGTAATGTTTATCCAGTAATACAGCGGCTATGATAGATTCTTGCTGCAGTTTTAGAGAAAATTGTAGAACTAAAATGCCTTACTCTTAGGAATAGCGCCATTGAGTTCCAAGTTAGTCAGAGTAAGGACAATCACTTCCAGTGCGTGGAGATTTCTGGACTTCAAAATAAAAGCCTCAAAGACGTAAAATATTTTAAAATAATAAATTACAAAAACATTTGGAAGTTTGATATTCTCACACAAGGGACACAACCCCTTTCTCATCAAATTTTTTTGTTTGTTTTTTCGGTTACACTAGTTCTACTCAGGTAAAGCGCCACATGGTCAGTGAGGAACATCCGGTTCCGGGCAACATGTTAAATAACCTTCAAAACAAAAGTCTCAAATCTTAAAAGAATGTACACAAAAAAAACTTTATTCAGATTGTAAAAAATTACATTTACTGTAAGGTAGCCCGTCGCTCTATTGCGCAAGATATTAAAAAATTTAGTTGTCCTGTTTTGAAAGAAAATTAAATAGATATTTTACAAACAGACAAAATAAGAATTCAGGAACAGGAAGCAATCCCCAGATAAAGATAATTCATTTTCTGACGTTGGTCAGAAGATTTTCAACATTTAAGTGTTACAGAATCTATTTTAGATACAGCCCTTTTCATTTGATAAATCAAAACATATTATGTACAGGTTTTAAAAATTGATTTGGACTCCATGTTTTCAGATCAAAATATCATAAATTCATTAATCGGACATCCTTCTGTAATAACATACAGAATAGTGATGGTGAAATTATGGAAAGGAAGGGAGGGAATCGAGGCGCGTTAGAGGGGAAAGTCACAATGAACCAAAATAAACCAAAATATGATCAAGCGTCGCGTGGTCATTGCATGCATCGCTTTTGGTGTGAACGCACCTTTAGAAGTCGAGATGTGTTAAAAGGAATATTAACATTTAAACATAGTTGTTCACAAATCCTGCAGCGCAATCGTTTCTCTCATGTGTGGACAGACATGTGTCGTGTCAGAGATCCCGTCAGGTTAAATCTTTTACCACAAATTGAACACTTGAAAGGTTTCTCCCCGGTATGGATGGTCATGTGTCGTGTCAAATGTATCTTCTGTGTAAATCTTTGACCACAAACAGAGCAAGCGAATGGTTTCTCTCCGCTGTGAATTCTCAAGTGTGCCTTCAGATTTGAAATTTTTCTGAATGGTTTACAACACTCTGAGCAGCTAAATGGCTTCACAATAGTATCACGTTCATTATTATTCACCAGGTTTAAAGGTGAATTTGTTTTTAATGTCTCTCTCCTGTCTTCGGTCTCATGTTGTAAATGTGAATCTGGATGTGAGTTCTTAGGTGGTTGGGGTCCTCCACAGTCCTCTCCATCAGCTCCTGTTTCCATATGTTTAGTTGAGCTGCTGGCTCCAGGCTCTGTCTCTCTGTTCTCCTCAGTTTGTTTTTGCTGAAGTTTTGATGGCCGACGACACTTGTGTCTTTTTAACTGTGTATACCAAGTGAAACTTTGCTCACATAATCTACATCTGAAGAGTTTCTCCCCTGTGTGGGTGACCATGTGTGCTGTCATATGGGCCTTCTGTGTGAATCTTTTACGACAAACCGAGCAACAAAAGGGTTTCTTTCTCATGTGAATTCTCATGTGTATCTTCAAAGTACCATTTATGCAAAATCTTTTCCCACAGTCAGAACAGGCAAATGATTTCTCTTCAGGATGAGTCTTCATGTGGTTTTTAAGAGCAGCCCGGCGAGAAAATATTTTATCACAAACACAACAGCTGAAATGTTTCTCATTAGTATTATATCCCTTATCACATTTAGGGACTTTTAGAGACTTTAAATCTGACTGAGGTTCACCAGTCTTCTTACAGTCATCATCACTTTCATCAGTCTCAGGTCCTACTTCTGGATCTTGATGTGGGTTGGCTGGTTCTGGTCCTCCACAGTCCTCTCCATCAGCTCCTGTTTCCATCTGTTCAGTTTGGTTTTGGTGAAGCTGTGAGGACTGATGACAGACACGTGTGTGTTTTTTTAACTGTTGAGCCCACGTGAATCCTTGGTCACAGATGCTGCATATGAATCTTTTCTCTGCTGTGTGGATGGCCATGTGCTGTGTCAAAAATCCCTTCCTTGTAAATACTTTACCACAAGCTGAGCATCTGAATGGTTTACCATTCTTATATTTCACACCACTTTCAGAGGCACCATTATTTTTCTGATAAGTTAAACTTGAGTGAGGTTCTCGTGGCTCTCCATGGACTTCAGTCTTAGGTCCTGATTCTGGATCTGGCTGTGAGTTCCTGGCTGGTTTTGGTCCTCCACAGTCCTCTCCATCAGCTCCTGTTTCCATCTGTTCAGTTGAGCTGCCGGCTCCAAGCTTTGCTGCTCTCATATCCCTTTTAGAGATATCATACTTTTTTAGAGATTTAAAACCTGACTGAGGTTGTTTGGTCCCCTTGGCAATGTTGGAATATTCATCATTGTCTTCAGTGACATGTCCTAATTCTGGATCTGGATGAGAGTTCCTGGCTGGTTCTGGTCCTCCACAGTCCTCTCCATCAGCTCCTGTTTCCATCTGTTCAGTTTGTTTTTGATGAAGCTTTGAGGACTGAGGATGGAGACATTTGTGTTGTTTTAGTTGATAACGCCAAATGAATCCTTGGTCACAAACACTGCAGCTTAATCTTTTCTCCCCTGTGTGGACACACATATGTCTTGTCAAGGTTACCTGATGTGTAAACCTTTTTGCACAGACCGAGCAGCTAAATGGCTTCCCTTCAGGATGAGTTGTCATGTGTTTCTTCAGGTGTTTCCTAAAGCAAAATGTTGTACTGCAAACTGAACAGCTGAATGGTCTGTGAATATATCCCATGCCGTCTTCAGCCACAGTTCCTAATTCTGGTTCAGGATGTGAGTTCCTGGCTGGTTCTGGTCCTCCACAGTCCTCTCCATCAGCTCCTGTTTCCATCTGCTCGATGGAGCTGCTGGCATGAGGCTCCGCCTCCCTCATATCACTTTTACAGATTTCATCAGTTTTTGGAGACTTTAAACCTGACTGAGGTTCACTGGTCTCCTTAGAATAATCATCACTGTCTTCAGTCTCAGAGGAGTCCTGAATCAAAGCTTGTAAATGTGGATCTGGATGTAAATCTTCTATCTCATATTCAATGTTTGTTTGTGGATCTGGTTGCGAGTTCCAGGCTGGTTCTGGTCCTCCACAGTCCTCTCCATCAGCTCCTTTGTCCTTCTTTTCAGTTTGTCTCTGATGAAGCTGTGAGGACTGAGGTTTCTCTTCATCATCTTCACTCTTCACAGGGACAGGAGTGAATAGGAACTTGGTGACATCAGCCTCCTCCAGCCCTTGAAGCTGCTCTCCCTCCTGACTGGTCCAGAGTTCCTCCTGTTCCTCTTTAATGTGTGGGGGCTCTGGTGGGTCCTCCTGGTCCAGACTGGGGCTCCACTCCTGCTGCTCAGGGGGAACCTCTTCTTTAACCACCAGCTTCTGCTGGACATCTGTGGAGAATAATAAAATCCACCTTTTATAAAACAGTAACTTTCTGCAAACGCTTAAACTACTGCCACAATTTTTAAAAACATATCTTTCACTTACTCTGATTTAGGTTGCATAATTCAAAAAATGTCAAAGTTGAAAACTTTCCATGGGAATTAACAGGAATTTTGGGAATAAACAGGAATTAACTAAATTTAAGGTTTGCCCTCACCAGTGATTTTAAATATAATTGGGGAAAATATATTTTAGCATAATTGTGACTAAAACATTCAGATTTCATGCAAGTAAATTTAAGTATAAATGGTATTTGTCAATCACATGCACCCTTTCTCTCAGGAAAAGCCTCCACAGGAAGAAAGGGATGCCTTTTTCCAGAAGTGGTGGAGACCATATTGGGCGTCCTTCGGCAGGGCAGAGGTGGACCTCTGCTTCGACCAATCTATTGAATGAATATCTCCAGGAGAAAATTCCCCCTTTGGTTCTCCGGGAGAAGGGGGATCCTCCCTCTGGGACAGAATGCTTCAGAATTGCTTTAAGCATCTGGCGGACATACACACTGCCCGGCCAAAAAAAAGTTACCTCCTGGATTTTACTAAGCAAATACGCAAGAGCCCTCCATTGCTCAAAAACTGCAGTGTTTAATATATTTCAGTTGGCAACACATTATCTAACCCTAACTGATGTAGTGAATAGCTTACTTTTTCCTTAAAATCCATGTCAGAAGACATATGCTGTGGTTTTGGAAAATATGTAAGTCTGTTTTAGAGGAGTGAATTTATTGGCCTGCATCCAACAAAGAAAACTACTAAAGAGAAGCTGAAACTACCAGAATCGTGTCCAGAACTGTCCAACGCATTATTAAAACCAGAATAGATAGGATTGAACCGTCAACTTTGAGGAAGAAATGTGGTCGGAAAAACATCTTTGATGATCATAATGGGAGATCACCTAAAATAAATTTAAAAAAATGGTGGAATCCAAAATTTAAATAGAATAGTAGAACTCCCGGCAATGTTTAAGAGTAAAAGTAAGAGCATTTCCACACGCAAAATGCAAAGAGAATGGACTATGCATACTATCAGTGGGGCTTATAAATAGAATGCTTCAATTTGCCAGGGAGCATAGTAGATTGGACTCTGAAGCGATGTTAAAAGGTTGTGTGGTCTGACGAGACCAGATTGAACCTGTTCCAGAGTGATGGGGGCATCAGGGTAAGAATACAGGTGGATGAAGTGATGCTCCCATCATACCAAGTGCCAACTGTACAAGCCTGTGTGGCAGTGTACAGTAGGACCAGGTCAACTCATGCACTGAGTAACATGAAAGAAAACACATGTAGCGGCCAAAGATAGCAGCACAGGGATCTAGTAAAGATGAAAAATCAGTCAACAGATTGTGTTATTCTATTTACAGACACCAGAATGCAGGACCCCCATACCTCCTAATTCCATTTGGGAATAAAAATCCAAATTTCTATGTTTCTAAAGGCAGGCTAGTAAGGTGTAAAATGTTTTTGCCTTTGCACCTAATGCTAAAACAACCAAATTGTAAACTACCCACGGTGTAAGCCATATGTTTAAAAATGTGTCAATGCTATGCTGCATATTCAGGAAAGAGGCTAGGAGGGAATCATCACAGTATACACCCACTATAAAAACTAGAACACTGAGCTGGACATGTTTATACCAACCGCAGCCAGAATGTATTAAACATTAAGGTCTGTATAAACATAAACAAATGTTCACTGGACATTATATGCCTTTAAAACAACATAACTTAATGTACATTTGCCTGGGCACGGTGAGAAAAAACTGCTGCTTGAATCTTTTACGGGTTGGTCGACAGCCCAGAGATTGGCAGCAAAAAGACAATGGACCACAAAACTAAAAACTTGAATGGCCAACGGTCTAAATGAAGTACAATAAAGTACATTTAATGCCGACTCTGGACTGGAGACAATGTGTTGTGGAAGATCATTTTGATTTGTTCAAATCTACCATTGATGTGTTATTCTGTTCCTTAATAAACAGTGTGTTTTAGCACTGCTGTTCCTTTGGGAATAGTGAAGTAAGTATTTGAAATCTTGTTTGCCTGTGCTGTTTGTTTATCCGAGATGATACAACTACTTTGAGAAACATTTCCTCCCCTTACCCAGGGCTGTACAGTGCGACAGTTTTGATCGCATTTGCTACTGAAATTGATCACGTGCGATGATGAATACCAGGGCCGGCGGTAGCCAGGGGCCAGGGTGGGCCGTGCCCACCCAAATGTGGGCTGTGCCCACCCAACCAAAAAAAAATAATATTTTTTTTTTTTTTTTTTAGGTGGAAGTCCAGATCCAATATCGGATGGACCTGTTCATTCGCTGCCCAAGAAAATGTCAAATAAAATTCTGACAATTAATCAATACTAAAGAATATACCATTTCCATGCATTGCTTCTAATTGTATTATTGGGTGGGCAGGACAGCCTGCCTCCAAGTTACCCACCCGCTTATAGTGGTCACTGGTCAGCAGAGCCAGCCCGAGGCATAAGCGGAATGAGCGGTTGTTTAGGGTCCCGACTGCCAGGGGGGCCCCCCCAATTTTATTTTTTTATTTTTATTTTTTTTAGTTTGTGTGTTTGATATCAACATCATATTATGTAAATGTAAATTATCATACAATAAAAGGAATACAATGTTTTGGTAGATAGTTATTAGCTTAATAATTGAATCAGTTCATCTGGGAGGTAATCCGAGGTTAACTGATCACATCACGTTCAAGTCCATGGCATGCACAGTGTGTATTGAGTTTATTTAAAAATATTTGAAAATGGGGCTGCCCTCAGTTGCCCATGCACTGTGTATACTGTAGTCTATAGCCTATTTCAGCCTCGTCTGTGGAAAAAAAGATAACTGGACAACAGAGTTATTCTGCTTTGTTCCTCTCACTGAATTTAAATTAATTCATTACATTACAAAGAAATATGTCCCGTAAAAGAAAAAGATCACCAAGCCCATCACAGAGGACCCTGCATACTATTTTTTATTTCAAATGTATATTTCTATGGAAAATCCATGTCTTTCTTCAATAGCTTCTGATTCATCCGACCCAGTGTCCCCAAATTATTTGTTCACACAAAATTCCTCAGATTTAGCCTCTTAATCTTCCTCTCAAAGGGCACCAGATTCATGCATTTCACTTTAAAAAGGTAAAAAAAAATCTCCCGGGGGGCCTACCTCCGGACCCCCTAGCAGGGTCGTGGCCCCTCGGCTGGCTACTATTTTCACCCAGCTGGACATCAGAGGCAATAGTGGAAAGTAGTGTGTATAGTATATAGCTCTGGACTACCACCATCCAGGTTGCCCAGTCCCAAAGCTTTCTCTTCAATCAGCTCAGGCTGCCTACAGTTAATACTGCGATTAAGAAAAATAGATACATTATGTTGTATTATAATGTATATTATATGTTATTCATAAACATTTTGGGAAAAAAACGTGCAAGAATCAAATTTCCCACACAGCAACACTCAACGTTTATTTGCATATTGTGTACACAATTCACAGTAAATGTGCCAAAAAGCAGACGCAGAGATCTTACAAGGGCAAAAAATTTCGGCTCGCGCGCTCCACGCGCGCTCGCATCTTCGTTCTCCCGGAAAACTGTGCCCACCCAAAATTTCGAAAGGCCCACCCAAGTCTGACTTTCTAGAACCGGGCCTGATGAATACGAATCTATTCGCACTTGTGCGACAGCTTGATAATGAGGAGAGGCTGTCTTTGAAACACAGAGGAGAGATGCGCAACACTGCTTAGAGGGCTCTACATTAACACTGCGGGTAAATGAGACTTAGGCAAGTAAGTTATTGAGTCCACCCTCCACTTTGGCTGGTGAAAGATGTGTGCTCGGGACCTGTGCTCGTGCAGCAATTCTAGTTATAAAAACTTCACGGCTTCAACAGCAATTACCGGAAGGAGACGGCACATTACCGCAGTTAAGTTAGTGCGTGTACAAACAGAACATTTCCTGTGCGCCTTCACATTAAAAGCCTGTTACTAGCCAAACGTGAGTTGACTTTTATTTTGAAGCCGGTAAGAACAGGAAGTTAGCGCTTTTTTCTAGCTTGAAAGGCAACTCCTTCAGCTGCAGAGAGCAGTCAACAGTAGCCTAGTCTATTTAAACTTTTAAATAAGCCACTGAAAAGCTACTCCCAACACATTCACAACAACCTATTTAATTTATCCTAAATTGTACCAATATGTATACTTATTTATTTAATAGGCTATGTTTAATGTTTTAAAGTTTGGTTTTAATTAACAGAAGGACATTATAATAATAATAATTCTGAATCAGCAAAAAATTGCAATTGGCAGGTTAGATTCTTTTTTCTAAATTGCAATCAGTGCACCCCTATTAATTTTTCTACAATTATTACTGCACACACTAGGATATAATATTAATTGTGAATCTCAAATGAGACCAAGATGACAGGCTCAAAGGTAATTAGAGCGAAATGCAAGGGTTAAGGTTATGCAAGTTTTCAAATCATAGCCTACTTTGTGTGCTACCAAATTTATTTTTGTGCTACTGAATTTTTTTTGCTTGCTAGCACCAGTGCTACCACCTAAAAAAATAAGCGTACAGCCCTGGCCTTACCCTAACTCTGTGTTACCCAGACTGGGTCCCAGAGAACTGAGCTGAGGGGAATGGAGGTTGAATAAATTGTGCAACGTATTTGGACCCTATTGAATAAAACAGGCTGGTACCTTGTGTAGTTCTTCTACATTCTAATAAAGAAGACAGGCTAGTTACTCTGACATTTCCCTGAGTCTACAAACCGGTTTAAATGACCTCTTTCACATGACACATGCCGAGCATACTAAGACGCAGGTGTCACACCCTCAGGAGGTCTGACCTGTTTTTCACTGCACCACTTCAGCAGCTACAAGCATGTTTTCCTGTTGGAAATTAATGGAACAGATTTGAGTTCAAAGTTTAAGAACTTTTTTGTCAGGATTTCAGTAAAGTTGGTGTATTTTTGCATTTTCTAAATAAACATGTTCAGTATTTTTGCAGTAGTTTTTTTACCCCAGTAAAATTAACTAAACTAAAACTAAAGAGCAGAATGAACTAAGCCTGAATATTGCAACTAGACACAGGCAAACTTTGTAGTTTGGAGAGTAAGGATGGTTTGGTTATTCATGTAGAGAACCACCTTTTTTGTGTGAAGAATTTTGTTGATTTTGAAGTCTGATTTATTTCATTACCACCAATAGATTTCAAATTATTTATTGTCATGTGCAGAAAATGTTTGGTGAAATCAAAATCAGAAAATATCAACAGCAGAACTGTTTAATAGTGACGATAGTACGACCCTGTTCCAGAGTGATGGGTGTGAATCTTTGGTCTGAACTGGGCTTAAGAAAGGAAGTGATGCTCCAATCATGCCTAGTGCCTACTGTACAAGCCTGTGTGGCAGTGTACACATTATGAACTAGGTGTAGTGGCATTCTGTCTGTATACTTCTAATTTTAATACCACAATCGAGCTGTAGGCACAGTAACTGAGTCTGAGATATTGTATCTGGTTCTAAAGATTTACTTAAAAAAGGTCAAAAATATACAAAGTCACACTATCACACGTTAAAGAAATAATATGCTCCCGTGCCTATGGGCAGCTGTCTTCCAAACTGAAACTGCGTGTGTCAGCATCTTCACAGAAATAAAAGCATTTGGCCTAAACATATTAAATATTAAAAAAATACTTTTAGCTGAAAATATACTTATAAAATGCAAATAATAGGAACTGTAAATTATTATGAATTATAACATAACACATAAAACTTGCACAAATATAAATAAACTATTTCTTATGCTTCATGCAATCTGGCTCTTACACTAGGGTTGCTTCATTTGGTCAGGTAAAGGTTCAGTAACCTTTTGTGCCAAAACGTTAAACAAAAAGATGGCGAGTCAAATCTCTGCCATAATCAAAGCTAAAAGACATGTTTTATATTTTACAGTTGACATTTCCTGTTCATAGATCGGAGCCTACATATCCCAGAGGGCATTGCGGTTGTTCAGCAGGTTAATTTTTCAGTTTAGAGCCGATTGCATCAGCTCCCAGTAACCGAATTGCAATTTGTCTTATGAATAACAAAGCAAATAGTGGATTTAGAAAAAACAGTGCAGCAAAAGTGCGCATGCTCAGAGCAGGGGCATATGTAAACGGTCAACGAGGTTATAAAGTTTCAAAATCTATTGTTATTACAGTTAAGTAGCTGTATTTATCTGATAAAAATAAGACTTTTACTGTTGGAGGAACAAACCTGCTCTGTGTAACCGGACTTCAGGCTTCAAAACAGCGTCCAGTAGTTTCTGTTGTCGCTCGTTCTTCTCTTTTGAACGACTGAGTTCCTCCTCGTACTCTGCTATGGTTCTTTCAAACAGCCCAAATATCTCTTCAGCAGCCGCAGTTAGTCGCTGATTCACCATCGCTCTCACCGTTTGGACTTGAGACATTTTTGATTATTCATAAAGGTTTATCCAGAATTACAGAAGCTATGGTGGCTTCTCACTGCGGCGTAAAGAGAAATTCAAACCGAACTGAACAGCGGGAATCGTTGGGAACCGTCGCCATCATGTTCCACCAACGTTCCGTCGAAACTCACTCAGTTAAAAACCATTTGTACCCAGAAATTCATGTTCTGCTTCTTGTCTCTGGTCGAACCTGAAAAACTACTTTCAGGAAGTAGAATAGTTTGACGTAGCAACCAAAGCCCTGCTAAAAAAAAAGAAAGAAAAAAAAAAGCACCACCTCTTCCCTTTGTTCAATGTGTTTGCCGCCACCTACTGCACTGGATGACGCACAACAGTTCCTATAGTTTATGTTTCTGTGAAGCCCTCGCCCTCCTATTCTCTTAAATAAAGGTACATTTAACCATATGGAATCTGGTTGTGAGAAATATATTTTCAGCTATTTAATCTTAAAGGTCCCAAACATTGATTCAAAATCCAATTTGTCCCGCTGCCTCATAAACACACACTGTGATAATTGTAACATATTTTTTATAATTATTATTATTATTATTATTATTATTATTATTATTATTATTATCATTATTATTGTTTACATATTGGTCAAAAGGGACTGAAATAAGGCATTTATACCATTACTGCACCACCTGTCTTCTGTTTATTCATTTTAGTTGTATTTATAAGGGACAATGCACACTAATAAACGCGTTTTAAAATGTGCCAGAATTTGCAAGAGGGCTATATTTTACATCCGCTGTTCCTGGAGTTTCGTCACTATTTGTGTTATTATACTATCTATGGTTCACCCGTAGACTGTATGATGACGCCTAAGCAGCCCCTCCAATGCTTTTATTTTGAAGTACAAACATGTCCACGTACAGGAAGTGACTGTTCTTTTTCTGGCTAACTTGGAACAAGATGGCGCCTGGTTCCAGCTAGGTCCTAATGTTGAGTTCAGCAATATTCATTAAAAACAGCAGCAAGGAGCCATCGAAGCCCCCTGTATGTCTGTATAAACCTTTCTGAATGGTCAATATGTCTATGGCCAAAATGGTGAAAGCGTCAGCGAAGCAAAAAGAGGAACTTTCTCGTTCGAAAGAGGAGAACGAGCGACAACATACACCAATGGACGCTGTTGTGAGGCCTGAGGTCACGTTACGCAGAGCAGGTTTGTAACTCCGATATTACAAGTTGATTATCAATCAGATAAACTCTGCTTCTTCACTCTAACAACAATAGATTTAGAAACGTTGAAACCTAATACAGTTAGTAGAACCCGCCGCTCTGCGCATGCGTCTCTGCCATCTTGTGGCGTTCAACACTAGTCAACGATACGGTGTATTGGGTATTAAGATACGTCTTCTACAACATCCACTGAAACTCGCTTAGTTATGAACCGATGCTCATGTAGAGGTTTTTAAACGTGTTCGTTTATTGAATGCACTGGGGACGGATCTAATCAGCTCCAAGTCAAAACCGTTTACCTTAGGAACAGCCGCAATGCCCTCTGGGACATGTAGGCTCCGATCAATGAACAGGGAACGTCAACTGTAAAATATTTTCAATTTCAGCGTTTGAGTGTATTGTACAAACCTGACTGAATTTCTGGAGGAAGCCGACAAAAAAATGAGGCAAAGCTCCCGTAAGTGTCTGATTGCAGTGAAACATTTAAAAGTCAAAGCCTTCAAATACAAAAAGATTAAAACGTTTGACATGTGGAAAATCAGTTATTTTTAATAAAACATTTATAAAAAAAATCTTTATTATTTTAAGATTCTCTCAAGGAAATAAAAGTAGATCCCAATAAAATAATTTGGACATTGTCATGAATGTGATACATTGATCATGATATTGGTTTGGCAATTGGCATTTTTTCCTGATTAGCCCCACTGATAAGCGGTTTTCTTAAGGCTACACAGACATATAGTCCATATCCCCTATGTTCTCTTTGCATTGTGCATATGGAAATGTTCGTACATTCACTATTAAACACAGCCAGGAGTTACACTGTAGTAATTGTCTTTGGTGCCAAAGATGAACAATTAAAAGTCAGCGCACAGCTAACATCTGTTATGTTAGAAACCACACACCATCATGATTCCACCAAATGTTTGAAGTTGTCTTAGTTCCATCACAAAGGTTTTCTTCTGAACAGAGAAACATCTTTTCCATGACAACTGCATGTCTTCTGGCTGGGTTGTTTAAAAAATAAGAAGCTGTTCACTGCATCAGTTAGGGTTAAATAACTTGTTGCCAACTGAAACATATTAATCACTGCTTTTTTTAACTGATGGTGGGCTGTTTCCCAATTGACTAGTAAAATCCAGGTGGCAAGGCGACTTTTTTTTTTGGCATTTATTTGGTGTTCTACCAGAATCAATGGTAAATATTTGTTTTCATAGGCTATGTGTGCAATGTGCATGACATTAAATTCAATTACGACAGATCCTGAGTCAGCCAAAACGTTAGAGCAAGGACGCTGTGCACCGTTTTCATCCCAAGTGCTTATCCTAGGTCACCCATAACGTTAGAGAGACAACTAGTGCAGAGCGGGTTGGATATATTGGGTGGGCTCATTCTGCGCATGCACTAGAAAAATGAATGCATTCATTCCAGAACTGAATCACCCTGCGTTAACGCGTTCATTTAGGCAGCCCTAATTGTTATTTATATATATACTAATGGTTAATTCAAGAGAAATGTTTAGTTTTTATGGTAAGAATGACATTATATAGAAGTCTGGGTTCATTACATCAATGATGCTTTATTACATCTAGGGATGCATTTTTTAATTTATTTAGCCAGTTCTTTCAACATTGCATAATAGGGCTGGGCGATATGGACTTATATCACGATATAGGTAATTTTATATCACAATATGGATATCACGGTATAGTATTTTTCCTTTAAATTCAATGGATTACAATAACCGTACTGAACTGTATTCACATTAGATTATTTTCATCTTTTGTTTGGAACCTAAATTTCCATACAAAAGATAAACTGGTGCAAAATACCACACCAGACCAGTCTGGCTTTAGTCAGTCAGCGCAAAATAAAAATGACAGCATCACCCAAATAGCCTACATTTTCCAATTGATAGTAGCCTATATCAAAATAATGAAAGACTTGAATTTTCCTGCAGTATTTGCTCATCTTCATTTAAAAAAGCTGTCAAAATTAACAAGTGAGCAAATTTCTGGTAATACTTTCACTCCAGCTTCAACACAAATAATATGTTCAAGTTTGACATGTTTTAAAGTTGCATAAAACCAGCCTTGCTGGCTGTGTCCACCAATAACAGCACGGGGATGCTAAAGATGTCATTGCCAGCTAGCTCACGAGAGCTAACCCATGTCGTTTGCGGCTTAAAACAAGCCAACTCTGCGTCACGGCAACAGCACGCTGAAGCGCCGCACACAGCAGCAAGTTTCCTTTGCCCGATGACATTTTTGACCGTTAATACCAGCTGCTCTGCCACCGTGACACCAAGTTGGTTTGTTAACTGTAGTCATGGCGCACCAGAGCTAGACAGCTAGAGCAACAGATGAGGCTTCGTCTGTTGAGGGTAGAGAAGCTGTATTGCAGCCCAGAACTCTGCTGCAGAGCCCTCGTGTGGCGCGGCGGTGTAACTGTAGGGACTCGGAGGGACAGCTGCCTCCCGCCACATGAACTGTTTTTCTCCGCGGAATAAACGGTATGGCCAAATCTCTCCCGGTAGACACTTTCATATCGTCCACGGTATGATACAGTCATATCGCCCAGCCCTTTTGCATAAATTAAACATCAAATCAAACATAGCCTTCAGACTCCTTGCTCTTTGGTTTGACACTCTTATTCCTTTGTCCTCAAGACTTCAGACTTCTTCTTGGATCTTGAACCCTTCTCCCAAGCGCTGGACTTTGGCCATTGATATAAATGAGAAGTTCCTAGTTATTGCCTCAAATGCAGGAGTTTCCAAAGATGTCTCTGGTCTTAGGAGAACATTCTGTCTGGTTGACTGCAGTGCTGGCAGACGCTTTTGTCAGTCAGCGTTGTCAAACCATTTACCAAGGCAAACTATCTCTCAGCATTGCTGTAACATGTCCCACACAAACATAAACTTGTCCCACATGTGGATTGTCCCTGGTCCCCTCAGTGGGGCTGCCCTTCCTTCATAGCATGCAAAGATACATTTATGCTTAATATATTAATAATATTAATTTTTCCTTATTGAGTGCTTGTAATTCTGTTAGCTTGTGCAAGAGTTATCATAACAGTAATCTAAAAGTAATATATCAAAGTTAACTTTGCTTCACCATCGTCATATTTCCATTATTTATCTGAAATGGTCACATAAAAAAACATTACCTCATCACCATGCAGCAGGTTGGTCGTATGGATCCAGCAGTCTGTTTGATAACTTTGCGCAGGGAGTATAACAGGGAACATTGGCAAGGACAATATTATAGATGACCAAATACACACAGAACTATGACATTGTCATAATGCAGTTACTTACACATATTGTATAGAAATCCAAAACAGCCAGAGGACAGTGTTCAACTGTTCCTGTGTTTGTTTGTTTTCATGGTCAGTGATCTATTGACAGGAATTCGGTTAGTTCAATAAGGATAATATTTCTCTGTATTTTTCCTGCAGAAAACAGTCTGGACCAGGAGGACCCACCAGAGCCCCCACACATTAAAGAGGAACAGGAGGAACTCTGGATCAGTCAGGAGGGAGAGCAGCTTCAAGGGCTGGAGGAGGCTAGTATCACCAAGTTCCTATTCACTCCTGTCCCTGTGAAGAGTGAAGATGATGAAGAGAAACCTCAGTCCTCACAGCTTCATCAAAGACAAACTGAACAGATGGAAACAGGAGCTGATGGAGAGGACTGTGGAGGACCAGAACCAGCCAGGAACTCACATCCAGATACAAATCTACTTCGTAAAGAGACCAAAGAACCCCAAAGTTCGAAGTCTCGGAAAAATTATGTAGTTCCGAAAAGTGATAAGAAACACAAGACTGGAGACAAATCAATCAGCTGCTCTGAATGTGGGAAAAGTTTTTGTAAATATCAAAATCTGAAGATACACATGCGAACTCACACGGGTGAAAAGCCATTTAGTTGCTCAATTTGCGGTAAAGGCTTTTCACAGAAGGCACATATGACAAAACACATGGAACTCCATACAGAGGAGAGAAAATTCTCCTGCACAGTTTGTGGTAACAGCTTTTCACAGAGAGGACACTTGACACAACACATGCTCGTTCACACAGGAGACAAACCCTTCAGCTGCACTGGTTGTGACCAAAGATTTAGTTGGTCTACTCAACTCATGTATCACACGTGTGACGGTCTTCTGACCTCACGTCTTAATCAGAACCAAACCGAGCAGAAAAAAGACGCAGAACCTCAAGCCAGCAGCTCAACCGAACAGATGAAAACAGGAGCTGTTGGAGAGGACTGTGGAGGACCAGAACCAGCCAGGAACCCACATCCAGATCCACAGTTACACCCTGAGACTAAAGACAAGACTGAAGACTCTTCTGAATCAGAAGACAGTGAAGATGATTGTAAAGAGACCAAAAAGCCTATTAGAAAAACCTTCAGCTGCTCTGAATGTGGAAAAACATTTAATATAAATGGGACTCTACAGAGACACATGAGGATACACACGAAAGAGAAGCCCTATACTTGCACAGTTTGTGGTAAAGGATTTACACAGATGGTGCATTTGAAGAAACACGCGGTCGTCCACACAGGGAACAAACCCTTCGGTTGCTCGGTTTGTGGGAAAACGTTTAGTTTCGATGCGAACCTGCATAAACACATGAAAATTCACACAGGAGAGAAACCATTTAGCTGCCCCTTTTGTGGTAAAACATTTATAGAAAAGTCCAAGGTGGCCCAACACATGGTCATCCACACAGGCGAGACACCTTTCAGCTGCAGCGTTTGCGAGCAAAGATTCACTTGGAATAAACAGCTAAGAAATCACAAGTGTCCCGGTCCTCAGTCCTCTCTGCCACATAAAGAGGACACTGAAGACAAGAATAAAGACTCTGAATCTGGACACCGTGGTGATGAATAGATGAGGCCATTTAAACTGTGAGCGATATGAAATGTAATTCAGATGAAGAATCTAAATTCAGCCCTGAGTTTGGTGAAACATTTTGCTTCAAATCAAGTTGACTGTTCACAAGAAAATCCAACCAGGAGAGAAGCTGGTCCAGTGAACCTGTACAGTTCACTGAGCTGTACAGTTCGTTTTGGTACGGATCGGTAACCCTACAGTTGACTTGTGTTTCCACTATCGGCAGTACCCTTACTTGGTAGACGGGGTCAATGCCGGGTGGCGACAGCAGCTACATAACTACCAGCTTGGTACTGGGTGACTAAATAGTTGAGGCACAGTCCGCTTATTTTGGTACCCTTACCAACTTTTGATAGTGGAAATACAAATATCTGCACGCTGTACAAAACGGAACTGTACAGTTCTGTGGAAACAAGGCTTTAGTGACATAAATATCACCAACACTCTGAACACATTGACAGAGGGCCACAGCCAAGAACATGATTTCAACAACTTCTGAACCTCTGGCTGAAGTCAATGATGAAATGTACAGTGTTTTCCACTAGTGTATACAATGTACAGCTGGGTGGAAAATAGTGGTCAGAAGGTGACTGGGGTTGGGCGGGGCGTTTCTATACACAGACAGTCGGGCTTATTGCTCTTTTTCTTTAATGTGACATATTCTTCTTTATAATATGAAAGAATGCATTCAAAGGCACTGAGAGGGATCAAGCAGCAGAACACTGTGGGCCAGAGCTTGTAGCAGTTTATTTCTTTTGCTTGGGGAAAACCTTGCATGTAGCTGCTCTCAGTGTTGAAGAGGCTGTGGTGAGAAAATCAAGCAGAGTGATATGTCGTAGTAGCAAAAGGTTTATTTTCAATCAATAAGCAAGAAAACTCCGCGGAGTGGTCACCGTTTCCAACACACGTGGGTATGAAGCAAACAGTGACAATGTTCCCTTAAAATCATGAGCTATTTAAGGACATTGTAGGAGGCAGGTAGACAGGTAAGGCTGGGTGGGGGGAAGGAGGGGAAGACAGGTTGGGAGGCAGACAGGTTTTGAGGTATACATTCATATTATAATCGTGGGTGGGGCAGGCTGACCCAGAACAGCAGGAGGCTGTCTGTAGGAACATTGTCTTCTTACAAATGTATAGTCAGGCTGGCACGGGAGATTGAGGGGGGGATGGTGGGGGGGACAGAGAGGGGCCTGTCTGAGTGGTTTGTGGGATCCGCATTTGAGGAATCTACATTACAGTTTACAACCAAAACACATTCAATATATATCATATCATTGCACTATGGTCTATACTAGATAATAGCAAATTTTTACTATTGCATTATTAAGTATTCCAACATTTGAGTCCAGAGATATATCATATGAAAAATCAGCTACCACAAGGCTTTCGATAAAGCTAGCTACTGCATCAAAAAATCACATCAGAACTCGTATAATATAAAAATCCCAGGTGGAAAATGCTCTTGGCAAAAAAATAACAAGTGTATTTTTATCATTTAATTGTGTCTCCCGAGTACTTTCTCACCAAATGTGCGTTCCTCTTAACGGCCTGTTTGCTTATTTTCAGTTGTTTATAATCCTGTGTTTGTCGTTCCATTGCCGCAAAGAACGATTTGTAAATATTGTGATTTTTTTTTTATTAGTTTATTCTGCTAACACTTTTCCTTAGCTTTCTTTCATTTTCCCTATTAATCGAAGGGAGTTATTCCATTCTGAATTAAACCCTTAAGACATACATGCTACACGCTGTTAAACCATCACAGTAAACATATTTATGTGTTTGATTTGTTTTTTTTATAAATATGTGTTTGAAAGTTGTTGGAGGACAAACATGAATGAAATCCATGCTCTTAGGCTCTAGGGCAAAAATGTGCAGATATGACTTGTTTGGTCTTCCGTTATTATATCCATCTGTTTTCTACTGAAGCTTCAATAAAGCTTTTCTTCCTCCATTTAGAACACGGGTTAAGTAGTATTTGTGACGTTGTCTGCAGTAAAGGAGCCCATTGTAGAATACCAGTGTTGTGTGATCCATGTAGGAATACCACCCCCATTTTAAGAAGGATATGTGCAGTTGGCTTTTACAGCTTGACTACACCAAAACGCAAAAAGCAGCAAAACCAAAACCAGGATATACAAGGCTAGAAAGTATCAGATATGGAAATATTTCGCATAACTCATCATTGGGGCATTACATGTAAAAATGTAACAATAAATATTGATCTATTGCGAATATTAAGTCTATAAAACATATTGACATAAGTACAAGAGAAAGGATGGTTTATGAATATGTGTCACTGCCCTTTTTGTTTTGTCTAAAATATGTAATAAATCTATTTTACATGTAGGCCCATTGCCTCAGCGAACCCTCGAGGCTTTTATTCTGAAGTCTGAAATTGTAGACGTACCGGAAGTGATGTCATTTTTCTGACCAACTGAACAAGATGGCGTCTAGTCACAACGTGTTGAGCTCAACAAGTCTCGGTAAAACTTTCTCAGTGTTTGAAATGTCTAAAGTCAAAATGGTGAGAGCGTTGGTGAATCAGCGACTAACTGCGGCTGCTGAAGAGATATTTGGGCTGTTTGAAAGAACCATAGCAGAGTACGAGGAGGAACTCTGTCGTTCAAAAGAGAAGAACGAGCGACAACAGAAACTACTGGACGCTGTTTTGAAGCCTGAAGTCCGGTTACACAGAGCAGGTTTGTTCCTCCAACATTACAAGTCTTATTTTTATCAGATAAATACAGCTACTTAACTGTAATAACAATTGATTTTGAAACTTTATAACCTCGTTGACCGTTTACGTATGCCCCTGCTCTGAGCATGCGCACTTTTGCTGCACTGTTTTTTCTAAATCCACTATTTGCTTTGTTATTCATAAGACAAATTGCAATTCGGTTACTGGGAGCTGATGCAATCGGCTCTAAACTGTAAAATTAACCTGCTGAACAACCGCAATGCCCTCTGGGATATGTAGGCTCCGATCTATGAACAGGAAATGTCAACTGTAAAATATAAAACATTTCTTTTAACTTTGATTATGGCAGAGATTTGACTTGCCATCTTTTTGTTTAACGTTTTGGCACATAAGGTTACTGAACCTTTACCTGACCAAATGAAGCAACCCTAGTGTAAGAGCCAGATTGCATGAAGCATAAGAAATAGTTTATTTTTATTTTTGTATAAGTTTTATTTGTTTTTTATCATTCATAATAATTTATAGTTCCTATTATTTGCATTTTATAAGTATATTTTCAGCTAAAAGTAATTTTGTAATATGTAATATATTTAGGCCAAATGCTTTTATTTCTGTGAAGATGCTGACACGCGCAGTTTCAGTTCGGAAGACAGCTGCCCATAGGCACGGGAACATATTATTTCTTTAACGTGTGTGATTGTGTGACTTTGTATATTTTTTTTTATTAAAAGTTACTTTTTAAGAGAAATTCAGCTTTTTGTCCGAATTACAATACCAGCCTTCCATATTATATACGCACATCTCCACCGACCTGCTCAAGGAGCTACATCTCTGCAGTAAGGCCTATTTTTCTGTTCACCGCCAACAGTTGTCTGACCTCTGGTTTCTTTCTGGATACTATTAAATACGTCATTGTTCACCAACAGCTGAAATAAACTAATTTTGACTAGGGTTTTGCACGTGTTAGCGGTTAGTAAATCTGAACATGTATGTGATATTTGATCTGAAAGCTGACTGTATTTCTTTGTTACAGTTTTTCACAATTGCATAAACACATTTCCTGATAGACTACATCACTTTTTCAAAACCCTAAACACAAAACTCAAACACAAAATGCAAAATCATTCACTTCTCTTGCAAAAGCACTTTACCCTCAAAACAGTGTTAACTCTTCACTAAATGGTGTTTTCTTTTCAAATGACAAACACACGCATCATATGACTAGACATTTCTAGCACTCATTGAACACTGGTGTGCAGAATGGAAAACGCTATAGTATAAATGCAAACCACTATATGAATGATTTATCAGTAGAATTATGCCTTTGCATGTTCATACACTTTCACCTATAGTAACAACAAATACTTTACGGTTTTTGCCAAATGCTAACACACATTATGCAGAATAGTTTATTTTGCCATTTCAAACAAACACAATGAATAGGTAGGACTGCAGTTCAAGCAATTCAGTGTGTCATCATAAACTAAGAAACAATTACAGTAAAATTAGGGAACAATGGTAAAAAAAAACAGCGTTGTAAGGAATTGGGTGGTTGGATTATGAATCCTTTTATAGATTCCTCCTCCTGTTTGCGTCTGGCCACATCGCCTCATCAACATCACACTCAATGTCATCCTTTGAGAAGCAACAGGGAAATGATCACCTGATATCCAGTCTAAATCTCCTAATTATGGAGCGACTCAGGCTGGGCTGCACTCTCTGTCCAGGCTCCCTCATTGATAGGCCATGATCTATAACATGGTCCACTATAGTGTTCCTGTTGTATGTGTCTCCGTCTGTTGCCTTCTCTGTCCTCGTCCTCCTGTCGCTCTCTCTCCTCCTCTTCCCCTGACTCTTACTGTCTCAGAAAGGAGCTGAGCTCACCTGGGGTCTATTTGTAGTGCTAAGGTTTAGACTGATTGGTATTCAATTAGTTTAATTTTTTTTCAAGAAGTGTGTTGGAGAATTTCAAACACAGTGCAAAGCATATATCGTGTTTGACTGGTTGGTGCTTTGGTTTAGGGCATAGTTACAAAAGTTAGAGGTTGTGATGCTGTGGTCATAGCAGTCACTTTTAGTGTTTACAGTATTCGGCAAAAACTGTATTAGTACCAAAATGTGCTGTCTACTGTAAATCACAGCAAACAGGAGCTCATCTCTGACAAAAGCCTTTTGAGTTTAGAAATTTGATTGGCAGTGTGTTCTGTGTGAATACCATGAGAGAGCATTCAGGAAGAGTGTGCAAGATATAGAGAATTGTGTGTACTGTTGTGAAAAATGTGTGTTTTCGAATGAGAATATGAGTCTAAGGCAGGAAATGTGTTTGGAGTTCAGCAGAATTGGTTAAGCAGTTGGTACATTAGTTTCAGATTGTGCACATTGTGTCTGATGTTCCAAAAAATTTGTTTAAACAATTGTGAAAAACTGTAAGGTGCCAATACACTTCACACCGCGGCGAATCGCAGGTTCCGCGCCGCGTGATCATTTTGGCTCATTTGTGTCCGCCGCCGCCCGATGACTCATTGAATGTGCACGCCCAGTTTCTTCCCGCTATTTACATCTCTCTCATCATCGTCGTCATCCTCACTGATTTGTTTTTGTTGGGAGCGTCTCTGAAGTATTCTGCCTTCATCATCTCTGCCATCGGCCCTTGTATTGGTCTCACTGCACCTCTCACACATTTCTCCCCGCCACCTGCCACCCAAGCTTCATAAACACACCCACACATGCGCCCACACACACAACACGCCCACACACACACGCACATATGTATCCATGGCCGTGCATATACACACTCACCCGGCATATCAACATGTAGAGAAAACCCAAACAGATTTTCCCTTTTTCCAGATTTGTTTTCACCTCTGATATTGTTGTGATGTTTAGGGAAATGTTTGGAAGTGTCAGTTGTCGTATTTAGTTTGCATTGTCTCTGCATATTCACTCATCTGCAGCACATCTTCGCTGGCTTTCTCTCCTTCTCTCTTCTATAATGTGAGTCTATTCCTTGCTCCTTTTACTAAAAGGTGTCTCATTAAACTGCTGTCATACATTTGATCGATGTGTTGGAACTTTCTCTCTCTCTCTGTCTTTTCCTTCTTTTTTCCCTTCATCCCTCCTTTCCCGACAGCACCGCCAGCCAGGTTTCACGTGTCTTGTAGCTCAGAAGACTCACCCGAGTGACGTCGGGAGGAGCTCAACGCGGCGCGGCCGGCGGCGAAAAGTTCAATATTTTCAACTTCTGGGGCGGCCGCGCCACCCCTGGCCGCGCCGCATGAACCGCTCGCCGCCGGCCGCCGATTCGCGCGAAATACATGTGTGTTGGCACCTTTAAACGGTCAAACGTGTCCTGTACATGGTAGGAATGTTGTCGTGTTACCGTTTAGAACTTTTTGTAAACGATCACACCCCTAATTTGGAACCCCTTTTCCTTCAATAACTACTAAGGATAGTGCTAAGAAATAGTCTATATACATACAGTTTATATTATTCATAATTGTATACAGGGGAAAGTGGGGTGAGTTGTGCCACTTTTTACTCAAAGTGACTTTAAAGTGAGGCCTTGACAGTAATGTCTCCAACTAGCAGTGTTGTGCCTGAACGCGTTCAATGAACGATCGTTCATGAACTCGTTCATATTGGGGGCGAACGTGAACTGAACGTATGTATTTCTGCCTCATGAACGTTTTTGCGAACGCGCTCATTCTGGCGTTTGTGAACGGCGCTCTTACAGTCGTTCAATCGTTCATCGAGTGCCAGATTTCCATAGAAACCCCCCGCTAAAAGACATCGTAAACAGTCCTTAATATTTAGCTGAAAAACACCCAATCTAGCAACACATGCCACCACAGCGTCGCACCGCCGCTGCGTCATCAAAATGCGAAACACCGCGGGAAAAAAACAAAAACAAATGAATGTAGCAGCGCTTACTCAGACCCATGACTCAGACCATGGACCTAGCCTCAGGTTCTACCTCTTCTTCGTATGATTGTTACCTACCTCAGATTGTGTTTGTGTTAATAAGTATGTCAACACATCTTCTGGACTTTGTTGTTAAGAGTAGGCCCTATACTGCAGTTTAGAATGGTCTCCTTGAGGGTTTTACTATTTTAAGTTGTAGGCTAATTTGTTTGTACAGTAGAACCTGCCTGGTATATTTTTCAGTATTGCTTTATTTGAATGAAATTTCATGTGAATTGTTTCCAGGTTTGGAAAATTATAAAAATGGAAAAACTTTTGCACCTTAACCGTTTTTGTTTGAATAATTCTTCATTAAAAAGACCATTCAAACAGCAACTTTTTCCTCATGTTTTTGAGAATATACTGTAGGGGGAAAAGTTGCAGCTGGCTTCTAGTGTGGACTTGAATGTTATTGAAATAATTTCTGTCTGTGGTTCTATATGGAATGTGGCAATTATTTAGAAAAATAGCAGCCTGCAGCAACATATTGAAAAAAAAAGAACTATGAACTAGTTCATTTTTGAACTGTGAACTTAGTTCAGAATTTAGAATTATGAACTATGAACTGAACTAGTTCATTTTAAAGTGTGTGAACTGAACTTTGAACTCGTTCACGTAGAAAAAGAACTTTCTCAACACTGCCAACTAGTATGTATATTTCAGGATGTGGTGCATCCTTGGCAACAATAACTTTGGATCTGAAATAAACAGTTTAAGAAATATAGCTTTCAGTAAAAAAAAACATACTTACTTACTTACTTACAACTCACCCAGGCCCTTTGGCACAAATCACACCAACCCCAGCATTTTGGATTATTAGCATGATTCAGCAGTTTAGGGCTAACACCGTGCTAACTCTATAGACTCAAAATGTAGCATACCAAAGCCCTAACACGTGTCAAATGTTTTCAAACGTGTCGATAATTGTTCAGACACAATAATCAAAAAACCTTGATCATAGAAATTTTAGTTTGAAATGCAAAAGACTGTTTTTTTGGGCTTAAATGTGCATATATTTTATTCCATGTGTCTCCCTTCTTTACAGGATGAGTCAAATGGATGGCTCTTCAAAAATATGTGGTCACATTTCCAATTTCTTTTATGGTTTTCTAGAAACAAGGGGTGGAAACACTTCCCCGCTGGCACAACTCACCCCTACAATAATAAATAAGTATTTCTAATGTGACTGTTTCCTGTGTACTGCAGACATCCAGCAGCTGGTGGTTAAAGAAGCGGTTCCCCCTGAGCAGCAGGACTGGAGCCCCAGTCTGGACCAGGAGGACCCACCAGAGCCCCCACACATTAAGAGTGATGGCAGTAGTGATTGTGAGAAGCCAAAGGAAGTGGAAGGTGATACTGTAAAAACATCAGTTAGCTCATCTGAATGTGCTACAAGCTCTGACCACAAGGAACAAGTGCAACAACGCAAGGGAACCCAAACAGAATGGTACCTGGACCAGGAGGACCCACCAGAGCCCCCACACATTAAAGAAGAACAGATGGAAACAGGAGCTGATGGAGAGGACTGTGGAGGACCAGAACCAGCGAGGAACTCACATCCAGATCCAGAATTAGGACCTGAGACTGAAGACAAGACTGAAGACTCTTCTGAGGCTGAATACGGTGATGAAAATTGGTCCGAAACCATCGAAGGTCAGTGTCAATTTAAACTCTTTGAAAAGTAATGAAGTCCCAGTATATATTTATTATAATTTTGATGAAAAATCAAATACCTTCTCTGACTGTGGTGAATGTAAAAGTAGAGAAAAGCTATCAGAAAAACTAAAAGCTAAACCTGAGCTGCTCTAAACAGAACAGTACATTTACATGTGTGTGAGAGGTGGTGTGTGTTCTGGGCTGCCTGGCCTAGGTTGTCCACATTTCACTCTGGGTGGGACTGAGCACAGGACCGTCTGAAATTGTCCAAACTTCACAACCAACCACCCCTTTCTAACGGTCTTAAAAATACACTTCAAATGTTGTGTACATTAGTTAGGGGTGTAACGGTACACTAAAGTCACGGTTTGGTACGTATCTCGGTTTTGAAGTCACGGTACAGTACGGTATGGTTCATAGTTAAGGGAGAATGAACAGCTTTAGCTGTCAGTAACTAGCTGACAGTATGTACCATACAAATAAAATGCATAACAAATATAATAATACTGCTGCAATTCTCCAATAAATAAAATACTTGTTAATGCTCAGCAGGCTCTGTAAACTGGTGTAAACAAAGGAAATGTCATCTTTAAGGGTCTTTTTGACTTTAAAAAAATTAGATATTGCTGCAGCTCTCTTACGCTCTGAAGTTATCTTATACATATTGCAATCATTAAATAAAAGTGCAACTGCAGCATTAATTAAATGACAGCTTGTGTATTTTCAGTATAAAAAATGATTTACTGTCTGGGTTTGAACAGCTCGTTTTTTCTTCTCAGTACCGGTGATAGTAACAGCTGGATGGTGCCTTTTAATGCGTATGCATGTTCGACGTGTTGCCTCCTACATAGGCGATCGCGGTGAAACAATAACCTGTGTGCTGACGTTGTTCCACACGTCTATCACTGTTTTCATAATTCACCTGGAATCCGACGTTATCCCTCAAACGGATTTGAATGACAGGGGACGCATGCAAGCTCCGGTTTCCTGTTGTCTTTCGCTATGCAGTTCGCTGTTCGATTGCACTGTATAACATTTTGATTTGCACTACTCATAGACTGTAAAAGAGGGGTAGGCTACTACAACTGCTAATAGTGATGCAAACGGAATACTAGAGCGGAGAGGTGTGTATCTCCTGCTCTGACTCCTGCTCTGACTCCTGCTGGGAGGGAGGGACTGCTGCGCGAGCACCCGCCTGCCTGTCAGTGCTCTGGGACGGGGGAGGTGCCGGAGGGCACCCGCTGCTCATTTATAAGTGTTAAGAGCGATACATGCTTTAGCGACAGTCTCCAAAAGTCACCCATAACACCAGAAAAAGTAGCTAGATTTGTCACTGGTCGCTTTTTTGAAAAAAAGTCGCCAGAGGGGTCTGAAAAGTCGCTTGAATGTATTTGCTTCCGCAAACACAAATAGCCCGACAGCAGTCAGAGCGGAGCGCGTTGCTAAGCAACGTGTCAACAACTTGATGGGAGTGAGCTCGTCCTGCAGTGTTTACTCTGGTAAATTCCTCTTTCTGTGACATCACAGAAAGAGAAATGTAGGGTAAGACAGTGAGACCATAAAACACTCTTTCTGCCTTTTCTCAGGCTAGGATGATCCGATTTTTTTTTTTTTTTGCACATTTATACTTCATAGGATCTCCGAGTTCAATACACCTTCATATTCCAACCGGTGAAGTAGGCCTTTAACCACGGCGGCCCGATGTCCCGTAAAAATCACCAAAGTAAAGGAACGGCGGATCTTAATCTAGTTGGTTATAGGGTCCGCTGCTCAATCCGAACCCCTGCGTTTCATTTCCCAGAGTTGATGAGTGTATTTCTGCCCGGGGGAAGTTATACAATGAAGTGGGAAAGCTAGGCTAGGCTAAAGCTATGCTGCGTCCGGATCGCGTCCGCTCGTAATATTCAGCAGCCTGCGTTTATATCCACACACTATTGCTGTCTTCAGTAATGTGTGTGTGTGTGTGTGTGTGTGTGTGTGTGTGTGTGTGTGTGTGTGTGTGTGTGTGTGTGTGTGTGTGTGTGTGTGTGTGTGTGTGTGTGTGTGTGTGTGTGTGTGTGTGTGTGTGTGTGTGTGTGTGTGTGTGTGTGTGTGTGTGTGTGTGTGGGGCAGAGATGCCTTCTCAAGGGGGGAGACTCGCCACAGCCAACCTGAGTCACACACAGTTAACACAAGTGATGCTCCGGCTGGTCAGTGAGCGGAGTGATTTTGTCAGTTTGGTGAACAGTCCCTGAACATTCAGAGTGATGTTGGACGCTCATATCAGCGCTGCTTCAGAACGCATAGGTCTCTCGTCCAATCAAATCACTCGGTCAGAACCAACTGCTGTATAATACTATTTTGCTGACATCTGTATTTAAATAAAACCTTTCTGACTGTTATGTAAAGTCAGTCAAGGGTCGTGCTGAGATGAGGTGTTAGAAGGATGATGGGAAAAGGAAAGGAATGAGTTGTGAGGAAATGATAACAACACCCAAAGGACGTTTAGTTTTAGACCGTTTCAAAACATTCTAAAAGATTCCTCAGATGTTGCTGTGTCATGTAAGCCAGAGTCAGGATGTTACCGAATTAAATTCCTCTCTCTACTGAAGTCTTATGTATCAAACTTACACTAGAATTTGCATATAGTCGTTAAAGGTTCAAACTGTTCTTTGGTTTGCTTGTTTTTCATGGTCAGTGATCTGGAGAAGTTCAGTAAGTATAACATTTCTCTGTAATGTTTCCTGCAGACGTCCAGCAGCAGCTGGTGGTTAAAGAAGAGGTTCCCCCTGAGCAGCAGGAGTGGAGCCCCAGTCTGGACCAGGAGGACCCACCAGAGCCCCCACACATTAAAGAGGAACAGGAGGAACTCTGGACCAGTCAGGAGGGAGAGCAGCTTCAATGGCTGGAGGAGGCTTATATCACCAAGTTCCTATTCACTCCTGTCCCTGTGAAGAGTGAAGATGATGAAGAGAAACCTCAGTCCTCACAACTTCATCAAAGACAAACTGAAGAGATGGAAACAGGAGCTGATGGAGAGGACTCTGGAGGACCAGAACCAGCCAGGAACTCACATCCAGATAGACATTTACAACCTGAGACTGAAGATAATCAAGAGATCACAGAAGTCTTTAATAGTCATATGAGATGTAATACTGATGAAAATCGATTCAGTTGCTCAGTTTGTGGTGACGGATTTAAACAGAAGAGTAGTTTGAAACTACACATGGTCGTCCACACAGGAGAGAGACCATTCAGCTGTTCAATTTGTGGTAAAGGATTTACAGAGAAGGGAAATTTGACAAAACACATGGCTGTACACACAGGGGCGAAACCATTCAGCTGCTCAGTTTGTGGTAAACAATTTACACAAAAGGGAAATTTGACAGTTCACATGGTTATCCACACAGGGGAGAAACCAGTCAGCTGCTCAATTTGTGGTAAAATATTTACAAGGAAGGGAAGTTTGAAAAAACACATGTCTGTACACACAGGGGCGAAACCAGTCAGCTGCTCAGTTTGTGGTAAAGTATTTAAACAGAAGGGTTTGAGAATTCACATGGCTGTACACACAGGGGCGAAACCAGTCAGCTGCTCAGTTTGTGGTAAACAATTTACACACAAAGGAGGTCTGACACTTCACATGGATGTCCACTCAGAGGAGAAACCATTCAGCTGTTCAATTTGTCATAAAAGATTTACACAGAAGGGAGGTTTGAAACTTCACATGGTTGTCCACTCAGAGGAGAGAAGTTTCATTTGCCCATTTTGTGATAGAGGTTTCAAGCAGAAGGTACATTTGACACAACACATTGTCCTCCACACAGGAGTTAAAGGATATAGCTGTTGAGTTTGTGGTCAAAAATTCGTTTTAAAGAAAGAATTGAATGTACACATGAGAATTCACTCTGGAGAGAAATCATCCGCTCATCAGCATGCAGTAAAATATCTCAACTGAAGGGAAATTCACAACATGAAATTTGACACAGCACGTGGCATTCCACACAGGAGACCAGAATTCAATACCTTGTGTGAGCGGGCAGAGAATCGCTTATTTTTAAAGGGATAGTTCAGTATTTTTGAAGTGCGGTTGTATGGGGTACTTTGGCATAGTTATTGTGTTATGTACGAGTTATTGTTATTGTTCTGGACAGAGCAATAATTTTTTAGGATTTTGTGGGAGGCGTCACTGTAGCAGAATTCAGCCTTGTATTGTTGGAGAGGAGGCCAGAAGAAAAACGCTTTTCCTCCATATATATAAATGCTCTCCTAAAACCTAAATATCTGTTCAATTGTACGCTAAACTGAATTTTTCCTACAGCTTTGGTTCGCGCCAGGCAGCAGTTTATTTTTGTTTTGGTATGTCTCTTTAATAATTTACAGAACCTAAGAGTCGAGAGGCTGATTGGCCTAGCGATACAAAAATAAAGAGCTGTCTGGCAGGAAACTAAAGCTTTGGACACAATCTAAATTTAGTAGGGCTGTCAAGCGATTAAAATAATTAATCTAATTAATTACAGGCTCTGTGATTAATTAATCTAAATTAATCGCATATTTTTATGACACTTTTATACCCGTTTATAAACAGCTGTATAGCCTGCTACAGTTTGTCTCTCTCTCTCTCTCTCTCTCGTAACTTCTGTCTCCACAAGAGACAGCGCTGCACTGCCACAGATGCCTATGCCGATTCATTCACCATCGTCGTAGCCTACTCATAGGCAAAAATATTGACACACACACACACACACAGGGCGGGTGTTTGTTTACGCGGGAGGCGAGACAGCTAGCAAACAAAATTGAGACACACGGAGGAAAATTTAGAGATACTTTTGAACCTACATTGTTGCACCCACTAAATCAATAATGCACAGACACTGCGGAGAATAAAGTAAGATGTCTTCCTACCTTCATGCTTATTTGCCCGAAGCATCCCATAAACCGTCCATAGAGCCCTCGGCCCCGCCCGTTCCCCTGCTTCTCTCTTTACTTTTCTCCCTTTCACCCGTGCGGGCTGTGTATGCAAGCTACAGGTGCAGCTGCCACCACTTTTGCACCGGGTCAAAGGGCATTATAGAAGTGCGATTAATCTGCGTTAATTTTTTTAATCGCGTTAATTTTTCTGTGATTAATTAATCGAAATGAATGCGTTAATTTGACAGCCCTAAAATGTTGTTTACAATTTAACTGATATTTATTTTAAATGCAGTCAATTAAAGGTGAAGTAAGTGGAATGGTCAGTTTAGCTAACTTCCTGTCATTTACTGCAGTTAGCAGTCCCCTCCCACGTCACCACATTAATGCACTGCGGTCTTCAAGCAGCGAGTTATCTAGCATCATCTCAGATCCGTAAGTGTAATAAAACATGATTAAAACCATCAAAACATTGGGAAGGATTTTTACCTGCTCAGCCATTGTATCTGTCGCTCTGCACGTGCACCGGCAGTGAGACGGGTGCTGGTTTGTAGCGTTTCTCTCTTCAGTTGTGGGATCCCCGAAAAGTTTATTTGACGATTACATGCAGAGCGGGTGACTGAGAGATTGGCTTTATGAAACGCGCACACTATATAAGTGATCACTGTATGAAACGGAGAGATTTTACACTTATATTCACATAAACAAATCGCTTACTTCACCTTTTTTTAAACATTGATGTTGGTCTATAAAGCCCTAAATGGTCTAGGGCCAAAATACATGACTGATCTGCTGATCCCTTATGAACCAGTCAGAGCTCTCAGGTTGTCTGGGACAGGTCTTCTAAAAGTCCCCTGAGCTAGGACTAGACAGGGAGAGGCGGCTTTCAGCTTTTATGCGCCCAATGTCTGGAACGGACTGCCAGAGAGTCTGAGGTCTGCTGAAACTCTCAGCTCTTTTAAATCGGGTCTCAAAACTTTCCTGTTTCCCTTTTATCCTGTAATTTTAATTTTTTGTTCAAATGTTTTATTTCTTTTATTTAAATGTTGTATTTCTATCCATGTTTTAAATTTGTTTCTTTTTTGTATGTGTATTCTATACTTGATGTATTTTAATTTTGACCCTGTGATGCACCTTGAATGGCCCTGTGTCTGAAATGTGCCATATAAATAAAATTGCCTTGCCTTGCCTTGCAAGTTGATAAATTTCTCAAATATACCCATAATTTTTTTCCCGTTGGGATTAACATCCTGACTAATCAGCCATCTGAGGCTGCTGTTTTAAGACTTAACTGTCCTAGCTTTTTTGTAACACAATTAATCAAATTAAATGAATGACAGGGCAGAAAGGTGCTGTTTTCTTATGAAGCTTCAATAAAGATTTTTTTTATCTCCAAAGGGATGGGGGGCGGGGGGGGGGGGTGCATGTGACAATTGTTTGTGCAATTGAACCATCCAGCAGCTTGACTTCTTGCAGACCATGAATAAAAGTGCTTTATTTACTGATGATTTAAACACAACCAGAGGTAAAGTTTCAGGTGGAGCATACAGTATTGGTACATTTTCATATTTGATAAAACATTTCTGAAAAAATTGTAATACAAAAAATAATAGATTTGATGTCAGTAATCAACTGTCAAAGTTTCATGATGATATTAACATGTTACAAATGTAACCCTATTCACCTGTAGTAGTGTCTAAGCTTAAATGTCCATCGGATCTATTATTTAACTACAGGGTGTAATGAGCGGCTCAGCCCTGCAGATGGCATCAGCGCCTCTATAAAAATCTTACCAGAAGCGGAACCTTTGTTTAGACCGCGTGTTTCCCCCGGATGGTTTAAAGATCGTGCAGCAGTCGGTGTAAGTGTAACAGTTCGATGGAGTGCGTAGATTATAGTCATATTGATCAGCCAGCGATGCAGTGCGGCTGGCCTCTATTGGGTCCGCTGCAGTGGGTCCGTTACGTCAACAAACAGGTGAAGGTAAAGGCGGGAAAAGATGAAGAGCTGCAAGGCTGGATGATGACGGTGGATCCGGTAACGGCCAGGTAACACAATATATGCAATAATGTACAATGTTAACACACCCACACCGTTAACTACATTTACAATGATTTACTACAATGTTAACTCACACACACACACACACACACAATATACACACAGCGAGCGACACACTCGGCCTGTAAAACACACACACACAGATTATACAGAGAGAGAGAGAGAGCCCTTGGCTATAATAGTTGACATGTGTCACACATGGCTGTTAAATTGAGACTGTCACCACCATCCGTTTGAAACTAATCATTCCTATCGAGGTTTTGCAGTTTAATCTTCTATCAGAATCCCTGCTGTGTCTCAAACACTGGACTCGCTGGAGCTCGACACACCCGATTTCAAAATAATTTGTTTTGTTTTACAATAGCCTAATATGTTATGGTTGCATGAGCAGAGCTAATAAGGGGCTAACGTCGCCCCTGAACTGAATCATTTACTTCACTTGCAACAGTAGAAAGGGGGAAAATTTAGAAAGCAATTAGAGAGTGGGTGGAAGGGTTGGTGGTTCGATCCCCGCCCTGCCACTTGACTTGTGTCATGGTTGTTGTGTCCTTGAGCAAGACACTTCACCCGACTTGCCTTGTCGTGTGAATGTGTATGACTGCTGTATGTCTGTGGTGGTCGGAGGGGCCGTAGGCGCTGAATGGCAGCCACGCTTCTGCCACCGGTATGACTGTCTGAATGAATGGAACCTGGAACCCTATAAAAACAATTTGAGTGCCTTAGAAAAAGCGCTATATAAATCCAATCCATTATTGTTATTACTGTTATATTCTAACTCTTTCCCCCTCTCAAATTTCTAATATTATGAATGGTTCAGTGTACTGTAGGCTGTAATATTCTAACCAGGATTCTAACTCTGTCTCCCTTTCTGTTTTCTAATATTATGTATTGTTCATCCAGTGTGCTTTAACATTGTATGTCTGTCTCCCTCTCAGTCTGGTTCTGGTTACCTTCGGTCCGTCCGACAGAGCCTCGGTCCAGGTGAGATGAGAGAGAGATAAACCTTTATTGCCCCATGGGGAATATGTCTTGATTGATTTATTGATATAATTTATTTCAGACATATCAAAAATACAAAACAAAATGAAAAGCATGAAAATACAATAAACAAAAATGATGTTTCAATTATTTCACAAAAAAGAAAAAAATATACATATAGGGGAAGGTGGGGTGATTTGTGCAACTTTTTACTCAAAGTGATTTTAAAGTGAGGCCTTGACACTTATGTCTCCAACTCAAATATGTACATATATTTCAGGATGTTGTGCATCCCTGGCAATAAAAACTTTGGATCTGGAATAAACTGTTTAAGAAATATAGCTTTCGGAAAAAAAGTTGTCTTGTCGCACAAATCACCCCACGTAGTGGGGTGATTTGTGCGTCATTGTGTCACAATGACAAAGTCACCATCATCATCTTTCTGGCCATCTGAACTCTCATCAGTGGTGTCGTTAAGTGGAATTGAGATGTCACTCTCTCCTGAGCTACTGTAGACTATCACTTTCTTTTGGTGACCAGCGTATACAGCCATGCCACTGGCACAACTCTCAGAAATGTACTTTGCACTAGTTGCTCCGTGCTTGTGGAACCAACTGCCACCTGACAAATGTGATTCCCCCTACATTTCTGCCTTTAAATCAAGGCTCAAAACCCATATGTACACCCTGGTGTTTCCTCCCCATTAACCTCTGCACTACTTACTTACCTCTGCACTACTATCTGTGTTTATGTGGATGTATGGGCTTTACGTCTTTTATTTTGGTTATTGTTATTTTACCTTCATTGTTTACCTACTGAATGCACTATGTACAGCACTTTGGACAGTGCAAACTGTCATAAATGTGCTTTTATAAATACATTTTACTTACTTACTTACTTATAACTCACCCAGGCCCTTGCGCACAAATCACCCCATCCCCAGAATTTTGGATAATAGGCATGATGCAGCAATTTAGGGTTGACATTGTGCTAACTATATAGACTCAAAGTGTAGCATACCAAAGCACTAAAACATGTGTCAAATGTTTTCAAACGTGTCTATAATTGTTCAGACACAATAATCAAAAAACCTTGATCATGGAAATTTTACTTTGAAAGGCAAAACACAGTTTTTTGAGCTTAAATGTGCTTATATCTTATTCCTTGTGTCTCCCTTCTTTACAGGATGAGTCAAATGGATGGCTCTTCTTAAATATGTGGTCACATTTCCAATTTCTTCCACGGTTTTCTAGAAACAAGGGGTTTTGCAACTTCAAAATGCACAAATCACCCCCACCTTCCCCCTATTGGGTAACACTTTACAATAAGGTACACAAAATTGTAGTAGCTACTACATACCTACTACATAGTTTTTTTTTTTGCGCTACCTATGTGTTAGGTAGCACAAAAAAAAAACCTATGTGTTACCTACTACATAGTTTTTTTTTTTTGCTACCTATGTGTTAGGTAGCACAAAAAAAAACCCTATGTGTTACCTACTACATAGTTTTTTTTTTTGCGCTGCTACCTATGTGTTAGGTAGCACAAAAAAAAAACCCTATGTGTTAGGTAGCACATAGGGTTTTTTTTGTGCTACCTATGTGTTAGGTAGCACAAAAAAAAACCCTATGTGTTACCTACTACATAGTTTTTTTTTTCGCTACCTATGTGTTAGGTAGCACAAAAAAAAACCCCCTATGTGTTACCTACTACATAGTTTTTTTTTTTGCTACCTATGTGTTAGGTAGCACAAAAAAAAACCCTATGTGTTACCTACTACATAGTTTTTTTTTTTTCTACCTATGTGTTAGGTAGCACAAAAAAAAAAACCCTATGTGTTACCTACTACATAGTTTTTTTTTTGCTACCTATGTGTTAGGTAGCACAAAAAAAAAACCCTATGTGTTACCTACTATATAGTTTTTTTTTTTTGTGCTACCTAACACATAGGTAGCGCAAAAAAAAAAAAACTATATAGTAGGTAACACATAGGGTTTTTTTTTGTGCTACCTAACACATAGGTAGCGCAAAAAAAAAAAACTATGTAGTAGGTAACACATAGGTTTTTTTTTGGGCTACCCTAACACATAGGTAGCGCAAAAAAAAAAACTATGTAGTAGGTAACACATAGGGGTTTTTTTTGTGCTAACTAACACATAGGTAGCAAAAAAAAAAAACTATGTAGTAGGTAACACATAGGTTTTTTTTTTTGTGCTACCTAACACATAGGTAGCGCAAAAAAAAAAACTATGTAGTAGGTAACACATAGGGTTTTTTTTTTGTGCTAACTAACACATAGGTAGCGCAAAAAAAAAAAAAATGTAGTAGGTAACACATAGGGGTTTTTTTTTTTGTGCTACCTAACACATAGGTAGCACAAAAAAAAAAAACCCCTATGTGCTACCTAACACATAGGGGTTTTTTTTTTGTGCTACCTAACACATAGGTAGCGCAAAAAAAAAAACTATGTAGTAGGTAACACATAGGTTTTTTTTTTTTGTGCTACCTAACACATAGGTAGCGCAAAAAAAAAAAAAAACTATGTAGTAGGTAACACATAGGGTTTTTTTTTTTTGTGCTAACTAACACATAGGTAGCGCAAAAAAAAAAAAAACTATGTAGTAGGTAACACATAGGGGTTTTTTTTTTGTGCTACCTAACACATAGGTAGCACAAAAAAAAAAACCCTATGTGCTACCTAACACATAGGGTTTTTTTTTTTGTGCTACCTAACACATAGGTAGCGCAAAAAAAAAAAACTATGTAGTAGGTAACACATAGGGTTTTTTTTTTTGTGCTACCTAACACATAGGTAGCACAAAAAAAAAAACCCCTATGTGCTACCTAACACATAGGGGTTTTTTTTTTGTGCTACCTAACACATAGGTAGCGCAAAAAAAAAAAAACTATGTAGTAGGTATGTAGTAGCTACTACAATTTTGTGTACCTTATTGTAAAGTGTTACCCCCTATGGATATGATATGCCTGAAAAGGAGCAGGAAGGAGTATAAACGTATTTAATCCTACTCCTTTTCCACAGCTCAATAAATAATATTTATTATATTAGCTTCTTGTATTCCTTATAATCTCTTTACAATCCATCTATACAATTGGCAATACTATCTTTGATATTTACAATTTATACATACAGTATATACAACTTGATATACTATGATTTTTATGTTATTTATATGGCCTATTTATACAATGCATCTTGCACTTGGGAACATGTAAAAAAACATAAGCACAAACAGCACATATAAGTACAAATACATACAGACTCAGACAATGATAGACAAAATGTCAGACAAAAAAAAACAGACAATAAACATTCAAAGTGCATAGTGCATTATACTTTAGGATGGCTCTCTACCTGAATTCAACCTGTTAATCTGTTATTCAATCAAATATATTGTTAAACAGTTGAATATATTATATGAAATTTTATTTTTTGTGAAATAATTTGAACATCGTTTTTGTTATTTGTATTTTTGTGCTTTTCATTTTGTTTAGTATTTTTCATACGTTTTTATTTTTTTATTTGATATGTCTGAAATAAAATCAATTAATCAACTGAACACTCTACACTCTAACAGGTGGTGATGGGTCACGCTGTGGAATCGGTGGAGATTCTCCAGGATTGTGATGAGGAAACCCTCCAGCGTCTCCAAGGCTTCCTCCTTCCCCCCAGGAGCAGCCGACTGGATCGGGCACAGCTGCACCGGGCCAAGGACCGTGCCCAAGCCTGGCTCGAGAGGAACCGCATCCCAGTGACGGAGGGGGAAGGCGGGGCGCTGAGCGTGGGAGGTGGGGCGCTCACACTCACAGCCCCATACGGACCGGAGGACTGCTATAGCGCCAACCAGATCATTCTGGAGCGCATCCAGAACCTGCTAAAGAAGCAACCGGATCATCAGGAGCCGGAACACTGTAGTAGGGCTGACGCAGAATAGTCGACATTTTGGACGATTCCACACTGCCAATCAATAAAAATTGTGAAAATAACTTGTGCTTTTAAATCAATTTCCTTTTGTGTGTGTAAGTCATAGTAAAATACATTTGTATGCCAAGTCAAGGAGACAAACTGTAATTGGTGTTAAATGACAATCTGGATTTAAAGAATTGAAAAACAAAACATGATTTGTCAACTTAATGAAAAGATTCAACTATGTAAATGCATTGAGACCGAGGACTGCTAAGGCCACTATTCCACTGCCAATCTCACTGTGGAATAGTCTCTATACTGTATGTGGTCATGAAAAAAGGGTCATTCTATTCTGGCTATATGGGGGGAGGTGGGGGGGGGCTGAATGTCGGATGATTTACCCAATAAAACATGCAACATTGCCTAAAACTGAGTCAATCCACAAACGGAGCTTTCGTATTGGACTTAGCTCCTTCATAATGTATTAAACATACTGTTTATTATTACTAATGTTAGGCTATATCAGTGTTTAAGAATGAATGGCTGTAAACTGGTGTCACTGTCTTGTTGTAAATTATGTGGAGGTGTTACCCTCAGCGAACCCTCTGGGCTTTTAGTCTGGAGAACCCGAAGTCTGAACCCATCGGAAGTGATTGCCCTTATTGTGACTAACTAGGAGGAAGTCCCCCGTGGTTGAGTTCAGCCATTTTATTTTCTGGATAATTATTTCTGAATGATCAAAATGTCTAAAGTCCAAATGGTGAGAGCGTTGGTGAATCAGCGACTAGCTGCGGCTGCTGAAGAGATATTTGGGCTGTTTGAAAGAACCATAGCAGAGTACGAGGAGGAACTCTGTCGTTCAAAAGAGAAGAACGAGCGACAACAGAAACTACTGGACGCTGTTTTGAAGCCTGAAGTCCGGTTACACAGAGCAGGTTTGTTCCTCCAACATTATTAGTTTATTATTAATCAGAGAAATTCATCTTTTTTGTTTATAACCGTATTTGATTGTTTAATATTGAACTCGATCCTGCAACTGATCATATAGCAGTTGATTTTAAAGTTCCACTGCAACAGTGGTCTAAACTATTTTGTTTAGGCTACATGACAGACACACTGATTGTGTCCCAGAACATATATGCAATGCAGTCAAATACACCTATTATAAGCCGGATTCTTCTAATAGGCCTACTGGAAAGACCGGAACAATGCATGTATTTCCCTGAAATTCTTACACTAAAAAACATTTAGCTCCCTTCATTATGTTATACGTTATGATATGCATGGAAAGTTATTAGGCTCGTTTGAGAAGGAGCCGTCTTGCTATGACCTGCGCAATTCTGACGCGGGTCAGCAAGACGCACGTCATAATTGCGCAGGTCTGAGCAAGACTTCTCCTCACCGAACGGGCCTATTGCTTTACGGGTGCAGTATTTTGATGCATTATCGAGCAGTTATTATTTATTTTTTCAACCTTTGTTTATACTGGAGAGATCAATTGAGGGGTGACCCTCAGCAATGATGTCGACTAGTCAAACAAATGCAAATCCAAAACAGCAATACATAGGCCTACACAATATACAATGCTAATACATTAAGATACAACAACTGATAAAGAGAAGAAAAAAATAAACATTTAGGCAGTGATGTAGAATGGCTGCAATTCAAATGAAATGGGTGAAAGTAGGCTACACTATAGCCTGATTAAAACAGTTACAGGTAGAGTTTGGCATATTTAAGATAATATGTCTAAAGTGCCTCCTTTGAAAAAAAAAAGGTAGTTTGCTAACATGAAATTACAGTTTTCTGAAATATGTATTTAATTATTTTCAACAGACATCCAGCAGCTGGTGGTGGTTAAAGAAGAGGTTCCCCCTGAGCAGCAGGAGTGGAGCCCCAGTCTGGACCAGGAGGACCCACCAGAGCCCCCACACATTAAAGAGGAACAGGAGGAACTCTGGACCAGTCAGGAGGGAGAGCAGCTTCAAGGGCTGGAGGAGGCTGATGTCAACAAGTTCCTATTCACTCCTGTCCCTGTGAAGAGTGAAGATGACGAAGAGAAACCTCAGTCCTCACAGCTTCATCAAAGACAAACTGAAGAGATGGAAACAGGAGCTGATGGAGAGGACTGTGGAAGACCAGAACCAGCCAGGAACTCACATCAAGATACACAAGAAAACATTGAATATGCGTTAGAAGACTCGCATCCAGATCCAGAATTAGAACCTGAGACTGAAGACAGTGACGATTATTGGACCGAGACCGGAGAACCCCAGTCAGGTTTAAAGTCTCTAAGAATCAATAAAGTCTCTAAAAGTGGTATGAGATGTAACACTGAAACTAAACCTTTCCGCTGCTCTGATTGTGGAAGAAGATTCCGTTTAGAATGTAATCTAACGAGACATGTGAAAACTCACACAAGCAAGAAAGCATTCTGTTGCTCCATTTGTGGTAAAAGCTTTACCGTCACAAAAAGATTGGAGACCCACATGAGAATTCATACAGGATACAAACCATTCAGCTGCTCAGTTTGTGGTAAAACATTTAACCAGAATGGACATCTGACAATACACATGGTCATCCACAAAGCTGAGAGACCGTTTGGCTGTTCGGTTTGTGGTAGAAGATTTAAACTGAAGGGAAATTTAAGAGGACACATGGTCGTCCACACACAGGAGAAAAAATTCCACTGCATTGTTTGTGACCGAAGATTCGCTTGGGCTGGTCAAGTAAAAAGACACGGGTGTGTTGGTCTTGAAACCTCTAAAAGTACGACTGATAGACCATTCAGCTGCTCAGTTTGTGCTAAAAGATTTACATTGAAGGGAAATTTGAAAAAGCACATGGTCGCCGTCCACACACAGGAGAAAACATTCCACTGCATCTTGTGTGACCAAAGATTCTCGTGGGATGTTCAACTGACAAGACACAAGCTTGTCTGTCCTCAGTCCTCACAGCTTCATCAAAACCAAACGGAGGAGAACAGAGAAGCAGAGCCTGGAGCCAGCAGCTCGACTGAACAGCTCCACAGTAAAGAAGAGGTTCCCCCTGAGCAGCGGGAGGCTTCCTCCTCACTCCTGTATTCACTCCTGTCCCTGTGAAGAGTGAAGATGATGAAGAGAAACCTCAGTCCTCACAACTTCATCAAAGACAAACTGAACAGATGGAAACAGAAGCTGATGGAGAGGACTGTGTTCATCGTCACATCATAAGGCTCAGAACTCTATGTGAAGCAGCAGAGACACTTGAAGAATAAAAATATATACAGCTATATATATACACACACACACACACACACACACACACACACACACACACACACACACAGCTAAATGCCAGTTCAAGTTCAAAAACGTCATTATCAACTGTCAAACAAAAACCGTCCACAACAAACCAACCATAAGCTTTGACTTCACTTATAAAGTGAGCACTATGTTGGAGCAGTAGGCTACTGTACAGCTGCACTAGGGAATATTTAGTTACTTTACTGCAGTAATACTATAAAAGCTGTGTTCTTGTCTGTGTACCTGTTAGTCCCATGAAACACTGCCGTTGTGGAGGAGCGTTTGAATCTGGACTTTTGATACATGGCTGTATGAACACTGATAGAGTGAGCATTTCATTGCCAACAGCTGTTTCACTAGAATAATAATAATTATTATTATTATTTTTATAACAACTGCTAGCAAAATTAAAGGCACAGTTAGTAATTGTGTTATTGTCGTGGATTAAGCTGATAAACACGAGCTGAAGGTGTGACAAATGGATTACTTTATTGACAGTTCTACTCACATGCATGCAGAAAAGACAGTCGTCTCGCAGAGCAGTCAGAAGCAGAAGCCTCAGGCTGTGTATGACACATCTAACTTTCCCTCCCCCTTATCAAAACAGCTGTCCCGTTATCTCAAACTGCCAAGGCCACTAGGCCCAGTTGGCAAACTCCACATGCACTTTCTCTTCTTGGTTTTGTAGTTTCTTGTCTTCACTGGGTGCTGGTGGTATGGATGAAAGAAGTAGACAGCTGACGCAGTGTGAGGAGGCTTCCAGGAACGATTCTCTTTTATTCAAAACAACAAGCTCATACTGCAGTAAAACGAAGCCAAATGAAAGTCAATGTATTTTAGCCAAATTAACACAGAGGAAGATACATAGCAGAGAGTCCCTGGTCAAAAGAAGAAGCCCCCCCCCCCCCATCATGTTTGCAGGTTATCTTATCCTAGGGTCCACGTAAACTGATTGGTCGTCAGGATGAGCCTCTTTGTCTGTAATTGGTGAGTTTTAACTATTGCGCAATTACCCCTCCTAAACATCTGTGGAATAGATTGAGAGAGGCACTGTCTAAAGTCTGGGCTTGACCAGTAACACCAACAGTGTCTTGACAGTAGCCGTATATTATACCCTCTCCTATGGCCCACAAGTGTCTGTTTTAGCTTAAACACAGATAAGATGATTTACAGAAGTTCAGTCCCTACGGCCAACCATCTCACATTCCTACCGAAATGGGGGTTGGTAAATACCTTGAGCCAGGCTACAGAAAATGTGTTTAATAGGAGATAATACACTACAGTTTATTTTACACAGGAAACTGGATTCATATACTTCATTATATTTAGTTGCATCAAGTGGTGAATGTTCTAGATTGCAACGCTCCCTTGGTAACCTTCCCTTCCCAGTAATTACAGAAACTACGGTGGCCTTCAAGAACAAGAAGCTATAGGTGAGAGATCATGTGATAATTTTGGTTTGATAGTGGTTAGATAGACATGATTTGATAGTTTTTTTAATCCTCAGAATGAAAAATCTCAAATTCTAAAGCCCTACTTAAAGTAAAGTTTCAATAATCAGTCTTAGAAATATTCCGAAGGTTATTACAGAAGGATTTTTTTCATATGCTCATTGTCTGATTTGAGACATTTTCTTCTTCAAAACATGATGAAAATGCATTTTTTTAAGACCTGTACATAGTATTTTTTTTATTTTATAAATTGAAAAAAGGCTGTATCCCAAATCTGTTCTTTTTGGACACTAATATGTTGTCTAAATGTAATAAAGATTTGAACTCTTGCTTTATCCAACATCTAGATTTGAGTTTTTTTAAGATATGCAAATGTGTGCATAATTAGTGAAATAGGGGAAGGTGGGGTGATTTGTGCATTTTGGAAGTTGCAAAACCCCTTGTTTCTAGAAAACCGTGGAAGAAATTGGAAATGTGACCACATATTTAAGAAGAGCCATCCATTTGACTCATCCTGTAAAGAAGGGAGACACAAGGAATAAGATATAAGCACATTTAAGCTCAAAAAACTGTGTTTTGCCTTTCAAAGTAAAATTTCCATGATCAAGGTTTTTTATTTATTTATTATTCTTTCGGACAATTCCACACAATACACAATTTTCTCTTGAAAATATTCATACATCATACTTTGTGTTGTCCGAAGGGAGACGGAAGAAGCCAAAGGCTTATCAGGTACCGATTATTGTGTCTGAACAATTATAGACACGTTTGAAAACATTTGACACATGTTTTAGTGCTTTGGTATGCTACACTTTGAGTCTATATAGTTAGCACAATGTCAACCCTAAATTGCTGCATCATGCCTATTATCCAAAATTCTGGGGATGGGGTGATTTGTGCGCAAGGGCCTGGGTGAGTTATAAGTAAGTAAGTAAGTAAAATGTATTTATAAAAGCACATTTATGACAGTTTGCACTGTCCAAAGTGCTGTACATAGTGCATTCAGTAGGTAAACAATGAAGGTAAAATAACAATAACCAAAATAAAAGACGTAAAGCCCATACATCCACATAAACACAGATAGTAGTGCAGAGGTAAGTAAGTAGTGCAGAGGTTAATGGGGAGGAAACACCAGGGTGTACATATGGGTTTTGAGCCTTGATTTAAAGGCAGAAATGTAGGGGGAATCACATTTGTCAGGTGGCAGTTGGTTCCACAAGCACGGAGCAACTAGTGCAAAGTACATTTCTGAGAGTTGTGCCAGTGGCATGGCTGTATACGCTGGTCACCAAAAGAAAGTGATAGTCTACAGTAGCTCAGGAGAGAGTGACATCTCAATTCCACTTAACGACACCACTGATGAGAGTTCAGATGGCCAGAAAGATGATGATGGTGACTTTGTCATTGTGACACAATGACGCACAAATCACCCCACTACGTGGGGTGATTTGTGCGACAAGACAACTTTTTTTTCCGAAAGCTATATTTCTTAAACAGTTTATTCCAGATCCAAAGTTTTTATTGCCAGGGATGCACAACATCCTGAAATATATGTACATATTTGAGTTGGAGACATAACTGTCAAGGCCTCACTTTAAAATCACTTTGAGTAAAAAGTTGCACAAATCACCCCACCTTCCCCTATGCCACATTTGCATAGGACTATATTGAATTTTTTTTTAAAACTCCAATATGAAAAATCATTGTTTTGAGGTCAGTAATCAACTGGCAAAGTTTCATGACGATGCATATAAGCTAACATTTTTTAATGTTAACCTTACATTACCGTGGCTCCGATTAGTTATTTCCGCCCCCTGTAGCTTTCCAGCAGGTAGTTGACCAGGTTGTCCACCCAGGTTGTGATCCTTGAAGGTCCTAGATATCATTTCTGGTGAGCAACCTTTAACAACATTGCATGTCTGTTTTAAAAAAAAAGGGGTTTTTGCCCCCCGGGTAAACAGGTACATTTCCCCATGGTGCCCACTAATATAAAAACATGTAAGGCCGTTAAGATGAAACATGGCGGCTTCCGTACTTTGCTCCTATGTAGGGATATAAAAGGCTCATTCCAAGGTAATACAATTAACAACTTTAATTTTCAAGCGATTATTCACTGATTAAAACGTAGGCTACTTATGAATATTATATTCCATTTCTACTAAGTCTGTTCTGAAAAATGACAATATATTCCACACACTGCACCTTTAAAATATGATAGCCTTCAATATGAATTAATTTTTTTAACTTATTTAAAGTTTTGATTTTTACATGCATATGAATGAATGAATGAATGAATGAATGATTTATTTCAAATATGCAACAACAATACAATATTAAAAATCCATCAACAGAAGTCAGCCCTAGTGACTCCTGCTCTGATAAGGCCGCCAAGCACTCTGTAAAAATGCCACAACATATTTGAAAAGGGAAGAAGTAAAAGCTTGTTCAATCCCACCCCACTTCCTTAAACAATATTAACAGGTCATAAATCAAAACTCAAAACTACATGTTTCCTTCAGACTCATTTCTAATTTTCATTATATCAATTCTATGTATCAACACTTGCATAACTGTACTCCATATCAGTACACATAGATGCACACAAACGTACCAATACATAATCCTACACATACCCATGTTTCCTACTCACTGACACACTGAAAATGTCAGCCACTGCCAGCACCCCAGCAACTGTGGAGTCAGCCATCGCAGAAGGCCGACCCACCCACCACAGCACGCGACACCACCCTTAAGACCAATAGCTTACTGCTGATCACACAGTTAACTAGTCATGTTAACAAGTAATGAGACGTCAAAGCCCTCCTTCATTACTGTAACTCTGGAAAACCATCTCTTTGTATCTTCTTTTAAACTGTTTCATGCTTGGACATTGCTTGATCTCCATATTCAAACTGTTCCACAGCTTCACCCCACAAATTGAAATGCTACAGCCTTTCCTGGTTGTTCGAATGCTGAACCTGTCAAAATTTAGTTTCCCCCTCAAATTATAACTAAGCTGTCTTTCATTAAATCATTTTTGAACATTATTTGGGAGTTTCTTGTTTTTTTGCTTTGTACATCACCTGAGCAGTTTGAAACTTCACAATGTCAGTGAATTACGTGATTTTTGACTGTAGAAATAATGAATGAGTACTGTCCAAATATCCAACCTTATGAATGACACGAATCGCTTTCTTCTGCAGGATAGTTACTGGTGCTAATGAGGTTTTGTAGTTGTTCCCCCAGACCTGGACACAGTAGATTAGATATGGCAAAACGAGTGCACAGTAAAGAATGTGGAGTGATTTATGATCCAAAGCCTGCTTTGCTTTGTTTATTACTGCAATGCTCTTTGACCATTTGGTTTTTACATGTTTTATGTGTGATTTCCAACTGATTACATCATCGATCATAACTCCAAGAAATTTTATTTCGTGCACTCTTTCAATTTAAAAGACCATGGGAGAAATCGAAAAAAACGTACGTTTGTTGTACATGAACTGAACATTGTTTGAATAGAACAGAGTGAGTTTTCTCCTCCAGTCCATGAGGCAGCGCTCTTCGCATTGCTCGTCATACTACTGAATTATGACGTGGAACTATGTCACCGGCTTCACTTCCGGATGGTGGTTTATGTCTGTAGCACGAGCGTAGGTAGCAGCCAGCAGCTCTGTAGCTGTTAAAATATTTGGAAATAATCAGAAGAAACGACTTAAAGCGAGCGACTACCGGAGGCCGGGGAGTAGAGCAGCGGTGTGTCGCAGGGAAGTTTGACCGACGACAGAGCGATGAAGCCCGGACTCACGGAGGGCACGGAACGTCACAAAGACCTAGGAGACGGTTAGTGAAGAAAGAAAAAGCCTCGTCTGACTCTGGACCTCCATTATTAATGAATTATCTACTTTACAACCTTTTTCTGAGAATCGCTCTGATTTAGAAATGATTAAAGATATAAAGGAGCTCGGCATGGTCATTTTCCATATGCATAGCAACGCCTGGTTAGCAACGAATGCACAGCAATGACTGGATATAACCTAGTAAAATATAATACAATTTAATTGACGAATGGGTCGCGCTCAATAAAGCGGTTATTTAAAGTGTAGTCAGCGATTGTAGACGAATAGGCTACGAACACTTTTCATACCCGTGTATAATCGCTAACTTGTTAACAAAGGGTGGGCCCCTTTTGTTTACATAAGCCTTATGTAAACAATGGGGGCCCACCATGGCTAGACCAAACATGCCAGTTTAGAGCCGAGGCTGTGTGTTAACGCCGGATTTATTTTCAAAGCACACACACACACACACACACACACACGCACACGCACACACACACACACACACACACACACACACACACACACACACACACACACACACATCCATATCCATATCCATGAGAGAGAGAGAGAGCTGCAGAAAGGTAGCGGATCGTGACGATATATTCACTGATTTTGACAAAAAGCGTTCTCATCGCTGACTCCACCCTTGAATGCATCAAAGACAAAGAGTATGGTTATTGGTTTAAAACATTTGTTTGTTTGGACATAGGCTAAATACCTTAACTATGTGTGGTAGAAGAGGTAGGCAGAATTTTAATAGGTAACAGAAGCAAGGTTATTGAGGATCACTGTTGATAGAAAAATGTTGTGGAATAGCGGCATCAATAATGTTGGGCAGAAGTATGGCTGCGATGTAGGAAGGGTTTGCACACTGTTTTTAAAATACTGTGATGATTTGGCCATATACTGTAATTGAAAATGATGATCAAAAAATGTAATTAAATTCAACTCTTATCTATCTATCTATCTATCTATCTATCTATCTATCTATCTATCTATCTATCTATCTATCTATCTATCTATCTATTTTGACTTATAATGTGTAATAAGTAATAAGTCTTTTTTAGTTTATCTGGGTTTTTCTGTAATAGCTTTATTAAGTGATTGTCAATACATTTTATGAATACCATTCTATTTAGATGTAGATAGGGCAATATATAAGATCATGAGCATATTTTTTCCCCCCATATATAAAGCTTTGGGTTCATTGAAAAAGTTGAACTTCTGTCTTGAAAGTGCTGGAAAATTCCTTAATTTTACCTTTTAAAAGCTGTGTGAACGCTGTGTAGGAAATTCATGCAGAGCTGGTTGATTTAATGATTAGTCCAGACATTACAGTTATCACAGGTGCATTATTGTTAAATACCTACTTCACCGGTAAAACTACACTCAACAAAAATATAAACGCGACACTTTTGTTTTTGCTCCCATTTTTCATGAGATGGACTTAAAGATCTAAAATTCATTCCAGATACACAATTGTACCATTTCTCTCAAACATTGTGCACAAATCTGTCTAAATGTGTGATAGTGAGCACTTCTGCTTTTCTGAGATAATCCATCCCACCTCACAGGTGTGCCACATCAAGATGCTGATCTGACATCATGATTAGTACACAGGTGTGCCTTAGACTGTCCACAATAAAAGGCCACTCTGAAATGTGCATTTTTTTGCTTTATTGGGGGTCTGGGGACTCAGAACCAGTCAGTATCTGGTGTGACCACCATTTGCCTCATGCAGTGCAACACATCTTCTTCGCATAGAGTTTATCAGATTGTCAATTGTGGCCTGTGGAATGTTGTTCCACTCCTCTTCAATGGCTGTGCGAAGTTGCTGGAGACGGCTTATGGTGGAGAAATGAACATCCAATGCACGAGCAACAGATCTGGTTGACATTCCTGCTGTCAGCATGCCAATTGCACACTCCCTCAATGCTTGTGGCATCTGTGGCATTTTGCTGTACATTTCAGGGTGGCCTTTTATTGTGGACAGTCTAAGGCACACCTGTGCACTAATCATGATGTCAAATCAGCATCTTGATGTGGCATACCTGTGAGGTGGGATGGATTATCTCAGCAAAGCAGAAGTGCTCACTATCACACATTTAGACAGATTTGTGGACAATGTTTGAGAGAAATGGTACAATTGTATATCTGGAATGAATTTTAGATCTTTAAGTCCATCTCATGAAAAATGGGAGCAAAAACAAAAGTGTTGCGTTTATATTTTTGTTGAGTGTTTGAAGGTGTATTGAACTCTGAGATCCTATGTAGTATAAATGTGCAAATATTTTTGAAATCGGTTCATCCTAGCCTGAGAAAAGGCAGAAAAAGTATTTTATGGTCTCAGTGTCTAACCCTACATTTTACTAGTGTGACATCACACTAGTACAAATGTAAGGTTAGGATTAACAGGACAGCTGGGCCAAGGGAAGACTGAGGGAGGGAAGGAAAACCTCATTCATTATATTATGGTAGCGATTTTATAATGATAGAACGCTGGTTCCGTTTGGGTGAAGTATTCCTTTAAGTTGTTTCATCCAACGCTACAGAAATTATTTTGAATAGACCAAGTTGCACAAAACTAAGCAGCTTGCATTGCTCTTGACTGGGGCTGCACATACAGAACAACATTATGTTTAATGAGTAATAGTTTAACCTGGTTAAATGTGGAGTCAATGATTCTGGAGGAAGCTTGTTGTCAGAGTCACTTTTTTGTCTAAACGAATGAATATCTCCTTACGATCCGCTTCCTGTCCGTATGAGCTGGGGGAAAAATCCAGTGTTAACACACAGCTAAGGCTCTGTAAAAGGGCATGTTGCTCTAGGGTGGGGCCCCTTTGTTTACATACCAGTTTACAGAGCTCTGACTGTGTATTAACACCAGATGTTTTTTGAGCACACAAACTACTGACAGGTAGTTGTAGATCACAAGGAGATGTTCACTGATCTTAAAAAAAAATTGATTTTGACAACAAGCGTTCTCAAGAATCGCTGACTCCACCTGTTAAAAGTTCAAATTGAATTTATTGACACAAGAAATAGTATACAACCCTACAGATTACATATTTAAATGATCTTGAAGATTTAAATTGAATTTGGAAATGAACTATAAGCTAACTACCCTTTTACTTGTGACTTAGTGTATTCATTTTAAGATTCTTTCTTTTAACTTGCTCTAACCACTACACCAACAAACAAAAAAACAGATCTTTATTTTATAACTAAATACTGAAGAGATAAATGATTATGCAACCTACTAAATGAGACAGGTTTTGAGTTTGTGTTGCTTTTTGTTGTTCTGAGAATGTTATGGATGCATGTAATCCACCTATGGTGATATTGTTATAAAATAAAATAAAACCCTTACCCCAGTAGGAGTTGACATTTCTTGACATAATGAAAAAAAACTTGCTTACCTGAATTTCTTTTCTCTCCTGTGGCCCTCAAACTCTTCTGTACTTTAGTATGTAGTGTAGTATGTAGTGTAAAAGAAACAGTATGTGATTTGGAACACAGGGTAAGTGTTTTGTGTCCAAAAGCTGCAGTGCTTGTTTCCAAATTTTGCTTGTAATATAAGGTGCCTTTATCTTTAGATCATGAGTTAATTAACTAACTAGTGTTAAACTCAATACAGTAAAGTCAAAGTATATACAGCACATCGATTGGGTATTGTGCTGCCACGGAACGTGAGCAGGGCCTTATAAAGGAAGGGTAATATCAACACAAGCCTACACATCTTAAATAAAAACACTCTAATTTTTAATTAAAAGTATTAACATTTGTTGTGTCGGTTCAGCCACCCTGAAGTCATAGAAATATTGACACTTGGACTCAATTAACTACATCTTCCAGAGAAAAAAAAGTACTGTACACCAGTTTAATTTGACTGCTAAGAAGAGTTTGGGTAGCTTGGACAGGTCTTTAGGACAAATAATCAAAAGTTGAGTAACATTCAGCCCCACATTCAAGAAAATAAGGCTATTTGTGGCTTAAAGGTGGAGCTATTCTGGAGAACGCCTGTTGTCAAAATGTCCCTTTGTCCATATCAGTGAAACTGTGCAACTTTAAACCGGTATGTTGCTAGCTGCTACAGTGGGCCCCTTTGTTTACATACCCTTTGTTTACATACCAGTAACGGAGCCTAGGCGCCTCAGTATCAACACTGGATTTTTGTTCAGCATGCAGTGCGCACACAGTATCGGACAGGTAGCAGACCAGGATGCAATATTCACTGATTTTGACAAAAAGAGAGATTTTTCCAGAAATAGTCTTTCCGGAATACTGACTTTTTCCAATATTTTCCAGAATTCTTACTCCACCTTTAAGTGTTTACAGGACATTAAAGGGATACTTCACCCATACGGAACCTGCATTCTATCATTATAAAATCACTATTATAATATAATGAATGAGGTTTTTCTTCCCTCAGTCTTCCCTTGGCCCAGCTGTCCTATTAACCCTAACCCTACATTTTACCATGTGTGATGTCACGCATGAGAAACATTTTAGCAAATGAGACCATAAAACACTCTTTTTGCCTTTTCTCAGGCTAGGATGAACCGATTTCTAAAAAAAGTTGCACATTTATACTACATAGGATCTCAGAGTTCAATACACCTTCATATTCCCACCGGTGAAATAGGACATGAATGTTTTCGAAAACTGTAAATGTATATTTCATTATTCTCCACAGACGTCCAGCAGCTGCTGGTGGTTGAAGAAGAGGTTCCCCCTGAGCAGCAGGAGTGGAGCCCCAGTCTGGACCAGGAGGACCCACCAGAGCCCCCACACATTAAAGAGGAACAGGACGCTGGAGACAGTGAAGATGATTGGGCTGAAACAAGCTCAGGTTGGTGTCAGATTAATCTATGAAACTCTGAAAAGTATTGAAGTAAGTAAGTGGTATTAAATTAATTAAAAAAATTCAAATACCTGCTTTTACCTCTGGATTCCACTGGCTGTGTGCAAGTGTGTGTGTGCGCCAGTGCGTGTGTGTGCAGTGGTTTTGCTCTGTGAGCCCATGCACGTCAACACTCACCGGCTCCGTTATCCGAGTGGAGCATGGCAAGCTGGAATTGCGAGACAGAGGAGACTGAAGGAATTAAAAGTTACAGGCGGTGGCACCTTCTCCCCTCTCCAGTTAGCTTGGGGTCTGTTTTTTTAACAAATAAGGGTAAAAAGGATCAGGAGATTGATCGCCGGTTAGGTGCAGCAGCTGTAGTAATTCTGATGCTGTACGGGACCATTGTGGGGAAGAGCGGGCCTTATTCCCATCTTCACCCATGGTCAAGAGCTGTAGGCAGTGACCAAAAGACTGAGATCGCAGATACAAGCAGCTGAAATGGGAATTTTCCGCAGCAGGGCTTACTCTTCATGATAGGGTGAGGAGCTCCGCGATTCAGGAGGACATCGGAATACAGACACGGCTCCTCCACGATGAGAATCAAATCAGTTTCATTTGCATAGCCCAATATCACAAATAGACATTTGCCTCAGTGGGCTTTACATTCCATACAGTATGACACCCTCTGCCCTTACACCCTTAGCTCGGCTGAGGAAAAACTCATAAGGATGCCCTCTGGTCGCCTCCCGTTAGGGGTGTACCAGGCACATCCCACTGGGTTCCAGGACAGACCGGCGAGATTATATCCTTCAGTTGACCCGGTAACACTTGGGGATGGTAGTTGCTGGGTAAAGGGACGTCTAGGCTGCTCTGCTGGCTTTGTTAGAGGGAGAGTCAAATATCTCCGTGGTTAGTATAAACTGAAACAAACAATCTAATCACCTTTTTCATCACAGTCCCAAAAGTCAATAAGAACAGACAATCGGAGCCTCGCTCTAATTGGTCAAAGTGTACAGCTCATGTTAACTTTGACCAATCAGAAATCATATACCCCAGCTTTAAGTGTGAACAGGAAATAACAGTGTTCTAAAATGTGTGTTTCCTTATTCTCCACAGACATCCAGCAGCTGGTGGTGATTGAAGAAGAGGTTCCCGCTGAGCAGCAGGAGTGGAGCCCCAGTCTGGACCAGGAGAACCCACCAGAGCCCCCAGACATTAAAGAGGAACAGGAGGAACTCTGGATCAGTCATGAGGAAGTGCCGTATCAAGGGCTGGAGGAGGCTGAAATTACCAAGAAAAATATTGAAGTCTCTAAAACTGTTGATAAACCATTCATCTGCTTTGAGTGTGGTAGAAGATTCGCCTTTAAAAGTATTCTAAAGAGACACATGATAATTCACACAGGACAGAGACCTTTCAGCTGCTCAATGTGTGGTAAAAGCTTTACAGAGAAGGGAAATTTGACACTACACATGGCCGTCCACACAGGGGAGAAAAGATTCAGCTGCAGTTTTTGTGACCAAAGATTTCTATGGCATAATCAACTTAGAAGACACGAGTGTGTTGGTCGTCAGTCCTCACAGCTTCATCAAAAGCTAACCGTGGGGAACAGAGGGGCAGAGCCAGGAGCCAGAAGCTCAAGTGAACAGATGGAAACAGGAGCTGATGGAGAGGACTGTGGAGGACAAGAAACAGATCCACATTTAAAACCTGGTTCTGAAGACAGTGAAGAACCACAGTCAGGTTCAACGTTAATAAAAAATAGAGATGCCTCTAAATTTGATAAGAGATGTAATACTGAGGAAAATCAATTCAGTTGCTCAATTTGTGGTAAAGCATTTACACGGAAGAGAAATTTAACACAACACATGACTGTCCACAAAGGGGATAAACCATTCAGCTGTTCACTATGTGGGAAAAGCTTTAAACGGAAGGCGGATATGAGGAAGCACGAGGCTGTCCACACAGGGGAGGACGATATCAGTTGCTCAATTTGTGGTAAAAGTTTTAGACAGAAGGGAAAGTTGACACAACACATGGCCATCCACGCAGCGGAGACACAATTCAACTACTCCGTTTGTGATGGAACAGTTACACAGAATGGAACCTCTACAGGACACTTGGCAATACACACGCGGGTGTTACCGTTTAGTTGTCCATTTTGCGGTAAAACATTTAAGTGGAAGGCAAAATTGATAGAACACATGGTAGTCCACACAGGGGAGAAAAGATTCAGCTGTTCTGTCTGTGGTAAAAGGTTTACACTGAAGGGGTATTTGAGACAACACATGGCCATCCACACGGGGGAGAAAAGGTTTAGCTGCACTGTTTGTGAGCAAAGTTTCACGTGGGATAATCAACTCCAAAAACACAAGCTTGTCTGTCCTCAGTCCTACCCGTCCTACCAGCTTCTTCTAAACCAAACTGAAGAGATCACAGAGGCAGAGCCTGGAGCCGGCAGCTCGACTGAGCAGATGGAAACAGGAGCTGATGGAGAGGACTGTGGAGGACCAGAACCAGCCAGGAACTCACATCCAGATACAGAATTAGGACCCGACACGGCAGACAGTGATGATTATTCTAAGGAGACCAGACAACCTCAGTCATGTTTAAAGTCTCCCAAAAACTATGAAGTCTCTAAAAGTGATATGAGAGCGGCAAAGCTTGTAGCCGGCAGCTCGAATGAACAGATGGAAACAGGAGCTGATGGAGAGGATTGTGGAGGACCAGAACCAGCCAGGAACTCACATCCAGATACATATTTACAAACTGAGACTAAAGACAAGACTGAAGACTAAGGGTGCATCGAAGGCAATTTTCTCGGCCGATCCCGATTGACAATTTTGCAAAGAGTTTAACCTGCCTATATGATCTCTGCCGGTTCCGGTCCCCTCTCTTCCCCACGCACACACTAGAACTATAATTCACAGCGAGCATACACAAGCATTTCTGATGTTAGCAGGGGCCACTGGTCAATGGTGCATTCTGCCCATGCTAACGGAAGAAGGAAATATGTTTTAAGATGTCTGCCGAATGCTTAATGTGCTTATGAGGGTTTTGCTTTTTGAAGCTGATGTGTCCTTTAACTAGCCTGTGGTTTAGATTGTTTTGAATGTTTTACTTTTAAATTTTTTAATGTTTGAAAAGAAAACATTTATTAGTTCATGCCTTGTGTATTCTGATTATGTATGCTGTTGAAAGGTATAGATGAAGTGTGACCTGAGTTTAATCTGACATGGTTTCTTGGTGCAGCTCATAGCCTAATATAGATGAGGCTTGTGTGTAGACAGGAAAGAGTTGAGCTGTGACAGAAGAGAGGAGAGAGAAGGAAAGCAAAAAAGTTTCACTGATGCTTCAATGTTTCTGCATGATGTACAATGTGCCAATTAGCCAATTAAATGCTTGTGTTTCATTTTAGTACTATACTCATTGTATCTTGAAGAAGTTACTCCCTTTGACTGTGTCACTTTAAAAAATGGGATGTGATGTTGAATCTGTGCTCTTGGACTTTTGATTGTTTGGTTTTTGACTTTCTCTTGCTGAATAAAACCAAGTAGATCTTAAGATTTACTGAAAAGGCAAAACCCTCCTTTTTTCTTTGGAGATTTTACTACTACACGTGTAAAACAACATGAAATTATAATTTTGCTATTAAAGGATCAGAGGTACCAGTCTCACTCTTCAAGAGAGGCGTTGGGTGGCAGTGGCGAAGTGGGTAGGGAGATCGCCTCTGGAGTGCAGGGTCGGAGGCTCGATTCCCCGCCTACCCGCCATATGTCAAAGTGCCTGGGCAAGACACTGAACCCCAAATTGCTCCCGATGGTTCAGAAAGCGCCTTGCATGGCAGCTACTGCCATCGGTGTTTGAATGTGTGTATAAAACATGTGTTAAGATATGTAAAGCGCTTTGTGACCCTGGTCTGTGAAGGGCGCTCTATAAATAAAACTTACTTACTAGTAGTTTTAAATGTTTTATTCATTCGCTTTTCTAATGTGTATTATGTATTTTAATCTTGCCCCCTGTAAAGCACTTTGAATGGCCTTGTGTCTGAATTGTGCTATATAAATAAACTTGCCTCGCCTCGCCTCGCCTAGCATGGAAGGAGTCCCCCTGATCTGATAAGCAAGGCATAGAGCCAAGGGTCAGGTACTGCAAAGATCACTTTGCCAAAATAACAAAATCCCTGTAAGTGATATCAGATGTTATGCTGATAAACAGAAATTAAACTTTGCTTAGTGTGGTGAAAGATTTAGTCTCATTATGAGCTAAAAATCCAGTGTGTTGCTGAGTCCCCACAGCTGCATTGAAAACCAAAACGAGGAACAAATGAATGTTATTAGTATCATTTCCAGCGAGCTCTTGTGATTTCATATCATTTTCAATGATTCCATTGGAAGTACTTTGGCAGCACCTAGTGGTGGTTTTGATGCTGAACCAAGTGCACTGCATCATCCGAATCCTACTAATTAAATGTTTAAATGTCAATAAATATTAATAACAGATTGTTTCATAATATCGTTGCTGTTTTGTTCACAAAAATTAAGACATTAACTGTCAGGATCAAATCAAATCAGTTTTATATGTATAGCCCAAAATCACAAATAGACATTTGCCTCAGTGGGCTTTACATTCCATAAAATATGATACAATATGACATACAATATGACACCCTGCCCTTACACCCTTAGCTCGGCTGAGATAAAACTCCCAGTAAAAAACCCTTTACTGGGATTATTTTTTTTAAAGAAATCTCAGGGAGAGTCGGCAAAGTAAGGGATCCCTCTCCCATGACGGACATACTGCAATAGATGTCATAAGTAGAAAAAAAATCGCGAAGGAATTTGGACTGTGGGACTGATCAAGGCAAACGGTGTGTTAGTGACCACCAAATTAAAAGCCTTTAGAAGATGAACTTCAGCTTTATTCATTTTGTGTGTGAAAGGAAGGTTCGTCGTCAGCAATAATGGACACGCTTTTCTTGGTTAAAGAATGTAAGAAAACCACACTTTAAATGCAATGTGCGTCTGACCTGCTCTAAGGACAGAGTGGTGAATGGAAAAGGCTGATGGTCTTCCTTTGCTCACAAGGATGTTAACATTTAATAATATATATTCACTGTCTAATATATAATGCATAAAGTACCTGTTACAGTGAGGTTAAGAAAGAATGGCTGGTGAACAAATAATCTATTTTCTTTGGTCTGTTATGGCACCAAAATATTTTCATGTGAATATGTTGCCTGAATAAACCATCAGAGCTTTGATTTTGAAGGCCAGAAATGTCCTCGCGCTGGAAGTGAGTGTCTTTATTCTGACTAACTTGGAATAAGATGGCGACTGGTTGCGACGACGCCCGCAGCTGAGTTCAACAATTTAATCTATAAACAGCAGCAATAAACCATCTGTATATCTGGATAAACCTTTATGAATGTTCAAAATGTCTAATGTCCAAATGGTGAGAGCGTTGGTGAATCAGCGACTAACTGCGGCTGCTGAAGAGATATTTGGGCTGTTTGAAAGAACCATAGCAGAGTACGAGGAGGAACTCTGTCGTTCAAAAGAGAAGAACGAGCGACAAAAGAAACTACTCGACGCCTGGACTTCCAAAGGTACTGTAGAAACATGGCAGTGCAACCATGGCAGTCTCAGCCATAGACATTATATATGGATAGACGCCGCGTTGGCCGCTTCTGCCTATTGGCGCTGACGAGAAATGCGGGCGCCATCTTGGACCGGTCACACGTTCCACTCAGTGCAGTCTGTTTGACAGGTGCAATGAACTGTCAGCGCATGTAATTAATCAAATCTCATTAAATACCAAACTGATTTTCACGCGGTTTTCTTTGCTGCAAAGATCATACATGTCGCTATGATACAGGGCACATGTTTCGACGTGTTTTAATATTCATAGTGGACTTAACAGTCATAGAATATTCTGATATGATATAAGTAACCAGACGTCCGAGATCAAAACGAGGAACATCCCCCGAAAAGGGAAGCAGAAACAGATAGGGGCAGTAAAGTCAGCTATTTTAATAAGTTAACAATAGGCCTATATGATTAGGCTATATATAAATATATTTATTCATTTACAGTGACGAGCATACACAATAAAGACAATCACAGGGATAACATAAACAGAGAACAGAAATAAAATAGGATAAAATATATTAATTTAAATAAAGTAGGCCTATACAAAATACAAAACAAGAGCAAAAATAAAATACTAAATGAACAATGAATTCAGCTAAAACAGTTACAGTCAGATGTGTAAAATTCAGAAAACATAGATTCAAATAAACCAAGAGTAGGAAGAGCAGTCATTTTTATGTTGCTCTGCAGAGCATTCCATGAATTAGGGGCACTACATGAAAAGGCAGTTATTCCTAAACTGGAGTTAGCTCGGGGCAATTTAGGAGGAGTAGTCGAGCATGGTACATATGAAGGGTGGATGTTTCCCATGAAGGCATTAAATAGCCTATAAATAAAAACCAGTGTATATAATATCTCATTAAAAGAGAAGGACAACATGAGTGTTCATGTAAAAATATGTTTTATTTCTCTAATTTAAAACACAAGCTTGTTAGGCAATTGCCTCTTAAAAGAGGACGGGATTTTTTAAAAGCAAAGTCTTCTTGGTTGTCCAATGTTCTATACTAGGGGGAATACCAAGTTCAGTTTAGTCTCGAGTTGGTTTCAGACACGACAGGAAATCAATGCGTGCTTGCAGCGGTACATTTAAAAACACATTCAATACAAAACCACAGCAATCAAAAGTATTAAATTAAGGGAAAATCAAACAACAACAGCAAACAATAATACTCAAATGCATAAAATAAAGTTAACCATCCTTACAATCGCATTTTACTCGAAGAGAAATTCAAGCGAGGGAGTTTGGCAATGTGGTGCAGCCTTAATTTGTGAAAGACAGACACAACCAATGACAACAAGTCGGAATGGTGGTTGTCGATGCCAAACTGTCTCCTCAATATGTTCCCCAAGCAGAAACACATCCTCCGTTTCAATCTCCTCCCGGACGAAGTGTGGACTGACGTCTGGTTATTATATCTATCAGAACTTCTTGCTGTTAAGCCCACTTGAATATTAAAACACGTCGAAACTTGTGCCCTATATCTTAGCTACATGTATGATCTTTGCAAAGAAAACCGGGAAAATCAGTTTGGTATTTAATGAGATATGATTAATTACTGCGCTGACAGTTCATTCCACCTGCCAAACAGACTACACTGAGTGGACGTGTGAGGTCAAGATGGCGCCGCATTTCTCGCCTCATCGCCCAATGCGGCGCTATCCTTTATAATGTCTATGGTCTCAGCACCCTGCTACTTTGTATAAACGGCTAATTCTAGTGGTGGTGCGTCCAACCCATATGCGTTTGGTGCGTCCACTTTATATACAAAGTCAATGTACAGACAACTATAGACGAAATCACGCGATCACGGGAAATTTGCGTCGAATGCACATCAGCGTTAGGTGAACATATTCATCTTGCGTGACGCTGTGACGAAAAAGACAATAGTCTCGTTTGAGATGTCGCCGTCTTGCTAAGACCTGCGCAATTATGACACTCGTCTTGCTGAGCGCACAGCATTTATGCAACATTTTTGTTGTGCGCTCAGCAAGACGCGCGTCATAGTTGCGCAGGTCTGAGCAAGACGGCTCGAAGTCGAACGAGGCTATTGTTAATATTTACACTGTCGTCTGGATTTTAACGCTCAGCACAGAGTTTTTCAGCTTTTTGTAAAATATGCAAATAAATTCTGCACACTCATAGCGTGCGGTCTGGACAGGCACCCTGACAGATCCAGCAAAAAAATAAAAAATAAAATAAAAATACAATTATTTCTTTCAATACACTTCTATTTGTATTGTTACTGTTAATTCTTGGGATTGTTATATGTAATCCGCGATTACTTTAAAAAAAAGTGTAGATGTTTTTATGAGAAAGGTGGCAGTTATTAAGTTATGTCATATTAAGCAGTGCTTTTGCTGCCTATTCCTTGTGGACAACAAGCAAATAAATATTTCCGCAAATCACACTTGATTTTGTATTCTTTAACATACATGTACGAAAACAAACAGGATTATTTCTGTTTATTTTGATGTAAATATGGTATGCTAGAAGCCTTTACGTTACATATCATACATGGACCAATTAAAATCTAGATATTACTGGACATTTACGCAGCTTAGGCCTACGTCATTATGCCGGCTACGCTCCTTCACGTCGTTACCCCCGTGAATTTCAAAGTCGACATTTCAAAGTCGACAAAGGTCGACAGGTCAGGCTACATGGACAAACGGATCGGCTAGCTGTACTATCAGTCAGACTGTATTACTACACTCAACAAAAATATAAACGCAACACTTTTATTTTTGCTCCCATTTTTCATGAGATGGACTTAAAGATCTAAAATTCATTCCAGATACACAATTGTACCATTTCTCTCAAACATTGATCACAAATCTGTCTAAATGTGTGACAGTGAGCACTTCTGCTTTGCTGAGATAATCCATCCCACCTCACAGGTGTGCCACATCAAGATGCTGATCTGACATCATGATTAGTGCACAGGTGTGCCTTAGACTGTCCACAATAAAAGGCCACCCTGAAATGTGCAGTTTTGTCTCACAGCAAAATGCCACAGATGCCACAAGCATTGAGGGAGCGTGCAATTGGCATGCTGACAGCAGGAATGTCAACCAGATCTGTTGCTCGTGCATTGAATGTTCATTTCTCCACCATAAGCCGTCTCCAGCAACTTCGCACAGCCATTGAAGAGGAGTGGAACAACATTCCATAGGCCACAATTGACAATCTGATAAACTCTATGCGAAGAAGATGTGTTGCACTGCATGAGGCAAATGGTGGTCACACCAGATACTGACTGGTTCTGAGTCCCCAGACCCCCAATAAAGCAAAACAAATGCACATGTCAGAGTGGCCTTTTATTGTGGACAGTCTAAGGCACACCTGTGCACTAATCATGATGTCAGATCAGCATCTTGATGTGGCACACCTGTGAGGTGGGATGGATTATCTCAGCAAAGCAGAAGTGCTCACTATCACACATTTAGACAGATTTGTGAACAATGTTTGAGAGAAATGGTACAATTGTGTATCTGGAATGAATTTTAGATCTTTAAGTCCATCTCATGAAAAATGGGAGCAAAAACAAAAGTGTTGCGTTTATATTTTTGTTGAGTGTATCTGCTTGCTTCTTTCTACAGCCAGGGAGTCAGATCGGTGAGTCAGAAACTATTCTGGGGTTTATTGAATAATACGTTTGGATGAATCGGCCCATTGCAAGCCATGATGCATTTGATATTCAATTGAGCAGTTGTGTTTTCATTGTTGCTGACATACTTGGTTGCTGTGCAATAATTGCGGATTTGAGATGATACATTCTGTCCAGTAGTTTGAATCGGCTAAGTTTTGACTAGTTCCCCTACATTTTTTCGGCCCTTGGTATGAGGGACGTACTTTGAGTTGATTGATGCGATGTTTAATCATTTAGACTAAACTACAGTAGGCTACGGGCAGTCACAGTTGTGTCATTTCATATATGTCTGGTCAAGAGAGAGAGAGAGAGAAGATTGAAATCGGTGATTGTGTTGTCTTTCTTTATCTGTTTTAATGTCTGAATGTTTCCTGTTTCCTGCAGACATCCAGCAGCTGGTGGTGGTTAAAGAAGAGGTTCCCCCTGAGCAGCAGGACTGGAGCCCCAGTCTGGACCAGGAGGACCCACCAGAGCCCCCACACATTAAAGAGGAACAGGAGGAACTCTGGACCAGTCAGGAGGGAGAGCAGCTTCAAGGGCTGGAGGAGGCTGATATCACCAAGTTCCTATTCACTCCTGTCCCTGTGAAGAGTGAAGATGATGAAGAGAAACCTCAGTCCTCACAGCTTCATCAAAGACAAACTGAACAGATGGAAACAGGAGCTGATGGAGAGGACTGTGGAGGACCAGAACCAGCCAGGAACTCACATCAAGATACACAAACAAACATTGAATATGAGATAGAAGACTCGCATCCAGATCCAGAATTAGGACCTGTGACTGAAGACAAGATTGAAGAGATCGAAGAAAGTGAAGTTTATTCTAAGGAGACCAGAGAACCTCAGTCGGGTTTAAACTTTCAAAAAAGTTATATGAGTAATACTGATGAGAGACCGTTCAGCTGTGCAGTTTGTAGGAAAACATTTAAACAGAAGAAACAATGGAAGGAACACCTGGTTGTCCACACAGAGGAGAAACCGTTCAGTTGCTCCTTTTGTGGGAAAAGATTCAAAAGGAAGGTACATATGAAAGAGCACATGGCCATACACACAGGGGTGAAGAAATGTAGTTGCCCAGTTTGTGGTAAAAGCTTAACAGATTCAAATTTGACACGGCACATGTGGGTCCACACAGGAGAAAGCCCATTTAGTTGTTCAACTTGTGATAAAGGATTCACTGGGATGAGATCTTTGAAACAGCACATGGCCATCCACACAGGGGAGAAAAGATTCAGCTGCATCGATTGTGAACAAAGATTCACTTGGGATAAACAACTAAGAAGACACAAGCGTGTCTGTCGTCAGTCCTCACAGCTTCATCAAACTGAGCAGAACAGAGAGGCAGAGCCTGGAGCCAGCAGCTCAACTGAACAGATGGAAACAGGAGCTGATGGAGAGGACTGTGGAGGACCAGAACCAGCCAGGAGCTCACATCCAGATTTCTAAATGAATCATTTCTCTTCATCATCAGTTTAGTATCACATTGTGGAGCTGTGAACTCTTTTTGAACCAACAGTAACCACCATGGACTTGGTTATTTAGTTTGGTGTTGATTTCAGTTTTGTTTGATCAATTTTGTTTTATTACACACTGATTTTTATTTTGAAGTCAGGAATCTTACGAATCAAATGTACATTAAAGTGTACAGTGATGCATTTTCCTTAAAGTAACAAGCAGGGAACTCACATCCAGATCCACATGTACAACTTGAGACTGAAGACAAGACAGTGATGATGATTTAACCTAGAAAGCAAAAGTCAGTCTCAGTTCAAACGCTCTGAAAAATAATAAGGTCCCTCTTAGTGTAATTCTGAGGAAGTTTGATGAAACATTTAGCTTCATTTCAAGTCTTCACATTCACAACAAAATCCACCCAGGAGAAAAACTAGTATACAGCATACACATATGCACATACGTAATGACATCTCGGAATATAGAAATATAAAATGTACAGTTAAAACATGTGAGAATATGTGCTTTATTCTAATTAAAATATTATGTTCTGTACAATTGTTTAGTTATCAAAATAAAAAATGTGCATGTGAGATACAGATTGAGACTGTAATGGGAATTATTGCATATGGTCTGTGTCACGGCATCCTACTTGATGATGCGTCCGGGGCATTAACTGTAGTGATTTGATATACGCACTCAAACGTAGTTTTCTTCCATCAAAAAATTATTTTATTTTCTAACAAAAAGGCTTCCAAAAATGAGTACAAAAGGTTTCAAAATAACAAATAAATTACAAACTAAACGAAAAAGCTTAAGTTGCTGGCGAAAACAAACATTTAACTTCGAGTGGTCAAAATTATATTCAACCAGAGTTCCTACTCCACGTTGTGACTTGGCTGGACTGCCAGGCTACCATTCGCCTGTGAATTTGCAGGTGGCACAAACCATGCCCCCTTGCCATCTAATCATTCAATTACACAAATACACAGTCAACAATTAATACACTAATTTAACTTAAGAATGGCTAAGAAACATTGTATTTATCTTTTATTACTAGAAGCACTCAGACAGCACCATCCCTATTGTCTTGTACGTCTCTGAGCCTTCCCCCATCCCCCCCCCCCTTGAGGATAGAGGGGGTGGTCTACACTACAGTACAGACAGTGCAGCCCCCTGAAGCAGATTGGGGTTTGTGATATTGGGCTGTGTAAATAAAGTTGATGATTGAAACAAACTGGTGGTGGGCCTTGTCTCAATACCTTTGGGCTTTTATTCTGAAGTCCAGAAAAGTACATGCAACGGAAGTGACTGTCCTTACTCTGACTAACTTAAAACAAGATGGCGACTGGTCAAAAGGAGGCCCGCTGTTGACTTCTGCTATTTTCTCTAAAATCAGGCAGCGGATGCTAATATAGCCTCTGTATGTCTTAATAAACCTTTCTGGGTAAAATGTCTAAAGTCCAAATGGCGAGAGCGTTGGTGAATCAGCGACTAACTGCGGCTGCTGAAGAGATATTTGGGCTGTTTGAAAGAACCATAGCAGAGTACGAGGAGGAACTCTGTCGTTCAAAAGAGAAGAACAGGCGACAACAGAAACTACTGGACGCTGTTTTGAAGCCTGAAGTCCGGTTACATAGAGAAGGTTTGTTCCTCCAACATTACAATATCAAAATGTATCAGATAAATTAATTTAAAAGTCGTTCAATGGCGTCTACGCTGCGTCTTTTTCAGACAACATTATCCAAACACGTAGCTTCTTCAAAATAATGCTCAATCAGAATCAGCTATATATATGTTACTTTCATAGAAATAGACAAACAGACAAACAATAGGGACAACAAAGATAAAACAAAATAGAATATTATAAAATTTGTTTAGAAATAGTTGAAAATGTTTAATTTATGAAATGTTGGTGTGTGTGTGTGTGTGTGTGTGTGTGTGTGTGTGTGTGTGTGTGTGTGTGTGTGTGTGTGTGTGTGTGTGTGTGGGTATTTCGTCCAAAAGTCTGAGACCATCTGTCTGTGTGGAAGCCTACTTCCAGAGATATTATCTCAGAACTACGATCTAATCACCTCTGCAAATCAGAAAACACGGGGCAAACATTTTTTTGTCAAGAGAATCCTTACACTTCCCTATGAGAGGCAATATTTTTAAAAGTTACTATATAGTTATCAGAACCAGAAAAAGTATGAGCTTGCGCAGCACAACATTTTTGACAACGTTTTATATTCACTGTATAATATGTAGTCAAGCTATAATACTGTGCAGTAAACGGACTGTCGCTTCTTTTAAATCGGGAGTGAAGGACTTTAACGTCAGCCAAATTACTTGACAGTTTTCTTTGAAGAGCCTGATTGATTTCTAACCAAATCCATGTTCCTCAGAAAGTGATCTCAGTTTAAATTATGATATCTTTTCTATAATGAGATGAGGCTATTTAACGAGGCTCGTCTTTGACTGGGAACATCACAGTAAAAATCGCGCAGCCTACAGCGTCACATTTCAGCCTGAGCGTCACATATGTTAGAAAACTCCCGTTAATAAAACAAATAATAATGAGATACTGATCAGATAAACAATCGATCAAATAAATGATCGATCAAAAATAACATCAGAAAATGATAAAAACATCCCGATGGAGATTTCTATGGAGCTTTTTGCTTTAAACTGTACACGGACGCGTTGTGACTTGCTTTCTTCAGACGGAGCTACAGCGTAAAGTGAAAGAAACTCAGAGTCGGTTCCCTCCAACCACCTAGCGAGCAGGTTAGACTGAGTTGCCTCAAAATCCGCTTCCTGAAATAGGCCTCTGTTCAGCTGAGAGGACAGTGTGAAATTGTTCCTGTGTTTACTTGTTTTCATGGACAGTGACTGTAGACGTTAATAAGGATTAGAAATGCATGTTCTGAAGATATTGTGGTGTGAATGCTGATGCTGAAAAGCTGTAAGTTGAATAAGTGGGAAGTATGAATTTATATTTGGGATTGAAGAGTTGAAAGATGTTGAAATTTAAAAATGTTAATAGTTTCTTACGGAAAATATGAAGTATGACACAAAGTTGAATCATAAGTGTAGAAAAGCTTACATTTTGACTGGTTACCTGAAAGTTAAATGAGTATGACGAATGTGATCGAAAAGTTGAAAGATGCATGGAATATGAAAAGTGGGGGAGTATTTCATTATTATGAATATGAAACTAATGAAGTTGAATGTCATAGAAAATGCTTAAAAGTGTGAAATAGTCTTTTAATGACCAGAGTGAGTCACTCAGCTGAGTGGGTGTCTTAATGAGGGCCTGTGATCAGGCAGAAATCCACCTGTTAGGGGGCTCAGCCTCTAACTCCCAAACTGTCAGTCTAGTTGACAACATCAATTCTCTGTTAGCAGCATAATAAACTAATGAAGATACAGTGTAAACATTGTGTTTGTTTTGTGAACAATGTTAAAAGTGTGGGTATGTGTGCCTTTCTTTAGAAATGTCAGGCCTCTTATTATATCAAATAATTGAATGATAGCAGAAATGTAATGATTGATCTGAACATTTCCACATTAAAGTATGTGGAACTAGTCAGGTTTCACCTTCAGCATTCACACCAATAACATTTCTATGTTATATTTCCTACAGACATCCAGCAGCTGGTGGTGGTTAAAGAAGAGGTTCCCCCTGAGCAGCAGGAGTGGAGCCCCAGTCTGGACCAGGAGGACCCATCAGAGCCCCCACACATTAAAGAGGAACAGGAGGAACCCTGGACCAGTCAGGAGGAAGAGCAGCTTCAAGGGGCTGGAGGAGGCTGATATCACCAAGTTCCTATTCCCTCCTGTCCCTGTGAAGAGTGAAGATGATGAAGAGAAACCTCAGTCCTCACAGCTTCATCAAAGACAAACCAAACAGATGGAAACAGGAGCTGATGGAGAGGACTGTGGAGGACCAGAACCAGCCAGGAATTCTCATCTAGATCCACATTTACAACCTGAGACTGAAGACAGTGAGGACTGGAATGACACCGATGAACATGAGTCAAGTTTAAATTTAAGCAAGAAACCATTCGGCGACTCTAAGCGTCGTTCTACACTAGCAGAAAGTCACAAGTGTGTCGGTCCTCAGTCCTCACAGCTTCATCAACAAGACAAGAATGAAGACTCTTCTGACACTGGAGATAGTGATGAATGTTCTAAGGATATCAGAGAACCTCTGTCAGGTTTAAAGTCTCTGAAAAATAATGAAGTCTCTAAAAATGGTGCCAGATGTAAAACCAATGAGAACCCGCTCAGCTGCTCACTTTGTGATAAAGCATTTACAAGGGAGAGTTATTTGAGACGACACATAGCTGTCCACACGGGCGAGAAAAGATTAAGCTGTTCTGTATGTGAGAAACATTTTAAACAAAAATGGGAAATTAGATTTACACAGAAGCCAGGTTTGACACAACACATGGCCATGCATACAGGGGAAAGATCTTTCCAGTGCTCAGTTTGTGGTAAAAGATTTGCACAGAAAGGACGTTTGAAACTACACATGGTCATCCATTCAGCTGAGAAACCTTTCAAGTGCTCAGTTTGTGAAAAAGCATTTACACAGAATGGCCATTTGACACAACACATGTTCCTCCATTCAGCTGAGAAAACTTTCAAGTGCTCAGTTTGTGGTAAAGGATTTACACAGAAGCCAGGTTTGACACAACACATGGCTGTCCACACAGGAGAGAAACTATTCAACTGTTCTGTATGTGAGAAAGGTTTTAAATTGAAACGAGATATGAAGGTACACATGGCTGTGCATACCGGGGAGAAACCTTTCAAGTGCTCAGTTTGTGAAAAAGGATTTACACTGAAGGGCCGTTTGAAACAACACATGACCATCCACACAGGGGAGAAACTATTCTGCTGTTCTGTTTGTGACCAAAGATTCACTTGGCATCATCAACTAGCAAAACACAAGAATGTCTGTCCTCAGTTCTCACAGCTTCATCAAACTGAGCAGAACAGAGAGGCAGAGCCTGGAGCCAGCAGCTCAACTGAAGAGATGGAAACATGAGCTGATGGAGAGGACTGTGGAGGATCAGAACCAGCCAGGAACTCACATCCAGATTTCTAAATGAATCCTTTCTCTTCATCACCTAAGTGGAGAAGGAAACAGAGATGCTTAAAGTAGAGATGCCTGTGCAGTTGGTTTCACTAATGACTTCGCCTTGAATGTTCAAACTGTTGTATAGATAAAGGCTCAGCTACACCAAGTGTTTCTTTGTTAAAATATTTAATTTAATTTCATCTTCAAATCCATCAGTGTGTTGGTCAGTCCTCAAAGCTGCATTGAAGCCAAAATAAGGAATAAGTTGATGTAGTTAGAGCCATTTCTAGCAAGATCTTATTATTCCTTTTGTTTTCAATGATTCCAATAGTTTGGCAGCACACAGTGTTATTTTTATTTTTTTTATGTATATACTTTATTGTAGGATCATATAATATTCTGGTGAGTTATTTTTACATTGACATCATCCTACAGACATTTTTATTTATATATGTGTGTGTGTGTGTGTGTGTGTGTGTGTGTGTGTGTGTGTGTGTGTGTGTGTGTGTGTGTGTGTAAACAATATAAATAAATGAATAAGTGAATAAATAAATAAACAAAACAACACAATAATGATAAGTAATATATATATATATATATATATATATATATATATATATATATATATATATATATATATATATATATATATATATGTACATCCACATACACATGCATGGATAGCCTACCTACAAATATATTTATCAGTACACATACTACATATAAAAAACAAAACAAAAGAAAAAAAAAAAAAAATATATATATATATATATATACACAAGTTAACTCTTCCAGCTCTTCACGACTATCTTCAGAATATTAATAATAATAGTTTAATTACAATCCATATATGTTAACCATTTATTACATTGTTTCAAAAACTAAATTTCTAGATTTCTAATTATATAGGTTATTCTTTCCATTTCTAAAATATTATTTACATTTGATTTCCAGTTTTTAAAAGATGGTGGATTAGGTTTTAGCCAGTTCCTTGTTATCTGTTTAAATTATCTGCTATCCTAAGTATCCTAAATAAGTATTTGTCTCTTTCTGATATGAGTTCATCCGGTGTTACACCTAGAATGAAGCATTTTGGTTCAGGTACCTGGTTAATTTGGAAAATTTTTGTAATAGAATTTGCAATCAGTTGCCAGAAGGTATTTAGTGATGGGCAAAAGTAGAAAACATGTGAATGGTCTGCGTTATTTTCCCCACAATTTCTCCAACACTCTGATCAATTTGATGTCCTAAACTTTGATTGTATTTTTGGTGTGATAAAGAATCTTGTGTATATTTTCCATGTGTACTCCCGCCAAACCTAGAGTTTGTTGTTTTATGTATTGTTTTATAAATGTTTTCCCAGTCCTCTTCTTTTAACTGTCCCTCTAATTCTAAGTTCCACTTCAATGCCACCGTGTCTTGTCTTTCATTGTTTTCTTGTAGTATTTTATATATTTTGGAAAGTGTATTCTTGATGTCAATATTATAATTTTTAATCATAAATTGTACTAAGGGATGCTGCTCATGAATGCCTGTTCTTTTTTGAAAGGTTTTTATATAGTTTCTAAGCTGTAAATATTTATAGAAATTTTACTAGACTGAATCATATTTCTTTAAAATAACATCAAAGGAATTTACTTCATACTTAGTTATTGTTTGTGAATATATTTGTCGTCATTTTAAGGACCAGACTTTTAGGACACTGTCCATTTTGTTTGGTTTGAAATCTGGATCCCATGCCATTTCTCTAAGATAGAGTAATTCCTTATTTATATCATGTTTTTTACAAATTTGTTTCCAATTACATAAAGTATTGTTAATCCATCTATTTTGTCCTTTCAGTTGTGTCATATCTTTTCTATCAATGAATGGTAATGTTGTTATTGAAAATGGAATTTGTTCCTTTTCTATCAGAAGCCACTTCGCTTTAATATTATCATTAGTCCATTTCATTATGTTATTTCTATGTGTGGCATGAAAATAGGTTTGGAGGTCTGGAAGTGCTAGTCCACCATGTTCTTTCGATTTTATTAATGTTTTGAATTTGACCCTTTTCCTTTTGTTATTCCAGATAAAATTAGTTATTATGCCATTCCATCTTTTGAAACTTTGGGAAGGAATTGATGTTGGCAGGTTCTGAAAAAGGAAAAGGAATTGTGGGAGTATATAAGAAAAATATATTTCCAATATCATATGATGTTATAGCCAACCATATGTTATTTACATTTACGCTTATGTAATCAACTAAACAATCGATACATTCATAACATGTGATCTAATATGTTCTCATTTCAGGCCATGGAGCAGGGACAGTTGGAAGGGAGGGAAATAGCACAAAACTTCTTGTAAGTTTTTCCCAGAATAACGAGGCCATAGAAGGGACAGATGTATCTATCTTAAACAAAGGCCTACTGTATTTTCCGGACTCAGCTGACCAAACCATAGATACAAGTTGCATTCAAGGCCAGGAGCATAATTCTACGTTTCGGCATAGTTCAGGTCAAGAGCGAAGAAGAAGAGGATTGGACGAGAAGATACAAGACAACAAGATAGTCCAATCAATAGACTTTGTCAAGATATGTTAAAAAGCCTTGCTGTCGAAAAGGCTCACTACTTTTTTGTCTGTCACTGACTCCTGCATATGCTGTCCTGTGATCTCACTTCATTAAACAACACCTGAGAACTCTGAAACTTTTATTTTTTACCTTCCATACATCCGAACAAACAAACACAAAATATAGTTTTAATAATTACCATCATTTTAATTGTGTCTACTCTACTAAAAAGAGAGTCCGGTTTAGTTTTCCACCTGTTCAGAATTAACTTTGTGAACTTTACTTAAATCTTTATGGATTGTTATTCCTAAATATTTCAGTTTATCTTGGGTCCACTTAAATCTGAGGTTTCCTGGCTTAGAGTAATCTGTCAGTTGTTTACCTACGCATATAGACTCACATTTATTTTCATTAATTTTATATCCTGAATGGTCACTGTATTCTTTTATTGTTTCCATTAGTTCTGGGAGTGAGTGTTCAGGGGAAGTACGATATAAAATAATCAGCAAAGATCAGCGCTGACATTGGGTCCCCTTGCCTAGTTCCCTTATATATTTGAAAGCGTCTTGATAGGGTACCATTGACTCTCACTTGAGCAACTGGGTTTTTGTACATTAATTCTAACCATGAGATGAAAGTGCTGTGAAATCCAAATGCTTTTGCTGTTTTGAAAATATATGACCACAGTATTCTATCAAAAGCTTTTTCCGCATCTAGTGTTAATAATAGTAAATCCTTATTATGTTTTCGGGAAAAGTCAATTATGTTAAGAGTACGTCTTACATTGTCAGATAGGAATCTATTACAGATAAAACCAGTTTGGTCACTATCAATTAAGTCTGGCAGGATGTCCTTAAGTCTATTTGCTATGATATAAGTTAATATGTTTTGGTCTGTGTTTGATAATGATATTGGTCTGGAAGAGGATGTATCCATTTTTTCTTTTCCGTCTTTATAAATAACTGTGATCACAAATGAGTTCCATGTTGATGCCCACATACCTGATTCTAAGGCAAGGTTATAAGCTTTTAGTATTAGAGGTACCAATAATTCTCTGAACTCTTTATGGAATTCATTGGTGTACCCATCGTCTCCTGGAGCCTTATCTGTTTTTAGTTTCTTAATTTGTTGTGATATTTCCACTTCCGTTATTCTTTTTATGAGATTAGTGTTTTGCAATGATGAGACTTGTTTTAAATTTAGTTTCTCAAGATATAATTCAGTTCTTATTGAGTTTGTTTTGTCTGTTTCATCTTTGTACAGTTCTTCATAGTATGTTGCAAATGTTTCTGCAATTTCGTTTTTGTCTGTTATAACTTTAGATGTGTCATCCTTTAATTGAGTTATATAAGATTTACTTTTTTGATTCTTCAGTCTATAAACTAACATTTTGGTTGATTTTGGTCCTCCATCATAATGTTTCTGTTTCGTAAGAAGTATTGATTTCTCTACTTCTTGTGTCAACAATTTATCTAATTCACCACGTTTCTTCTTTAGCAGTTTCTTTAATTTCATATCGAGTGATTTTTTTTTTATGTTTATCTTCAAGAGCTTTTATTTGTATTTCAAGTTCTGTTTTAAGTTGTTCTCTTCATTTTTTTCTTTAAAGAGGAGTATCGTATTAGTTCACCCCTTAAAACGGCTTTTGCTCCTTCCCATAGAATTATACTGTTAATGTCTTCAGTGTCATTAAATTCCAAATATTCCTTTAAGGTTTTTTTGACTGTATCTTTTAGGTCTCCATTTTGTAGGAGCGAGTTATTCATTCTCCACAAGTATTTCCCTTTGTTCGAATTCAAGTTCACTTTTAAGGTGAGCTTTGCATGATCTGATAGTGTAATTGTTCCAATAGCGTATTTTGTGATATTTGTCATATCTTTTTTAAACATGAGGAAATAGTCTATTATATGTAGAGTGTCTAGTAGAGTAGTACGTATAATCCTTTGTTCTTGGATGAAGAGTTCTCCACACATCTATCATTCCCAACTCTTTACAAGCTCTTCTCAAAATATTTGCATTTTTCTCAGATTTATGTTTAATTCCTGCTGTTGAGTCCATGTTAGGATTTAACACAAGATTCAAGTCACCTCCAATAATAACCATGCCTTTATCCACTATGGTTTTTGTCTGCTGGAATGGTGCATGGTTTTTTATAATTGTTGCTACACCTGTCCTTGATGACGTATATGAGGATGAATAAATTTGTGCATTTGCAATTCTGCCCAGTTTCTTATGTTCCTCTTGCGTTAAATGAGTCTCCTGAAGAAACAATATACCTCCTTTTTCTTTTTTCAGTTGTTGTAGGACCTTCCTCCTCTTTATATAATTATTAAGGCCATTTACGTTTTGAGAAATAATATTCAAATCAACAACGAAAAGGAAGAGAAAAACAAAATGCTGAGTAGATTTTACCTTGAGAAACATTTGAGGTATACCAACCAATATATTCAAACAACTCATCAAACATACAAAAACGTAAGGAAGAAAAAAAAAGAAAAAACACCCAGTCAAAACCATTGTGGGTGTCACGGAGAAAAACAGTTCCGTGAGTCTGAGAAATAGCTCACAATCAATGAGAGAGGTCCAGCTGCTGTTCACATTTCCTCCTCAAGTGAACACAGCCACCGACGCTCCCTTACTCCCGTCAAACACCTAAAAAAAAAAAAAATTATCGCTTTTGTTCATGTAAAGCCCATTCAGGGGTATACAGTGCCTTGCAAAAGTATTCACACCCCTTGAAATGTTCAACATTTAGTCACGTTATAACCACATGGCTACATAAATTTTATTGGGATTTTATGTGATAGACCAACACACAGTGGCGCATAATTGTGAAGTCGAATGAAAATCAAACGTGTTTTTAAAAAAAATTATAAATAAAAAACTGAAAAGTGTGGCGTGCAAAAGTATTCAGCCCCCTGAGTCAATGCTTTGTATAACCACCTATCGCTGCAATAACAGCTGCAAATCTATTCAGGTATGACTCCACCAGCTTTGCCCATCTACATACTGACATTTTTGCCCATTCTTCTTTAAAAAATAGCTTGAGCTTCAGATTTAGCATCAGATTGGATAAGGAGCGTCTGTGAACAGCAATTTTCAAGTCTTTCCAGAGATTCTCAATTGTATTGAGTTCTGGACTTTGACTGGACCATTCTAACACATTACTATGCTTTGATTTAAACCAGTCCATAGTAGATCTGGCTGTATTTTTAGGCTAGTTGTCCCTCTGGAAGGTGAACCTCCACCCAGTCTCAAGTCTTTTGCAGACTCTAACATGTTTTATGTCCTTTATTTGGCTCCATCCATCTTCCCATCAACTCTAACCAGCTTCCCTGTCCCTGCTGAAGAACAGGACCCCCAAAGCATGATGCTGCCACCACCATGTTTCACGATGAGGATGGTGTGTATAGGGTGATGTGCAGTGTTAGTTTCCGCCACACATTGCATTTTGCATTCAGGCCCAAAACTTCAAGTTTGGTCTCATCTGAATATGCTGTGTCCCCCGCATGGCTTGTGGCAAGGGTTGGAGGAAGGTGCTCATGTTCAGATGAGACCAAAAAGGACATTTTTGGCCTTAACGAAATATTTTACATGTGTAGGTTCTGCCTCAACGCACCCTTTGGGCTTTTATTCTGAAGTCCAGAAAAGTAAATGCAACCGAAGTGATTGTCCTTAGTCTGACTAACTTGGAACAAGATGGCGACTAGTCACAACGTTGTTGACTTCTGCAATTTCCTCTAAAAGCAGGCACCATATGCTATCATAGCCTCTGTATGTCTGGATAAACCTTTCTGGTTAAAATGTCTAAAGTCCAAACGGTGAGAGCGATGGTGAATCAACGACTAACTGCAGCTGTTGAAGAGATATTTGGGCTGTTTGAAAGAACCATAGCAGAGTACGAGGAGGAACTTCGTCGTTCAAAAGAGAAGAACGAGCGACAACAGAAACTTCTGGACGCTGTTTTGAAGCCTGAAGTCCGGTTACACAGAGCAGGTTTGTTCCTCCAACATTATAAGATCATTATTAATCAGATAGATTAATTTTAAAGTCTTTCACTTGCTCATTGGACGTCTATGTCCGCTGTGTCTTTGTCAGACCTTATCCAAACACGTAGCTCCTTCAAAATAATACTTAATCAGAATGGGCTGTATGTGAACACACAGTTGCTCTCAGTTACTTTCACAGAAATAGACAAACAGCTAAAAAAAAAAATAGGGACAAAAGAGTTCAAACTAAACTGAAACTTATAATATTTATTTAGAAATAGTGAAACACCGTTTTAATAAATGAAAGTGTGTGTGTGTGTGTGTGTGTGTGTGTGTGTGTGTGTATATTTGCGAAGTGAATTCCAAAAGTCTGATACCATATTGAAAGTAATATTTTCAGAGATAAATTGAACGTTTGCAGATTAAGCAGTCTGTTTGGTGACGGTGTACCGGGAGTATAAGGAGGAACAATGAACAATTACAGTATTATTCAAATTTGATTGAACAAACCTCCCAATGATAACAGTATTTTTTTCAAAAATAAAAAACTCAAAATTCACCGTTCCAAATTATTATGCACAACAGAGTTTCAATGATTGGTCTAAGGATATCAGAGAACCGCCATCAGGTTCAAAGTCTCTGAATAAAGTCCCTAAAAGTGGTGCCAGATGTAATACCGAAGAAAATCCACTCAGCTGCTCACTTTGTGGCAAAGCATTTATATGGAAGAAAACTTTGAAACGACACATGGCTGTCCACACAGGGGAGAAAAGGTTCAGCTGCTCTGTATGTGAGAGAAGTTTTACACGGAATGCACATTTAACACGACACATGGCCGTGCATACAGGGGGCAAACCTTTCAAGTGCTCAGTTTGTGAAAAAGCATTTACACAGAAGCGCCATTTGACACAACACATGACTGTCCACACAGGGGAGAAAACATTCTGCTGTTCTGTTTGTGACCAAAGATTCACTTGGCGTCATCAACTAGCAAAACACAAGCTTGTCTGTCCTCAGTCCTCACAGCTTCATCCAACTGAGCAGAACAGAGAGGCAGAGCCTGGAGCCAGCAGCTCAACTCAACAGATGGAAACAGGAGCTGATGGAGAGGACTGTGGAGGACCAGAACCAGACAGGAACTCACATCCAGATCCGCTTTCCACCTTTTTCATTTAGACAGAAGACTAAATATAAAGACTAATGCATTTCTCCGATTGTCAGATAAAATGGTGAATAGTCAAAGCTCTGTATTGAACAGGCAGATGTGATTCCACTGATGAAAAGAATGAAAGATGTCAAATATTTGAATGATAGCAACATTTCAGAATTGAGCTGAACGTTTCCATGTAATATAATAATAATATGTGGATTAGTCAGGTTTCACTTTCAGTATTCACACCAATAACATTTCTCTGTTATGTTTCCTACAGACATCCAGCAGCTGGTGGTTAAAGAAGAGGTTCCCCCTGAGCAGCAGGAGTGGAGCCCCAGTCTGGACCAGGAGGACCCACCAGAGCCCCCACACATTAAAGAGGAACAGGAGGAACTCTGGACCAGTCAGGAGGGAGAGCAGCTTCAAGGGCTGGAGGAGGCTGATATCACCAAGTTCCATTTCACTCTTGTCCCTGTGAAGAGTGAAGATGACGAAGAGAAACCTCAGTCCTCACAGCTTCATCAAAGACAAACTGAACAGATAGAAACAGGAGCTGATGGAGAGGACTCTGGAGGATCAGAACCAGCCAGGAACTTACAACCTGAGACTGAAGACAGTGAGGACTGGAATGACACCACTGCACATGGGTCAAGTGTAAATTTAGGCAAGAAACCATTCGGCTACTCTAAGCGTGGTTCTACACAAGCAGAAAGTCACAAGTGTGTCGGTCCTCAGTCCTCACAGCTTCATCAACAAGACAAGAATGAAGACTCTTCTGACACTGAAGACAGTGATGAATGTTCTACGGATATCAGAGAACCTCTGTCAGGTTCAGAGTCTCTGAAAAATAATGAAGTCTCTAAAAGTGGTGCCAGATGTAAAACCAATGAGTACCCACTCAGCTGCTCACTTTCTGGTAAAGCATTTAAAGGGAAGAGAAATTTGAGACAACACATGGCTGTCCACACAGGGGAGAAAAGGTTCAGCTGTTCTATATGTGAGAGAAGTTTTAAACGCAAAGCAGACATGAAAGTACACATGGCCGTGCATACCGGGGACAGACCTTTCAAGTGCTCAGTTTGTATAAAAGCGTTTACACAGAAGAGCAATTTGACAAAACACATGTATACCCACACAGGGGAGAAAAGATTCAGCTGTTCTGTATGTGAGAGAAGTTTTACACGCAAAGCAGACATGAAAGTACACATGGCCGTGCATACCGGGGACAGACCTTTCAAGTGCTCAGTTTGTGAAAAAGCATTTACACAGAAGGCAGGTTTGACACAACACATGACTGTCCACACGGGGGAGAAAAAATTCTCCTGCTCAGTTTGTGACCGAAGATTCACTTGGCGTCATCAACTAACAAAACACATGAGTGTCTGTCCTCAGTCCTCACAGCTTCATCAAACTGAGCAGAACAGAGAGGCAGAGCCTGGCGCCAGCAGCTCAACTGAACAGATGGAAACAGGAGCTGATGGAGAGGACGGTGGAGGACCAGAACCAGCCAGGAACTCACATCCGGATTTCTAAATGAATCATTTCTCTTCATCACCTTAGTGGAGAAGACAACAGAGATGCTTAAAGTAGAGATGCCTGTGCAGTTGGCTTCACTAATGACTGTGCCTTGAATCTTCAAACTGTTGTATAGATAAAGGCTCAGCTACACCAAGTGTTTCTTTGCTGATCGATTTAGTTTAATTTTCATCTCTAAATCCATCAGTGTGTTGGTGAGGCCTCCAAGCTGGATTGAAGCCAAAATAAGGACAAGTTGATGAAGTTAGAGCCATGATGCACAAGGTGACGTAAGCCCCGTTCGTTTAGCGAACAGCTGTTAAACTAACTTGTATGTTCATGTAAACAGACTAGTATTCATTTGTTTGTACCTTGACATGTTTCGACTACTTCCTGCAGTCTTCTTCAGAAGCGTCAGCTGTTGCTGTGACGCTTCTGAAGAAGACTGCAGGAAGTAGTCGAAACATGTCAAGGTACAAACAAATGAATACTAGTCTGTTTACATGAACATACAAGTTATTTTATCAAGTTAGACTAAATGAACCTTTTTGAGTCAGCTGTTAAACTGTTAAATTAAACGTTTGCCTTTGTCGGTCGGCAAAACAGAACATTCCACTTACTTGCTAATGAAAGATTTGAGTGCCGTCTTCCAAATCGTTAAGGGTCGAGGCTAAAGCAGTCTCAAACTCACACAACATATCCGCAGCCATCTTTGATGTTTACTATCACGGCTTCAACGTCGCATGCATGTCACTGTCGTCATCCGGTTACGTCCTCCCCAGAGTACCATATAAAGGGCTCTGGCGCGCCCATATTAGATAGAACCAATTAAAACGTGAGACCCAGATTTCTGGTCTTCTTGATAAAGCTTCAACGGAGCGTGGCCAGACCAACAGGCGCAGCAAATTTAATTTGCCAGCGCCTAGTGGCAGGTCTGGGAATGCCAGGCTAGCACACAGCATCACCTGACTTCACATCTCAGGAACCTCTTCATGGAGGCAGGTGTGCTCAAAGACAATCTGTGGAAGACGCTGAAGGAAATCAGTCTTCAACCACCATGGACTTAAAAGTTTACAGTGATGCATTTTCCTTAAAGTAACAAGCAGGGAACTCAAATCCAGATCCACATGTACAACCTGAGACTGAAGACAGTGATGATGATTTAACCTAGAAAGTAAAAGCCAGTCTCTGTTCAAAAGCTCTGAAAAAAAACAAGGTCCCTCTTAGTGACATTAATTTCATTCTGAGGACGTTTGATGAAACATTTAGCTTCATTACAAGTCTTAACGTTCAAAACAAAATCCACCCAGGAAAAAAACTAGTATTCAGCACACACATATGCACATAAGTAGTGACATCTCTTGGATATATAATGAGAAAATGTACAATAAAAACACATGTGAGAATATGTGCTATATTCTAATTAAAATATTGCATTCTGTACAATTGTTCAGAGTTATCAAGATAAAAAATGTGCACTGAGATACAGATTGAGACCTCTGTGGATGTATGCCTGAGGATAGAGGGGGTGGTCTACACTACAATACAGACAGTGCAGCCCCATGAAGCAGATTGGGGTTTGTGATATTGGGCTGTGTAAATAAAGTTGTGACTCAAACAAACTGGTGGTGGGCCTTGTCTCAATAGAATGTTTTAATATAACATAATATATTTAATAATATTGAATGTATTTATTTGATATAGAAACATACTTAGTACGGTAGATGTTAGTCTTATAAATAATGTATTTTTAATTAGTGTCACTGCCCTTTGTAAATAATTTATTTTATTTTGTCTGTTATGTATAGGCCTACGAAATATTTTACATGTTCAGGTTGTGCCTCAGTGCACCAGTTAGGCTTTTATTCTGAAATCCATAAATGTACATGCAGCGGAAGTGACTGTCCTTACTCTGACTAACTTGGAACAAGATGGCGTCTGGTCAAAACGTGTCCCGCTGTTGAGTCTCCAAGTTTCTCTAAAAGCAGGCAGCATATGCTACCATAGCCTCAGTATGTCTGAATAAACCTTTCTGGTTAAAATGTCTGAAGTCCAAATAGTGAGAGCGTTGGTGACTCAGCGCCTAGCTGCAGCTGTTGAAGAGATATTTGGGCTGTTTGAAAGAACCATAGCAGAGTACGAGGAGGAACTCTGTCGTTCAAAAGAGAAGAACAGGCGACAACAGAAACTACTGGACGCTGTTTTGAAGCCTGAAGTCCGGTTACACAGTGCAGGTTTGTTCCTCCTACATTACAAGATCATTATTAATCAGATAGATTCATTTTAAAGTCTTTCACTAGCTCATTGGACTTCTCTGTCCGCTGTGTCTCTTTCAGACCTTATCCAAACACGTAGCTCCTTCAAAATAATACTTAATCAGAATGGGCTGTATGTGAACACACAGTTGCTCTCAGTTACTTTCACTGAAATAGACAGCTACAAAAAAATAGGGACAAAAGAGTTCAAACTAAACTGAAACTTATAATATTTATTTAGAAATAGTGAAACACCGTTTTTAATAAATGTAAGTTTGTGTTTTTATGCAGTGTGTGTGTGTGTGTGTGTGTGTGTGTGTGTGTGTGTGTGTGTGCGAAGTGAATTCCAAAAGTCTGAGACCATATTGAAAGTAATATTTTCCCGTGACCCTTGAGATAAATTGAAAGTTTGCAGACTAAGCGGTCTGTTTGGTGACTTGTGTACCGGGAGTATAAGGAGGAACAATGGTTGAAACAATACTACAGCCATTTATATACACACTGAACTATAACATTGTGATACGATAACAAATTTTGCTGGGCGATGAATTGCCCCAAAAATGATTGCGATAAGCGATAATATTGCCGTTTTAAGACCATTTTCAACTAACATAATGATACTAGCATAATAATGCAAGTCCACCCTTTCAAAGATCAATACCAGGGCACCAGACAAACTTGTTTTACTACAGTGCGTTCCAAATTATTATGCAAATTATATTTTTCTCAGATTTTCCCAAATAGTTGATGCAAATGACAGTCAGTATAATTTTCAAGTCATCAACCGTTAGAGTATTATTCAAATTTTATTGAACAAACCTCCCAATGATAACAGTATTTTTCTCAAAAATAAAAAACTCAAAATTCACCGTTCCGCTTCCGGGTTACAGAGCATAGAGTAGGAGCGTTCGCTTTCTAGCTCCCACTAACTATTTCAGACTTAACTGATTAAACCCTATTTTCATCGATTTTTTTTTGTGCTTGTATTGCCGGTAACACTAACACTGATTTAGAAAAATGCCTAGAGGAAAGAAAAACGCAAAAAGAGATTCGGCAGAGTCAGATATGTCCTCGGACAGCGTGGTTAGCATGGACGTTAATGCTAGCTCAATGGCTTCCATACCGGACTTGCTTGATCGGCATAGAGCAGCCATAACCGCTGAGTTCAAGTCATCGTTTGCCAGAATGGACACTAAGCTAGACAACATCCAGGCCGTGGTCTCAGGCCAGGGGAAACGTATAACCGATCTCGAGGAGAATGCAGAAACCGTTTGCGGACGCCTGGAGCAACTTGAGGCTACGTGCTCCTCACTGCAGGAAGACAAGAAGTCGCTGAAATCTAAACTATCGGATTTGGAAGGGAGAAGTAGGAGACAGAACGTTCGTATTGTGGGTTTACCAGAGTCACTTGAGGGCTCACGCCCCACCGCCTTTTTCTCCGAGCTTCTCGTCAAGGTTTTTGGTAAACAAACTCTCCCTTCTTCCCCGGAACTGGACAGAGCTCACCGCACTTTGGCACCCAAACCTGGCCCGGGTGAGAGATCGCGGCCCGTCATTATCCGCTTCCACCGATACCAGATTAAAGACTTGATCATGAGAGAGGCACGTAAACAAGGCGAGCTGGAATACCACGGCCACAAGCTCCGGTTCTACGAGGATTACAGTGCGGAGGTCTTGAAAGCAGCGGGCTGAATACAAGGGGGCCGTGGCTAAGCTTTATCAGCGCGGTCTCCGCCCCTCTCTCTTCTTCCCTGCGAAGCTGCGCATTACTCTCCAAAGCGGCGAGAGAAGGTGGTTGCGGTCCGTCTCTGAAGCATCTAACTACATCTCTACATTGGGTGTGAGTCCATAGTAAATACGATTGCCTGCTGTGAGTATACGAATTTGGACAAATGCTCTTTTCATATCCCCAGCCAATCTCTCAGACTGATGGTACTACACGCATTTTGTCTCCCTTTTTTTAAAATGAGTAAATCAGCTGGGTGAGCGTGACATTTTTGTTGCTTGTCATTTTGACGTATTGTCTAACTCACTCGCTTTTTTTATTTGTATCTCTATTCTAAAACGGCTGGATAAGCGTGTCTGTTTTTTTCGCCATTTGGACAGCTTGTCTAAACTCACGCCTTTTTCTTTTTTTTGTGTTTTGAATCTGTTGGGTGAGCATGGTATTTTTGTTTAGTGCGTTGTCATTTTGACAGTTTGCTGGATTGTTCATAGTGTTACTAGGCTGTTATGGGGTGAACTGTACAAGACTTGTGTATTTCCCTGTTGTTAAAAAAGGATAAAGATCCTCTAGATTGTGCATCATACCGACCAATTTCACTATTAAATACGGATGTGAAGATACTTGCTAAAATTCTCGCCCACAGATTGGAGGATGCTCTCCCCTCTATCATATCCCCCGACCAAACTGGGTTTATAAAGGGATGCCAATCATTTTATAATATCCGCCGGCTAATGAACATTTTATATTCCCCCAGAAATATTGAATCAGAATGCCTCGCTTCTATGGATGCTGAAAAAGCATTTGATAGAGTAGAATGGAATTATTTGTTTTTCACCCTTGAGAAATTCGGTTTGGGTCATGTTTTCACTTCTTGGGTTAAATTATTATATGCATGCCCTTCTGCCTCAGTATTAATAAACAGCCGTTACTCAAGTAGTTTTGATCTGCACCGTGGGACCCGGCAGTGTTGTCCTTTGAGCCCGCTCCTTTTTGCTATTGCAATCGAACCACTTATAATTGCCATTCGCGGTCACAAACAGATTCAGGGGATATGGAGAGGAGGAATCAAACATAAGGTATCATTATACGCCGATGACTTACTTTTGTTTGTCGCCAAGCCAGCCACCTCTTTACCGGAGGCACTTTCTGTGTTGGAGGTCTTTAGTCAGTTTTCTGGCTATAAACTTAACTTGAGCAAGAGCGAACTCTTTCCGATTAATATAGAAGCTCTTAAACTTGATTATACAGCTCTCCCACTCAAAGTGGTGACAGATCATCTGAGTTACCTTGGGGTATGTTTTACCAGAAATTTTAAAAACCTATTTAAATCGAACTTCCTCAAATTATTGGATCAGGCGAAGCAAATATTATCGAAGTGGTCTCCTCTGGCTTTCTCTCTTATAGGTAGAATAAATTAAATTAAAATGACATTACTCCCAAAGTTCCTATATCTATTCCAATGTCTCCCCATCTTTCTCCCCAAATCCTTTTTTCAGGCCCTTGACTCTTTAATGATAAATTATATTTGGAATGGTAAACACCCTCGGTTATGGAAAGCTTTTCTTCAAAGACCCAAACAAACAGGTGGAATGGCCCTTCCTAATTTCCAATACTATTACTGGGCTGCTAATATCCGTTCTTTAGTGTATTGGGTGCATTTCCACCTTGACGACGCAGCCCCAGTCTGGGTAACAATGGAGTCCAGCGCTATTAGCCCATCTGCCCTCTTAAGCGCCGCCCATCCGCCCTCTTAAGCGCCGCACTTCCACTCTCTTCGGCTATTCCCAACAGTAGTCCCGTGATTAAGCACTCCCTTCGAATCTGGACCCAATTTAGGAAGAATTTTGGAATGCAGACTTTTTCACTTTTCAGCCCAATTGCAGCTAATCATTTGTTTACTCCCTCGATGGTGGATGGTGCATTCAAGATCTGGCATAAAAAAGGCTTAAAATGCATCGGTGATTTATTTATTAATGATCTATTTGCTAGTTTTTCTCAATTGACAAAACACTTTGGTATCGAAAAGACAAATTTTTTCCGATTTCTGCAAATCAGGCATTTTACGCAGAAGTTAATTCCCCAATACCCTTATAAACCGCCAGCCAATCATGTCGATTTGTTTCTTTCTGTAAACCCCACATTAAAAGGCTCAATTTCTGTGTTTTTCAACCTTATTTCGAAGTTGCATAGTCCCTCATTAGCAGCTATAAGAACCCTGTGGGAGCAGGACCTAGGTTCTGCCTTCACAGATCACATGTGGGATTCAGTCCTGGATAGGATACACTCTACCTCCATGTGCGCCCGACATGCTCTTGTGCAATTTAAAGTAGTACATCGTATCCACATATCTAAAACTAAATTAGCTTGTATGTTCCCCGATGTAGACCCGACCTGTGATAGCTGTAAGAGCGCACCAGCATCACTCTTTCACATGTACTGGTTGTGTCCCACCTTGACTGAGTTCTGGACATCAGTTTTTCAAACCATTTCTGAAGTACTTCAGCATCAAATTAAGCCGTACCCTTTCACTGCAATTTTTGGCATTGCACCAAATTCGGGCTTACCTAAAGTGAAGCTGAGAGTACTGGCCTTGGTAAATGGTAAATGGACTTGTATAGCGCTATATCTCCGTTTATCACAGACCCAAAGCGCTTTACATTGTTTTTTTTTTGTACACATTCACCCAGTCATACACACATTCATACACCGATAGCAGCAGCTACCACGCAGGGTAGGCTTAGCACTAGGGTGCTAAGCTAACTAAGCTAACTATCGGGAGCAATTCGGGGTTCAGTGTCTTGCCCAGGGACACTTCGACACGTGGCGGGGAGACGGGGGATCGAACCTCCGACCCTGCACAGCAGAGGCGAACTCCCTACCCACTTCGCCACTGCCGCACTGCCGGCCTTCACCTCACTACTTGCTCGCAGGGCTATCCTACTCAAGTGGAAAGATTCTGCTCCTCCTTCCCACTCACATTGGATTCGAGACATTATGCAGGGCTGTACGCTTATTTTTTTAGGTGGTAGCACTGGTGCTAGCAAGCAAAAAAATTCAGTAGCACAAAAATAAATTTGGTAGCACACAAAGTATGATCGAAAACTTGCATAACCTTAACCCTTGCATTTCACTGTACCTTTGAACCTGTCATCTTGGTCTCAATTCTCAATTAATATTATATCCTAGTGTGTGCAGTAATAATTGTAGAAGAATGAATAGGGGTGCACTGATTGTAATTTAAACAAAATAATCTAACCTGCCAATTGCAATTTTTTGCTGATTCAGAATTATTTTTCCCCATAAAAATATAAAAATAATATCTATATCTATATATGTTTTGTATATACATATAATTATTATATTAATAATATTATTTTTTTTTAGAAAATGTCCTTGTTAATTAAAACCAAACTTTAAACCATTAAACATAGCCTATTAAATAAATAAGTATACATATTGGTACAATTTAGGATAAATTAAATAGGTTGTTGTGAATGTGTTGGAAGTTGTTCTTCAGTGGCTTATTTCAAACTTTGTTTTTAGACTACTGTTGACTTTTCTCTGCAGCTGAATGAGTTGCCTTTTTCTATCTAGAGCATTGCAGGGCTGTGAAGCGCTAACTTCCTGTTTTTACCGGCTTCAAAATAAAAGTCAACTCACGTTTGGCTAGTAACAGGCTTTTAATGTGAAGGCGCACAGGAAATGTTCTGTTTGCACACGCGCTAACTTAACTGCGGTAATCTCCTTCCGGTTATTACCGTTGGTGAAGTTTTTATATGGTTGAATCGCTGCACGAGCACAGATCCCGAGGACACATATCTTTCACCAGCCAAAGTGAAGGGTGGACTCAATAACTTACTTGCCTAAGACTACATTTACCCCCATTTGGAGTGTTAATGTAGAGCCCTCTAAGCAGTGGTGTGCATCTCTCCTGTGTTTCAAAGACAGCCTCTCCTCATTATCAACTAGCACTAGTGCGAATGGACTTGTATTCATCATCGCACGTGATCAATTTCAGTAGCAAATGTGATCAAAACTGTCGCACTGTACAGCCCTGCATTATGGCATGTATGAATTTAGAGAAAATACGTTACACTACCCAGGGATTCGAGAATAAATGTGACAGAATTTGGCGCCCCTTCCTAAATTATTTTAAAAAACCAGCAATAACCATAGAAGAGTAGCTTCCTCCTCCCTCTTTTATTTGATTTAATATTATTTCTTTATGTGTTTTTTTTTTTTTTTCTTTTTTCTTTTTTTCATATTGATTGTTTATTTTTGTTTCTTGTAGTGTATATTTCGTGTTGCTGGGTGGGATGTGGGTGGGGTATGTTCGGGAAAAAAAAGGGGAAAAAATTTGTACTCATTGTGCTACAATGTCTTTGTTACTAACATTTAATAAAAACAACCTTTGAAGGAAAATGCACCGTTCCAAATTATTATGCACAACAGAGTTTCAATGATTGGTCTAAGGCAGGGGTGTCAAACTCATTTTGGTTCGAGGGCCACATACAGCCTCTCTGATCTCAAGTGGGCCGGACCAGTAAAATAATGGCAAAATAACGTACATATGTCAACTGCAAATCTATAGTTTTATTTTTCAGTAATATGCTTTATCATTCAGCCTACATATGTAACCTACATTATCAAGGATCAAAAGGGATCTCTGTACCCTCCAGGAAATGTATTAGTAAAGGTTGCTGCTGGCCATGGGAATAAGAGGTGCAGCGCAGGAGCGCCGTAGCAAAAATTTTGGGGGTATTTTGCTCAAAGATGCCAATACGCACTAATAATGTAGTATTTGTGTATTCCTTGTTTGAATACACAAATACTACAGGCACTTTTGTCCAATTTTGTTTACTATATGTACAGGGACACATTTTGTGCAAACATGCAGACAGTACAAAATACACTGTTTTGATTTATTTTTAAATACAATATTGGTTGTTTTGGAATAAGTTTTTCCCAATTTAAAACATAAAAATAAAGCAGCATGGAAAATTAGAAAATAAATCTTGTTGGCCTACACTAGCATGCTCCTGCTCTCTTTCGCACACGCAGAGCCACAGACACGCCGCGCTGGCTAGTACATTAATTGTTCAGCACTTAAAAATAATTTTTTTTTATTTTATTATTATTTTTTTGGTTTTTACTTTGCCATAAAGCACTGGAGGAAACATTAATAGCGGTGAAGCAAGATTGCCATTTACCACGTTGCTAAAATCTGCTTTTTTTAATTTTGGCTGCCCCCTAGCGGCTGGAGTGAGCAGCTCTTCTTAGATGCAAGTTCATCAATTCATGGCTTAAAATCCTGAGCTGTGGAACTTTCAGCAGACATTCCTAGCTGTAAGCCACGTAAGTTTCCTAACAGTTGTGAGTGTATGCGACGTGCGGATATGGCACAGACTCCATTAAAAAAAAAAAAAAGATTTTCTTTTTTTTTTTTTTTTTTCAGAATTGATTCAAATCTGCCGAATTGATTCGCGGGCCAGATCAAAACGTGTCGCGGGCCACATCTGGCCCGCGGGCCTTGAGTTTGACACATGTGGTCTAAGGATATCGGAGAACCGCCATCAGGTTCAAAGTCTCTGAATAATGAAGTCCCTAAAAGTGGTGTCAGACGTAATACCGAAGAAAATCCACTCAGCTGCTCACTTTGTGGCAAAGCATTTATATGGAAGACAACTTTGAAACGACACATGGCTGTCCACACAGGGGAGAAAAGGTTCAGATGCTCTGTATGTGAAAGAAGTTTTAAACGGAAAGGAGATATGAAAGAACACATGGCTGTGCATACCGGGGAGAAACTATATACAAAAGAATGAAAGATATCAAAATTTAATGATAGCAGAAATGTCATGATTGATCTGAACTTTTCCATGTTAAAGTATGTGGAGCTAGTCAGGTTTCTCTTTCAGCATTCACACCAATAACATTTATCTGTTATGTTTCCTACAGACATCCAGCAGCTGGTGGTGGTTAAAGAAGAGGTTCCCCCTGAGCAGCAGGAGTGGAGCCCCAGTCTGGACCAGGAGGACCCACCAGAGCCCCCACACATTAAAGAGGAACAGAAGGAACTCTGGACCAGTCAGGAGGGAGAGCAGCTTCAAGGGCTGGAGGAGGCTGATATCACCAAGTTCCTATTCACTCCTATCCCTGTGAAGAGTGAAGATGACGAAGAGAAACCTCAGTCCTCACAGCTTCATCAAAGACAAACTGAACAGATGGAAACAGGAGCTGATGGAGAGGACTCTGGAGGATCAGAACCAGCCAGGAACTTACAACCTGAGACTGAAGACAGTGAGGACTGGAATGACACCACTGCACATGAGTCAAGTGTAAATTTAGGCAAGAAACCATTCGGCTACTCTAAGCGTGGTTCTACACAAGCAGAAAGTCACAAGTGTGTCGGTCCTCAGTCCTCACAGCTTCATCAACAAGACAAGAATGAAGACTCTTCTGACACTGGAGATAGTGATGAATGTTCTACGGATATCAGAGAACCTCTGTCAGGTTCAGAGTCTCTGAAAAATAATGAAGTCTCTAAAAATGGTGCCAGATGTAAAACCAATAAGTACCCACACAGCTGCTCACTTTCTGGTAAAGCATTTAAAGGGAAGAGAAATTTGAGACAACACATGGCTGTCCACACAGGGGAGAAAAGGTTCAGCTGTTCTATATGTGAGAGAAGTTTTAAATGCAAAGCAGACATAAAAGTACACATGGCCGTGCATACAGGGGACAAACCTTTCCAGTGCTCAGTTTGTAGAAAAATGTTTACACAGAAGAGCAATTTGACAAAACACATGTACATCCACACAGGGGAGAAAAGATTCAGCTGTTCTGTATGTGAGAGAAGTTTTACACGGAATGCGCATTTAACACTACACATGGCCGTGCATACCGGGGACAGACCTTTCAAGTGCTCAGTTTGTGAAAAAGCATTTAAACAGAAGACAGTTTTGACACTACACATGACTATCCACACGGGGGAGAAAAAATTCTCCTGCTCAGTTTGTGACCGAAGATTCACTTGGGATAAACAACTACGAAGACACAAGTGTGTCTGTCGTCAGTCCTCAAAGCTTCATCAAACTGAGCAGAACAGAGAGTCAGAGCCTGGAGCCAGCAGCTCAACTGAACAGATGGAAACAGGAGCTGATGGAGAGGACTATGGAGGACCAGAACCAGCCAGGAACTCACATCTAGATCCAGAATTAGGACCTGTGACTGAAGACTGGAATGACACCACTGAACATGAGTCAAGTGTAAATTTAGGCAAGAAACCATTCAGCTGCTCTAAGTGTGGTAAAAGATTTGACCGCAAATACATTCTGAAGAGAAATATGAAAACTCACACAGGAGAGCAATTAATTTTACAGTGAAGTTTTATGCATCAAATTGTACCTGTAGAGCTATCTACTAGGCTAAGTGTCACCGCAGACTACTGGCTTGGCATGCGTACTGCAGCAATTTCGCTTCCATGTTATAATATGTGGAACTAGTCAGGTTTCACTTTTAGCATTCACACCAATAACATTTCTCTGTTATGTTTCCTACAGACATCCAGCAGCTGGTGGTCAAAGAAGCGGTTCCCCCTGAGCAGCAGGAGTGGAGCCCCAGTCTGGACCAGGAGGACCCACCAGAGCCCCCACACATTAAAGAGGAACAGAAGGAACTCTGGACCAGTCAGGAGGGAGAGCAGCTTCAAGGGCTGGAGGAGGCTGATATCACCAAGTTCCTATTCACTCCTGTCCCTGTGAAGAGTGAAGATGACGAAGAGAAACCTCAGTCCTCACAGCTTCATCAAAGACAAACTGAACAGATGGAAACAGGAGCTGATGGAGAGGACTGTGGAGGATCAGAACCAGCCAGGAACTTACAACCTGAGACTGAAGACAGTGAGGACTGGAATGACACCACTGCACATGAGTCAAGTGTGAATTTAGGCAAGAAACCATTCGGCTACTCTAAGCGTGGTTCTACACAAGCAGAAAGTCACAAGTGTGTCGGTCCTCAGTCCTCACAGCTGTATCAACAAGACAAGAATGAAGACTCTTCTGACACTGGAGATAGTGATGAATGTTCTACGGATATCAGAGAACCTCTGTCAGGTTCAGAGTCTCTGAAAAATAATGAAGTCTCTAAAAATGGTGCCAGATGTAAAACCAATAAGTACCCACACAGCTGCTCACTTTCTGGTAAAGCATTTAAAGGGAAGAGGAATTTGAGACAACACATGGCTGTCCACACAGGGGAGAAAAGGTTCAGCTGTTCTATATGTGAGATAAGTTTTAAATGCAAAGCAGACATAAAAGTACACATGGCCGTGCATACAGGGGACAAACCTTTCCAGTGCTCAGTTTGTAGAAAAGCGTTTACACAGAAGAGCAATTTGACAAAACACATGTACATCCACACAGGGGAGAAAAGATTCAGCTGTTCTGTATGTGAGAGAAGTTTTACACGGAATGCACATTTAACACTACACATGGCCGTGCATACCGGGGACAGACCTTTCAAGTGCTCAGTTTGTGAAAAAGCATTTACACAGAAGGCAGGTTTGACACAACACATGACTGTCCACACGGGGGAGAAAAAATTCTCCTGCTCAGTTTGTGACCGAAGATTCACTTGGGATAAACAACTACGAAGACACATGAGTGTCTGTCCTCAGTCCTCACAGCTTCATCAAACTGAGCAGAACAGAGAGGCAGAGCCTGGAGCCAGCAGCTCAACTGAACAGATGGAAACAGGAGCTGATGGAGAGGACTGTGGAGGACCAGAACCAGCCAGGACCTCACATCCAGATCTCTAAATGAATCCTTTCTCTTCATCACCTTAGTGGAGAAGACAACAGAGATGCTTAAAGTAGAGATGCCTGTGCAGTTGGTTTCACTAATGACTGTGCCTTGAATCTTCAAACTGTTGATTGATAAAGGCACAGCTACACCAAGTGTTTCTTTGCTGAACAATTTAGTTTAATTTTCATCTCTAAATCCATGAGTGGTGAGTCCTCCAAGCTGGATTGAAGCCAAAATAAGGACAAGTTGATGAAATTAGAGCCATTTCTAGTAAGATCTTATAATTCCTTTTGTTTAGAAGTATTTCAATGAAAGTAGTTTGGCAGCCCATAGTGGTAGTTTTGGTGCTAGAACAGGCACACAGCTAGCCTGGCATTCCCAGACCTGCCACTAGGCGCTGGCAAATTAAATTTGCTGCGCGTGTTGGTCTGGACACGCTCCGTTGAAGCTTATCAAGAAAGACAGAAATCTGGCGGGCGCGCCAGAGCCCCTTATATGGTACTCTGGGGAGGACGTAACCGGATGACAACAGTGACGTGCATGCGACGTCGAAGCCGTGATAGTAAACATCAAAGATGGCTGCGGATATGTTGTGTGAGTTTGAGACTGCTTTGGCTTCGACCCTTAACGATTTGGAAGACGGCACTCAAATCTTTCATTAGCAAGTAAGTGGAATGTTCTGTTTTGCCGACCGACAACGGCAAACGTTTAATTTAACAGTTTAACAGCTGTTTGCTAAACGAAAGGGGCTTATTCGCCTTGTGCATCGCTCTGATTGGTTGTAGTGCTATCCAACTGCGTGCAGTGGCATTTGAAATGCACGAGTAGGAGCCGCCCCTTGAGTTGGAAATTACTGTTGATCGTCGCCAGACCCTCTATCGTTCAAGATATCAGGGTCTGGATTTCCAGGCTAGCACACAGCATCACCTGACTTCACATCTCAGGAACCTCTTCATGAAGGCAGGTGTGTTCACAGACAATCGGTGGAAGACGCTTAAGGAATTCAGTCTTCAACCAACATGGAATTAGTTATTCTGTTTGGTGTTGATCTTAGTTTTGTTTGATACATTTTGTTTTATTACACACTGATCTTGATATTGAAGTCAGGAATCTTACAAATCAGATGTACATTAAAAGTGTACAGTGATGCATTTTCCATAAAGTAACAAGTAGGGAACTCACCTCCAGATCCACATGTACAACCTGAGACTGAAGACAAGGCTGAAGACAGCGATGATGAATTAACCTAGAAAGCAAAAGTCAGCCTCAGTTCAAACGCTCTGAAAAACAATAAGATCCCTCTTAGTGACATGGATGTAATTATGAGGAAGTTTGATGAAACATTTAGCTTAATTTCAAGTCTTCATGTTCACAACAAAGTCCACCCAGGAGAAAAACTACACATACACATACACAACATACACATATGCACATATGAGATGACATCTCTGCATTATAGAATGGGAAAATGTACAGTAAAAACATGAAGAATATGTGCAGTATTCTAAATAAAATATTGCATTCTGTACAATTGTTCAGAGTTATCAAGATAAAAAATGTGCACCGAGATACAGATTGAGACCACTGTGGATGTATGCTTGAGGATAGAGGGGATGGTCGACACTACAGTACAGACAGTGCAGCCCCATGAAGCAGATTGGGGTTTGTGATATTGGGCTGTGTAAATAAAGTTGACTACTCAAACAAACTGGTGGTGTGCCTTGTCTCAATAGAATGTTATAATTTGACATGATATATTTAAAAATATTGATTGTATTTGATATAAAAAACATACTTAGTACGGTAGATGTTAGTCTTGTAAATAATGTATTTTTAATTAGTATCAATGTCATTGCCTTTTGTAAATAATTATTTTTATTGTGTCTGTTATGTATAGGCCTACGATATGTTTTACATGTGCAGGTTCTGCCTCAGCGCACCTTTTGGGCTTTTATTCTGAAATCCAGAAAAGTATATGCAACGGAAGTGACTGTCCTTACTCTGACCAATTTATAACAAGATGGCGACCGGTCACATCGCGTCCCGCTGTTGAGTCTCTCTAAAAGCAGTCAGCATATGCTACCATAGCCTCAGTATGTCTGAATAAACCTTTCTGGTTAAAATGTCTGAAGTCCAAATGGTGAGAGCGTTGGTGACTCAGCGCCTAGCTGCAGCTGTTGAAGAGATATTTGGGCTGTTTGAAAGAACCATAGCAAAGTACGAGGAGGAACTCCGTCGTTCAAAAGAGAAGAACGAGCGACAACAGAAACTACTGGACGCTGTCTTGAAGCCTGAAGTACGGTTACACAGAGCAGGTTTGTTCCTCCAACATTATAATATCAACATGTATCCGATACATTTATTTTAAAGTATTTCAATGGCGTCCACGCTGTGTCTCTCCAGCCAACGCTATCCAAACACGTAGCTCCTTCAAAGAAATACAAGGAATAACGTTTTTTGTTGCTGTCCGTTACTTTCATAGAAAGAGAAAGAGAAAAAATAGGGACAACAAAGGTAAAACAAAATAGAAAATTACAATTCTTTAGAATTAGAAATAGTTGAAAACGTTTAATATATGAAAGTTTGTGTTTTAATGCAGCGTGTGTGTGTAAAGTGACGTACAAAAGTCTGAAAGTAATATTTTCATGTGACCGTTGAAATAGATCCAAAGTTTGAAGATTAAGCAGTATGTTTGGTAACTATGTACTGGGAGTGTATGAGGGAACAATGGCTAAAACAATACTACAGCCATTTATATACACACTGAACAATAACATTGTGATTCTGCTGTTTCTTACACATATTGTAGAGATCTGTTAAGCTGAGAGGACAGTGTGAAACTATTCCTGTGTTTACTTTTGTGTTTTCTTCTGTGTTTTTATATTCAGTGATCTGTAGAAGTCAATAAGGATTAGAAATGCAATTTCTAAAGTTATTGTGGTGTGAATGCTGATGCTGAAAAGCCGATGCTAAACTGCATAGTTGAAAGTTATCTTTGGGATTGAAGAGTTGAAAGATGTTGAAATGTGAATAGTTTCTGACTGAAAATATGAAATGTGAAAAAAGTTGAATCATAAGTGTAGAAAAGCTTACCTTTTGACTGGTTACTTGAAAGTACAATGATTATGAAGAACATATATGAATGTGTTTCAAAAGTTAAAAGATGCATGGAATATAAAAAGTTGGGAAGTATTAAATTATTATGAAGATGAAACTAATGAAGTTGAATGTCATAGAAAATGCTTAAAAGTGTGAAATAGTCTTATAATGACCAGAGTGAGTCATTCAGCTCAGTGTTTGAATTAATGAGGGCCTGTGATCAGGCAGAAATTCCACCTGTTGCTCGTGGGTTGAGATAGGTCATTTCATCCAACATTTCCCCTTAAACTGCAGCCTCTAACTCCCAAACTGTCAGTCTAGTTGACAAAATCAATTTTCCATTAGTAGCATAATAAACTTATTAAGATACAGTGTAAACATTGTGTTTGTATTGTGAACAATGTTAAAGCGGCTACGAGTAACGTTTAAAATATCTTTTAAACAGCCTCATGTTTCCTCTGATAATCATAAATTACCTTTAACAGCAAACGAGACCATCAGTGCAAAGAAAGACGTTTGTAAATAGTTTTTATTACTGCTTTTGGTCTGGTCGCACACCCAGTCCGATTTTCGGTTCGCTCGTGCAAGCTCTATGGTCACATATCCGTATTGGTCGCAGATTTCAGTGTGGCGCAGCAACGTGAATTGAGAAGCCTATCCCTCCAGGTGAGGGAAGGGGAGCGGGAGCCTTGTTTGATACAGTTATTTGTCGTCATAATGACTGATAACGGGGCTGAACCATCAAAGAAAAAAAAGAAAATGCAATGAAGAAAAGCCAAAAGGGAGAGTTATATAGGCTACGGGGGACGAGGGCGTTGCCAAGCAACGTGTATACAATTTCACGAGAGCGAAACTAGACTGCAGTGTTTACTCCTAAATGAATGAGCGGTTGGTACTAACACAAAGTTTGCTTTGCTTCATCATCATCATCAGATAACCATTATCTGAAATAGTAATTATTTACAACAACATAAACACATTACCTCATCGTGATCCATACTAACTGCCGTCTCTCGTTCATTCGCTTTCTGTGAGGACACGTAATCTTTCAGCTCCGTGAGAGAGAGAGTAGTTAGGTGAACCTGCATCAACTCATTGCAATCAGGTGCGTGTGGCAGTGACTGGCATTAGTTCATGCAGTGTCAAAACCACTCTCACGGAGCCGAAAAGAGTCCTTGCACTTTCAACACACGGACATGCGCTATATTGCTCCCTTCTCAGTTCACACTCACGCGCCTGGCTCGCGCTAGAAAACAGCTTTGCGACAGCGGGCGTCGTAAAAATACTACCACTTTTGTCCAAAGGGGACGCCAACGTGCCATGTTACTCGTAGTGGCTTTAAAAGTGTGGTCCTGTGTGCCTATCTCCAGAAATATCAGGCCTCTTATTTTAATACTACTCTAAGTGTGGTACAAGGTTTTACCCTAGATTAATTCTGAAGCGACACAAAAGTCTGACTCGACACACAAGTGTCAACACAGGAGACAGACAATTCAACTGCAGCGTTTGTAACAAAAGATTGACTCGATTCACAGACGTCCAAAACCACAAGTGTGTCAGTCCTCAGTCCTCACAGCTTCATCAAAAAGACAAGACTGAAGACTCTTCTGACACTGAAGACAGTGATGATTGGTCTAAGGATAGCAGAGAACCTCCGTCAGGTTCAAAGTCACTGAAAATTAATGAAGTCTCTAAAAGTGGTGTCAGATGTAATCCAGAAGAAAATCCACTCAGCTGCTCACTTTGTGGTAAAGCATATAAAGGGAAGGGAAATTTGAGACACATGTTCGTCCATTCAGATGAGAAACCTTTCCAGTGCTCACTTTGTGGTAAAGCATTTACACAGAAACACCATATGACACAACATATGACTGTCCACACAGGGGAGAAAACTTTCTGCTGTTCTGTTTGTGACCAAAGATTCACTTGGTGTCATCCACTAGCAAAACACAAGAGTGTCTGTCCTGAGTCCTCACAGCTTCATCTAACTGAGCAGAACAGAGAGGTCCTGTGGAGGACCAGAACTAGCCAGGAACTTGCATCCAGATTTCTAAATTAATAATTTCTCATCACCTTAGGTAAAGCAAGGCAAGTTTATTTATAATACATTAACAGTTTACAGTGGTGCATTTTTCATCTTTCAATAAACATGACTGACAACTTGTTTCATTGTATTGTTACTGTTTTATTCACAAACCTCAGGAACATAACTGTCAGGATGTGGGCCAGGTGTGTCAGTGATCGCCAAATAAAAGCTTTTAGAGAACGAACCTAGTTTTTAACCTTCTTTATACCAGCTGTGTAAAAATATATATGTACATCTACAGTCTGTTTTTAACACATGCTCAGAAACCCACTGTCCACAAACTGCTCAGCAGAAAACAGCCCCTGGTTTTACTTGTAGTATCTTTAAAAAGATAAAATATCTCATTTTTATCACATAAATAAAAGTTAACTTGAAACCTAATTATCCCTTAAATTTTTTCCACAGCTTAGGTTTGCCACCAGACTTTTGTTCATTTTTGTATCACTCCAATCAGCTGCTCGACTCAGAGCTACTGTGGACTATTCAAGAGACACAAGAAAACAAAAACGAACAGCTGTCCGGCAGCAAACTAAAGCTGTGGAAAAAAATCTCAGTTTAGTGTACAATTGAAGAGATATTTAGAGTTTAAGTTCAGCATATATGGAGAAAAAACGTTTTCCTTTTGGCCTCCTCTGCAACAATAGAAGGCTGACTTCTGCTACAGCGAAATCTCCCCTAAACTATGAGGTAACAAAATAACTATGCCTTAGTACCCCATACAACCCCACCATAAAACTAAATTACATTATTGCTTCAACGAAAAAGAGACGGGCTTCCTTCAGTAAATGTACTTTATTACAATCCCTTGCTGAAGATCACTGTTAATTAAAAGTATGTTTGTTTTCATTTTTATTTGTTTTTGTATTTAAAAAAAAATATAAAATAATATTATTAAGATTTGTCTTTAGCTTTGGTGATTTTATTTTGAAGGACACGTACCATTTTCCCCCGGAACCGGATGTTCTTTCCTCACCATGTGGCACTTAACCTGATTAGAAACCGCATTGTCCCGCTTTTGTGTTCAGTCGGACTGTTCAAGGAGAACAAGTTGGTTTTTTTTTGTGTTATTGTAATCATATGAGTTTCTTGAGTTGCACGGGGGGCGCGCGCCGGGCGCGGGGCGCCCTGCCCCTCGGCGCGGGGCAGCGTTTGGGTGTAGGGGGGGGGGGGGGTGGTTGTTCGTCCCGCGCCTTCGATCTCTTAAAAAAAAAAGAGGACTTCTCATCAAACTTCATTGTGTTTATTTAAAAAACCAAAACAAAACTTAACTTGGGGTGACAGCCGGGACTTGGAGGTAGGGTTTTTTTTTTTTGGAAAAGAAAAAAGTGGGAAAAGCTTCGGAGTATGCTAGCACGGTGAGCAGCTAAGAGCTACGCTAATAACCCACGGAGAGGACATCGTTAGCATAATTACGTTCCGGGAGAGAAAGAGGACACACCAACGCAAAGATGCAAGCATTACAACCACCACCCAACCTTCAGTTGACAGGTAATGTGGCTGAAAATTGGAGGAGATTTAAACAACGCTTTATGTTGTACCTGACGGCGATCGGTGCGGACGAGAAGAGCGCTAAGATGAAGGCGTCAGTTTTCTTGCATGTTGTGGGTGAAGAAGCGCTGGAGGTATATAATAACTTTCAGTTCCAAGACGACGCGAGCAAAATGAAATTGGATAAAATACTTGAGAAGTTTGAGGATTACTGCATCCCTAAAAGAAACGTGACATTTGAGAGACACAGGTTTTTCACGTGTGTGCAGAAAACGGGAGAAACTGTTGATCAATATGTAACGGACCTGAGGAACCGAAGCAAGACGTGTGAATTCGGAGAGCTGACTGACTCGTTGATAAAGGACAGACTTGTGTGCGGGATTCCAGATAATAGTCTAAGAGAGAGGCTGTTAAGGGAACAAGATTTGGACCTAGGAAAAGCACTAAGAATGTGTAGAGCAGCAGAAACGGTGAAAACACAAGCAAAAGAGCTGTTTAGTGAAAGCTGCAACGTGGATGCTGTAAGAAGAGATGCAAACAGAGCAGTCAAGAAGAAGAGCACGGCTCCCGACGTAAATACACCGGTGCGCAGAGACGCACAGGGAAGGACATGTGATCGATGTGGCACGCAGCATGCACCCAGAAGATGTCCCGCATATGGTAAAGTATGTCACAACTGTAACAAAAAGAACCATTATGCACAGCAGTGTAAAAACCAACAGAGCAAAGTTCATGCAGTGGATGAGAGTGACTCTGATGAGTTTTATGTGGATGTAGTGACAGAGCAGAACACAGTTAAAAAGGACTGGATGATGACACTGAAAGTAAATGACACACACATTGCATTGAAACTAGATACTGGAGCACAGGCAAATGTGATGTCAGAGGCAACATTCAACAAAATCAGACCCAGACCTAAAGTGCATGCAACAAAAGTGAAAGTACGTGGATATTCAGGAGCAGCAATACCTGTGAAAGGAAAATGCTTGGTGAAAGTGACACACAAGGACAGAGAACACTCACTCGCATTCGTCGTGGTGCACAGAGACGTGCAGGCCATATTAGGTTTAGCTGCTTGTGAGAGACTGAACCTGGTGAAGAGAGTGCTTGTGGTGGAAAGTGAAGGAGAAACAGTCTATGATGGACTGATGGAAGAGTACAGTGACCTGTTTCAGGGTCTCGGATGCCTTCCTGGAGAACACACAATCAGAGTGGATAAAAATGTGCCACCAGTTATTAATCCATGTCGAAAAGTGCCATTTGCTCTACAAAAGCCACTGAAAACCGAGTTGGATAGGATGGAAAGCCTCAACGTGATCGAAAAGATTGATGAGCCAACTGACTGGGTGAGTTCGCTTATTATTGTAGAAAAGAAAAATGGCAAGCCTAGAGTGTGCATGGATCCCAGAAACTTGAACAGAGCAATAAAAAGAGAACACTTCAAACTTCCCACAAGAGAAGAAATAATGTCACAGTTTGCAAATGCAAAGTACTTCAGCAAGCTAGATGCATCATCCGGATTTTGGCAAATGAAGCTGGACAACGACAGTTCAAAACTGTGTACATTCAACAGCCCATTCGGTAGATATAAGTTTCTTCGGTTACCATTTGGCATAGCTTCAGCACCTGAGGTGTATCATAAGACAATACACATGATCTATGAACATCTGGAAGGAGTGGACACATCCATGGATGACATCATAGTATGGGGAAGTACGAAAGCTGAACATGATGAGAGGCTAAAACAAGTTCTCAAGGCAACAAGAACAGCAAACTTAAGGCTGAATAAAGAGAAATGCCAGCTTGGGGTGCAAGAACTGACATTTGTGGGGGACATCCTGAGCAGCGAGGGCATCAGACCAGATCCCAGGAAAGTGTCTGCAATAGAAAACATGCCAAAGCCACAATGTAAGAAGGACATACAGAGATTTAATGGCATGATAAACTACATGGGAAAATTCATACCCAATCTCTCTGAACGCATGGCACCTCTGAGACAGCTGACTGAGAAGAAGACAGAATGGGAATGGAGTCATGAACATGAAAAGTCATGGAAAGAACTGAAGACACAGCTCACATTGGAACCAGTTCTGAGGTTCTATGATCCAGTGAAGCCCATAAAAAATCTCATCAGATGCATCACAGAGTGGGCTCGGAGCTGTTCTTTTACAAAAATATGATGACTGGCAACCAATCGCATATGCATCACGCTCAATGACAGACGCAGAGACGCGATATGCACAAATCGAGAAAGAACTGCTCAGCATAACATATGCCTGTGAAAGATTTCACCAGTTTGTTTCAGGACAGAACATAAGCGTTGAGACTGACCACAAGCCGCTGATCGCATTGTTTCAAAAGCCACTCAATGACTGCCCACTGAGAATACAGAGGATGATGATCCGGCTGCAACGCTACTCGCTGAATGTAATGTATACCCCGGGCAAGCTGATGTACACAGCGGACACATTGTCAAGAGCAGTTGACCCACAGGAGCCGGCGCACACTAAGATGAGTGATGACGTGGATGTTTATGTGAACATGATCACAAAGGCACTGCCAGTAGCAGACGCGAAAATGGAGCTCATAAGGACAGAGACATCCCGAGATGAAACACTAAAAGGCCTGTGTAAATTCATCACTGAGGGGTGGCCCAATGATAAGCAGGGTTGTTCACCTGACATCACAGAATACTGGAACTGCAGGGCAGAACTGTCGGTGGTAGGAGACGTTATCTATAAAGGAAGCAAGATAGTCATCCCGAGGAGTCTGCGAAAGGAAATGCTCAAGAAAATACACGAAGGGCATCTTGGGATTGAAAAATGTAAGAAAAGAGCACGTGAAGTGATGTACTGGCCTCGAATCAACCAAGATGTGGCAAACGAAGTGGCAAACTGCAAAACATGTTTGAGATATCACGCAAGCAATAGAGCTGAGCCACTTAAGCCGCACACAGTGCCTGACAGACCATATCAAAAGGTAGGCGCTGACCTATTTGTTTCGGCAGGGAAAGACTACATTGTGGTGGCAGACTATTATTCCCTGTATCCAGAGGTCTGTAGACTGCACACTACAACAGCGGAGGCTGTTATAACGTCCATGAAGGCCATATTCTCCAGACATGGCGTGCCAAGCGAAGTCTTCACAGACAATGGGCCGCAATTTTCTAGCGCCAGTTTTGCACGCTTTGCAGTAGAATGGAACTTTGTACACACAACGTCAAGTCCTCACTACCCGCAGTCTAATGGTTTGGCCGAAAAGTCGGTCCAGACTGTGAAGAGGTTACTGTGTAAAGCAAAAGACAGTGGAGCTGACTTTTACCAAAGCCTGCTTGTGTACCGCACGACGCCACTAGAGTGCGGTATTTCACCAGCACAACTCCTAATGGGACGTCGCCTTAGATCCAACCTGCCCATTCAGGAAAACCTGCTGAGAACAAAGGAGGGGGGAAAAGTGCAGAGGTTCAAGGAGCAGCAAAGAGCAAAACAGAAATTCTACTATGATAAAGGAACACAGAACCTACCTGAACTGCATACTGGTGATTATGTGAGGCTCAAAGATAAAACAAATACATGGTCACAGAAAGCAACTGTTCTAAATGAAGTGCATCCAAGGTCGTACACCATTCAAACAGAGGATGGAGCAGTGCTGAGACGGAACCGGCGAGACATTATGGGACCAGCCACAGCAGATCAAAGAGCTGATGCCGCTGCTGAACAACCTGGACACTCAGTTGATGGAGAAGAACCTGGACACTCAGTTGCTGCAGAACAGCCTGGACACTCGGATAGCTCATCACCTGTGGCACCAGTTCCTGTGCAAGACCTGCCCTTCAGAAGAGGTTCCAGGGCTGTGAAGCCACCACAGAGACTTATTGAACAGTTTTAGGATATGAGATGGTTGCAGTGTTAAAAAAAAAAAAAAAAAAAAAAAAAAAGAATGGAAGAGGGGATCGTGAGTATTGTTGTAAAGTTATGAGTTTATACTTTCCCTAGAATATTCTAATGTTATTACACTGCAGTTGAAAGGATTTAAATAGGTAACTGTTGCAGTTAATAATTACAGTTCATATGAGTTAAAGAGCAGTATTGAAAATGAAGTATGTGTTGTCTATATAAATGTTTTACATTCTTATTTTAAGAAAGGGAGATGTAATGACATCAACATGAGTTATTAGACTGTCACGCAGAGCATGCGCAGTTAGACTGGCGCACTGCACGTTGACGGCAGTTCGGTGTTAACAATAGGAGAGGGGAGTTAATGTTACCTCGTGTAGCCTAATGCTTCGTAAACATAAAGGACTTCTCTTCAAGCTACCTACAGTGTGTTTATTGAAGAACCCAACAAAACGTTACAATTGTGTGAACATGTCCAAAGTCCAAATGGCGAGAGCGTAAGCGAATCACCTCATCACTATTTTAAATGTGATGGTGTTGCCACAGGGAAACCATCAGGGCTTTTATTCTGAAGTCCAAAAATATTCACGCACCAGAAGTGATTTGCCTTATTCCGACTAACTTGGTACAAAATGGCGTTTGGTTTCTTTATATGTCCACGGTTTGGTCCCGTCCCAACGAGTCCCGTTGATTATCGATAATAACAGCTTCAAAGAGCCATCATAGCCTGTGTATCTGAATAAACCTTTCTGAACGCCCTCAGAGACAACCTTTTTACACCATGTTTTTCCACTCACTCATCTGCCGGTAGCTACGAAGCTGTTGGAGTTAGCTTAGCATGCTAGCTGTGGGACGGAGTCAGAGTGACTGAAAAATGTCTAAAGTCCAAATGGTGAGAGCGTTGGTGAATCAGCGACTTACTGCGGCTGCTGAAGAGATATTTGGGCTGTTTGAAAGAACCATAGCAGAGTACGAGGAGGAACTCTGTCGTTCAAAAGAGAAGAACGAGCGACAACAGAAACTACTGGACGCTGTTTTGAAGCCTGAAGTCCGGTTACACAGAGCAGGTTTGTTCCTCCAACATTATAAGATCATTATTAAACAGAGAAATTCAGATTTAAGCCTTTCACTGGCTAATAGACGTCCACGCTGCGTCTCTTTCAGCCAACACTATCCAAACACGTAGCTCCTTCAAAATAATACTCAATCAGAATCGGCTTTATACGGAACACACAAGGTAGGCCTATAATATTGTTTGTTGCTCTCAGTTACTTTATCAGAAATAGACAAACAGACAATAAATAGGGACAACAAAGGTAAAACAAAACAGACAATTATAATATGTGTGTAGAAATAGTTGAAAACGTGTAATTTATGAAAGTTTGTGTTTTTTATGCTGCGTGTCTGTGCAAGGGCGGCCTTATCGATATGGGGGGCCTTTTCAAGACCTAGTGTGGAGCTCCCCATTTAAAAAGAAAAAAATAATAATGCTTGCGCAGGCTCCTCACGAAAAGAAAGAAGATTGTGGAATCCAGTTGGTTCATAGACGGATTTTGAGATTATGGGCCCCTGGGCCCAGACTCTTAAAGCCCCCCCCCCTCCTCCCTATCCAGTCAGGTACACTGACTTTTCTGCACAGATACAAACAATTCATGGTAAAAACATATGAGATAAGTCAGTGGTTCACACGGAATTTTGGGTTACTGTAGGAGGGACCCTGGTTCTTGTTGGGGGGTCCGGTGGCATTCCCCCTGGAAGAAAATGTGTACCTTTTTAAATTAAAATGCATCAATCTGGTGCACTCTGAGAAGAGAATTTAGAGGCTATATAAAATCCTGAGATGCAGAAGGAATATTATTTTTCATATTTTTCTTAAAGCTAGGGTTGGTAATTTTTTCACTGTAATATTTGGCAAAAGAATCAGAATCAGATTTATTTGTCATTGCACCGTTACAGAACAACAATTTATTTTCAGTTCACACCCCGCCAAGAAACATTAAAAGACAGTGACAATAACATGGGTGGACAGGAAAGAGTGTAACTGTAAGTTCGTCTAGCGTACGCCGCGCTCCTATTTCATAGAAGGAAAAGGAGAACAACAGGGAAAGACACGTTAAAAAAAATGCCAATATCGAACTACGTTCCTTATGGGAGTGCAGTGTGTGATCAGTAAAAAACCACCTTAGCACAATAAGCAACATGATAAACACCACAGACAAATAGGACTTGTAGACTTGCACATCAAAGGGACGGTTAAGGGTTTATGGGACGGTAGGTGTCGCAGCACAGGCACCAGGGGGCGTACGCAGATGACAGGCGCCCCCCGCCCGCAGCATCCGGACTGCAACAAGGAGGGAGAGGGGGACGGATTCAAGATGGCTTGAGTGTTCAGGGTCATGTGTGATATGTGCCTGTGTGTGTGTGTGTGTGTGTATGTGTGTTCCGTGTATCTATCCCTGTCCAGACACAACGGGAGTCTTCAGGCGCCAGGTGGTATGAGCGAGTCCATGGAGACAACCTCGAGGCCCAGCCACAGATAGAGTTCACAGGAGAGGAGGGGGGTAGAGCGTCTTTCTGCATAAACATCCCGGAGAGAGAAGAGATATCACCTCCAAGGTCGGTGTGGGGAGCCAAATCGAGAGATAGAGAATTTTGTTTTGAGATTGAGACTGGCGCTGGAATTTTTTAGCCGGGCTTAGAGTCACTGGTGTTAGTAAATCCAAAATAGTCGCAAAACTGTCATAATAGCCATTCAGCTATATGTAGGTTAAGTGGTCTGAATATTTTTTCATCACTTTGCTCTCCCCTGCCTCTGTGTGCTGCCCCCAAAAATTGCCACCGCTCATGTTAATTTTGACCAATCAGAGCGAGGTCAGATTCTCCGTTCTTATTGGCTGTGGGACTGTCCGTTCACCTTGGCAACAACGTTGATGCGTCAGTTGCGTGAGCGTTCACGACCCTAGCAGTCTGACACTACTGTTTGGCACTACTATGGCGGACAGCGAGTAGCAATGTCTTCACCAACGAACCCTCAATGTACCATTCCCCGGATACACACAACTAACACCGCTAAGACAGCAAAAAAACGAGAAAAGACGAATGTTGAAAAGTTAACTGCTAAAAGGGAGACGGAGAGAGCTCGAAACAAAACCAGAGTAAAGTCGGAGTGTTTCCACACGGGCCATGTCCTCTTGCTGTATCACGTCAACACCTCTCCGACCGCAACCTCGTCCCCTTCCTCTGCCCCTAGGCTGCCTGCCGCTAGCAGCAGGACGTCCGCTGGCCCTATATATCCCTCGTCCTGTGATCAGTGTTGCCAACCTTTAGCGATTTCAGCCCCCCTGGCGACTTTTCTTTCAAAACAGCGACAAGCGACAAATCTAGCTTTTTTCTGGTGTTATTGGTGACTTTTTTCGCCAGGTAAGTATACTCAAGGTAAGTATCACTTTCAACTCTTCTCAACGAGCAGCGGGAGCCTCTGCGGCCCCTCACAGAGCACTGACAGGCGGCACGGTCGTCGTGCAGCAGTCCCTCCCAGCTGCGGTCAGAGCAGAAAATACACACCTCTCCGCTCTGTTACAGTTACAATTAGTTTGCTATCTTGCCTGGCTGTTACAGCTACTTTTCTTAGGCCTACCAGCACAATTACAATGATTTTAAGCTAACATACATGGTATGTCTGTGAGTAAGATGTAGATGCTCAATATGTACTTATGTATTTATCATTACTAATGTTTAATTACCTCGGAATCGGACATGGTGTTTGTCTCCTTATCAATGTAACTGAATTCACATGAACGCGCATAGCTGTCGTTCAGAGCTGTTTTCTCGCATACTTACCACCCCAGCTTTAAACAGGCAGCACTCTTTACTCTGCAACTGCTAAAACAGTACAGTGGATTGGTCTGCAGACCCATGTTATAAGATGGAGGGGCCCATTTCAACTGATAAAGGGTGGACATGAGTGACTGAGCTCTTCGACTATGCGGCATTAAAAGTTACTATCAGTATATCTGGCTTAGGACCCCTCTGTGCCCTCTGGCCCCTGGGCCTGGGGCCGATAGCATGCAAATGCATTATTGAAAAAAATATATATTGTCAGTGGGGCCCCCCAAAGGGGCGGGAGCCGTTTCAATTGAAGCGTGTGAAACATAGTTAGTTAGTTGTATTTGTGTGTAAAGTGAGGCTTTAGACAGAAGACCAAATATAAAACTAATGCATTTCTTGGGTTGACTCCTTGGTGTCCTGGTTGCCATGCTATGTTTCCCAATGTTTGTATAATCTAGCTGTGTGAATTAATGAATGATCCGTGTGATCGTCTCCTGTTTGCAACACAATTATTGCTCACCATAACACCAATGACGTGAATACATTTAGATGGATCCTCAGTGACATAACAACTCTTAAAATTGAGAGGGTTCTAGCGGTCAAACAACATATGCCCCTCTGGAGTCAAACAGCAAACAAACCTCCAACTGACACACTTTATACCTGTGCCTTAGGCAATAGGGTAGTGACACCTGGTGGACAACACATGACGTGACAACATAAATTGACACCCGAAAATGACTCTTACAATGGTGAAAAGTCAAATTTCTGTATTCAACAGGCAGATGGGATTAGACTGAGAACATTTTTAGTCGGGAACAGTGCTACAAAAGAATGAAAGATATCAAATATTTGAATGATAGCAGAAATGTCCTAATTGAGCTAAACATGTCCACGTTAAAGTATGTGGAACTAGTGAGGTTTCACTTTCAGTATTCACACCAATAACATTTCTCTGTTATGTTTCCTGTAGACATTCAGCAGCTGGTGGTGGATAATGAAGAGGTTCCCCCTGAGCAGCTGGAGTGGAGCCCCAGTCTGGACCAGGAGGACCCACCAGAGCCCCCACACATTAAAGAGGAACAGGAGGAACTCTGGACCAGTCAGGAGGGAGAGCAGCTTCAAGGGCTGGAGGAGGCTGATATCACCAAGTTCCTATTCACTCCTGTCCCTGTGAAGAGTGAAGATGATGAAGAGAAACCTCAGTCCTCACAGCTTCATCAAAGACAAACTGAAGAAATGGAAACAGGAGCTGATGGAGAGGACGTTGGAGGACCAGAACCAGCCAGGAACTCACATCCAGATCCACATCTACAACCTGAGACTGAAGACAGTGAGGACTGGAATGATACCACTGAACATGAGTCAAGTGTAAATGTAGGCAAGAAACCATTCAGCTACTATAAGGGTGGTAAAAGTTTTTGCCGCAAATTAATTCTGAAGAGACATATGAGAACTCACACAGAAGAGAAACTAATTAGTTGCTCAGTTCGTGGTAAAAGCTCTACACAAACAGAAAGTCTGACTCAACATTCAAGCGTCAACACAGGAGACAGACGATTCAACTGCAGCGTTTGTAACAAAAGATTCACTCATTCCACAGACGTCAAAAATCACAAGTGTATCGGTCCTCAGTCCTCACAGCTTCATCAACGAGACAAGACTGAAGACTCTTCTGACACTGAACACAGTGATGAATGGTCTAAGGATATCAGAGAACCTCCATCAGATTCAAAGTCTCTGAACAAAAATGAAGTCTCTAAAAGTGGTGTCAGATGTAATTCCAAAGAAAATCCACTCAGGTGCTCACTTTGTGGTACAGCATTTAGACAGAAGAGAAATTTGAGACGACACATGGCTGTCCACACAGGGGAGAAAAGGTTCAGCTGCTCTGTATGTGACAGAAGTTTTACACGGAATGATTATTTAACACGACACATGGCCGCGCATACAGACACAAGAGACAAACCTTTCAAGTGCTCAGTTTGTGAAAAAGCATTTACACAAAAGCGCCATTTGACACAACACATGACTGTCCACACAGGGGAGAAAATATTCTGCTGTTCTGTTTGTGACCAAAGATTCACTTGGCGTCCTCAACTAGCAAAACACAAGCGTGTCTGTCCTCAGTACTCACAGCTTCATCAACGAGACAAGACTGAAGACTCTTCTGACACTGAACACAGTGATGATTGGTCTAAGGATATCGGAGAACCTCCGTCTGGTTCAAAGTCTCTGAAAAATAATGAAGTCTCTACAAGTGGTGTCAGATGTAATAGCAATGAGAACCCACTCAGCTGCTCACTTTGTGGTAAAGCATTTACATGGAAGCAAACATTGAAACGACACATGGCTGTCCACATGGGGGAGAAAAGATTCAGCTGTTCTGTATGTGAGAGAAGTTTTACACGGAATGAATATTTAACACGACACATGGCCGTGCATACAGACACAAGAGACAAACCTTTCAAGTGCTCAGTTTGTGAAAAAGCATTTACACAAAAGCGCCATTTGACACAACACATGACTGTCCACACAGGGGAGAAAACATTCTGCTGTTCTGTTTGTGACCAAAGATTCACTTGGCGTCATCAACTAGCAAAACACAAGCGTGTCTGTCCTCAGTCCTCACGGCTTCATCCAACTGAGCAGAACAGAGAGGCAGAGCCTGGAGCCAGCAGCTCAACTCAACAGATGGAAACAGGAGCTGATGGAGAGGACTGTGGGGGACCAGAACCAGCCAGGAACTCACATCCAGATCCAGAATTAGGACCTGTGACTGAAGACAGGGAGGACTGGAATGATACCACTGAACATGAGTCAAGTGTAAATTTAGGCAAGTGAACCAGCATTACGACGAAGTAAAACCACATGAGATCTGAGGTCATTCATTCATTGGACAGACATTCTGGGGTGGAGAAAAGCAGGAATATAGGCTATTATCGATTATAATATGGGGTGAAAATACTAAAAAGGCCTACATCTACCCTATAAATAAAGAAGAAAAACATAAAATTATTGTTGTTTCATATGGTTATAATATGTAGCCCTATGACAATGCCACGTTATGTGGCTTGTAGCCTACGATGTGAAACATAATTTTTACTGTATTTTTGCTGCTGTACGCGCGGCTCGCGAGCGGAATAGGCTCAAGCTCAGCTGATTAAGCTGTGTATCAGCTGGTTGTCAGTTCGGCGCAGTTCAGCTCCAAACTGACAGGGATAGTATTGACGTACATTCCCGTACATGGGAAGCAAAATAAAAACACACACTTCTTGAGCAGCGTTAACCTGTTGGCACAGTGCGGGAGACACTCCCCTCTCCTTCATCTGATCACTGAACACATTCAGCATTTTTACGCATCCTCTCGATCAAATGTAGCCTAATATATTGTTCTGGGCTCCCGGTCAAACCACAACTTATCGTCCTAACAATGGCGACAACAACACTTTCACATAATGTGAAGCTGACGGCAATTTATTTAAAAAGAAAGGAAAGAAAAGGCACAGTGCCTCGTGCATTTGGGTCGGATCGAGTCCAGACAAATTCACACCACAAACGAACCGCAGCAGAGTGCGTATGGAAGCACGCCGAGACCACCTCTTCAGCTGGGTCTCGGAGCGCTTGTTTGGTCCGTCCCGAGTGCGATTGCTGTATTTACACCTGCCTGAAAGATGCGCACCGAAGTTCGTTTCAATCGAACTAAACATAGCATGTGTGAATACACCCTAAATATAAAAATTAATGCATTTCTCCGATTGTCAGATAAAATGGTTAATAGTCAAATCTCTGTATTGAACAGGCAGATGTGATTCCACTGATTAAAAAGAATTAAAGATGTCAAATATTTGAATGATAGCAGACACTTCTGAATTGAGCTGAACGTTTCCATGTTATAATATGTGGAACTAGTCAGGTTTCACTTTCAGCATTCACACCAATAACATTTCTCTGTTATGTTTCCTGCAGACATCCAGCAGCTGCTAGTGGTTAAAGAAGAGGTTCCCCTTGAGCAGCAGGGGTGGAGCCCCAGTCTGGACCAGGAGGACCCACCAGAGCCCCCGCACATTAAAGAGGAACAGGAGGAACTCTGGACCAGTCAGGAGGGAGAGAAGCTTCAAGGGCTGGAGGAGGCTGATATCACCAAGTTTCTGTTCACTCCTGTCCATGTGAAGAGTGAAAATGATGAAGAGAAACCTCAGTCCTCAAAGCTTCATCAAAGACAAACTGAAGAGATGGAAACAGGAGCTGATGGAGAGGACTGTGGAGGACCAGAACCAGCCCGGAACTCACATCCAGATCCACATTTACAACCTGAGACTGAAGACGATGAGGACTGGAATGATACCACTGCGCATGAGTCCAGTGTGAATTTAGGCAAGAAACCATTCAGCTGCTCTACGTTTGCTTCTATACAAGCAGAAAGTCACAAGTGTGTCGGTCCTCCGTCCTCACAGCTTCATCAACAAGATAAGATTGAAAACTCTTCTGACACTGGAGATAGTGATGAATGTTCTAAGGATATCAGAGGACCTCCATCAAGTTCAAAGTCTCTGAAAAATAATGAAGTCTCTAAAAATGTTGCCAGATGTAAAACAAATGAGTACCCACTCAGCTGCTCACTTTCTGCTAAAGAATCTAAAGGGAAAAACATTTTGAGACAACACATGGCTGTCCACACAGGGGAGAAACTATTACACTGTTCTATATGTGAGAAACGTTTTAAACGGAAAGGAGAAATGAAAGTACACATGGCCGTCCATTCAGCTGACAAACCTTTCAAGTGCTCATTTTGTGAAAAAGGATTTACACAGAAGGGAAATTTGACAGGACACATGGCCATCCACACAGGGGAGAAAACATTCTGTTGCACTGTTTGTGACCAAAGATTTATACAGAAGGGACATTTGAAACTCCACATGGCCAAGCATACAGGGGACAAACCTTTCAAGTGCTCAGTTTGTGAAAAAGCATTTACACAGAATGGCCATTTGACACAACACATGTTCCTCCATTCAGCTGAGAAAACTTTCAAGTGCTCAGTTTGTGGTACAGGATTTACACAGAAGGCAGGTTTGACATTACACATGGCTGTCCACAAGGCAGAGAAACTATTCAGCTGTTGTTTTTGTGAGAAAAGTTTTAAAAGGAAACGAGATATGAAGGAACACATGGCTGTGCATACCGGGGAAAAACCATTCAAGTGCTCAGTTTGTGAAAAAGCATTTACACAGAAGGGAACTTTGAGACAACACATGCCTGTCCACACAGGGGAGAAAAAATTCTCCTGCTCTGTTTGTGACCAAAGATTCACTTGGCGTCATCAACTAGCAAAACACAAGCGTGTCTGTCCTCAGTCCTCACAGCTTCATCCAACTGAGCAGAACAGAGAGGCAGAGCCTGGAGCCAGCAGCTCAACTGAACAGATGGAAACAGGAGCTGATGGAGAGAACTGTGGAGGACCAGAACCAGACAGGATCTCACATCCAGAACCTGAAACAAATAGGCTATAGTTGAATTAGAAATAGTTTTACCCGACGGTAATACTGTGGGAGAATTTAGGACAGGTTCAAACAAGGTATAAAAAATTGGGTACCGCCCAACCCTTGTAAGCATATCCATATTTCACATCTGGCAAAAAAAAGAACAATAGTAATATAACAATAAGGAGTAAATAAGTATGAACTTTATACATGTACACAATGTAAGTACTGGAAATAACTGGAGAACATGAGATACAAAATTCAAATATTGTCATAAAGTTTAAAAGTGTAAATATAGGGTCATGGGCAATATCAATAATAATACAACAGAGATGTAACACTTCTAATAATTACTGATGTGTACAGTGACATATAATACATTGCACTGTTGACATATTGCACCTGCATCAGTTATAAATAATCATTGCTTATATCTGAAAAAGTGTAAATTTGTGGTGAATTGTCCAAGGTCCAGTCTATTAACTATTGGAGTTGTTCAGTTTGATGGCCACAGGGAGCAAGGACTTCCTGTGGCGCTCTGTGGTGCATCTTGAGAAAGTGAGTCTTAAACTAAATGTGCTTCTGTGCTTGATTTCATGGAGAGGGTTGAAGTTACTCCCTGCGTTCCAATACCCATACTATCTACTATTTAGTAAGGTAGAAAACAGATTTATGCTTAGATTGGCTTCATATCACTCAAAGAATTGTTTTCAAAATATTGATGTTTGTTTACGAATCCCTAAATGGTCTAGGGCCAAAATACATTATTGATCTGCTAATACGTTAAAAACCATCCAGAGCCCTTAGGTCGTCTGGGACGGGTCTACAGTCCCCAGAGTTAGGACTAAATAAGGAGAAGTAGCTTTTGCGACACGGCCCGCACGGGATTAAAGAGTGAAGAAAGAAGCATAGAGAGGGCTCTATGGACGTTTTATGGGAAGCTTTGGGCAAATAAGCATGAAGGTAGGAAGTTATCTTATGTTATTCTCCGCAGTGTCTGTGCATTATTGATTTAGTGGGTGCCTAATTAACAATGTAGGTTCAAAACTCTCAGTATCTCTCAATCTTCCGTCTCACTTTTGTTTGCTAGCTTAACGCGGCAGTGCAGCACTGTCTGTTGTGGAAGATAGACAGTCTTCATTTAGCCTGCTGTTTTTTTGTGGTTTTAAGTAGAAAATTTGGCGAAGCTGGCTGAGAGAGAGAGAGAGAGAGATGCGATTAATTAATCACAGAGCCTGTAATTAATTAGATTAATTTTTTTAATCGCTTGACAGCCCTAATTTTAACGTGTAATTTTAATTTTATTTAAATGTTCTATTTCTATTTATTTGCTTTTAAATGTTTTATTCATTCGGTTTTCTAATGTGTATTGTGTATTTTAATCTTGCCCATGTAAAGTACTTTGAATGAATGGCCTTGTGTCTGAATTGTGCTATATAAATAAACTTGCCTTGCCTTAGATTTTTTGTGCTGAAAACGGCATGCTATTTGTGCAATTCTGACCCACAATCCAGTGCACACTGAACGTGACGTCACATCGACGGAGTTCGCCATATGAAAACAAATGGGGATGCAACTGATATGACAGCTGAGGCAAGATCAAGGCGCAATGTTATGATGAAATAAATAAGTAAAAGAATGGCCCAAGTAGAAGTAGTAGTAACTTCATTATTTGTATGATCAGATGTAGTATGTAGAATAGAAAAAAGAAAGAGTATGTGATTTGGAACACAGGGATTCTGTCGTAAATTCTTTATTCTAAATAACCCCATAAGAAGAGCCTTGTTTTCCAGGGGCGACTTTTAAATAACAACAAGCCCAAATTCACTTAAAAAAAGCTCAAGTCTGTCTCTTTTACATCATCAACCGTGAAGCACCTTTCTTGAAGCTTTTATTCTGAAATACAGAAATCTTCACGTGCCGGAAGTAATTGATGATGACGAACAAGATGGCGTCTGGTCACGACGAGTCCCGCTGTTGATTTCTGAATTTTTTTCTCAAAACCGCAGCAATACGCTACCATAGCCTCTGTATGTCTGCATAAACCGAGTGGTCAAAATGTCTAAAGTCCAAACGGTGAGAGCGTTGGTGAATCAGCGACTAGCTGCGGCTGCTGAAGAGATATTTGGGTTTTTTGAAAGAACCATAGCAGAGTACGAGGAGGAACTCTGTCGTTCAAAAGAGAAAAACGAGCGACAACAGAAACTTCTGGACGCTGTTTTGAAGCCTGAAGTCCGGTTACACAGAGCAGGTTTGTTCCTCCAACATTAACATTTCATTATTAATCAGATAAAGTAACCTGCTTTGCTGTTAAATTCAATAGATTTAGAAAAGTTGAAACCTTCATTGGCGCCGCCCTGTGCGTTCGCGAGCGCCGTTTTGTGGGCAGGTTTCCCGCGGGTCTTTGATAGGTCTTAGTGTAAAGGCATAACATTAAAAATAAGGGGTAAACGGGATTTTTCAGTATTGTATATGTGTGGATGGGGTACTTAAAGGCCTACTTCACCGGTTGGAATATGAAGGTGTATTGAACTCGGAGATCCTATGAAGTATAAATGTGCAAAACATTTTTAAATCGGATCATCCTAGCCTGAGAAAAGGCAGAAAGAGTCTCACTGTCTAACCCTACATTTCTCTTTCTGTGACATCACAGAAAGAGAAATGTAGGGTTAGACAGTGAGACCATAAAACACTCTTTCTGCCTTTTCTCAGGCTAGGATGATCCGATTTAATTTTTTTTGCACATTTATACTTCATAGGATCTCCGAGTTTAATACACCTTCATATTCCAACCGGTGAAGTAGGGCTTTAAGGTGCGAACGCGTTACACGCGTACAGACACGTTTAAAATCGGAAATTTTTCCATAGGGAACCATTGGTTTTCGCGCGTACATGGCGCGTAGATGCGTCACTCGCACTAAAGCAACATTTTAGCCGCGTTAGCCGAGTAACCCCTGACTGCAGCTCGCAGATCGAGGAGGGGCTAAATGTGGGTTGGGTTAAATGTTTAACCCCGCCCGAGGAATGTGCGATGCACAGCCCGTGACTGTAGGTTCTGAACCAGCGGGGAGTTCTGAATGAAGTGCAGCCGACCCAGAGTCACTGTTGGCGGGTCTGGGTTGAGGCCATTGGCCCTACATTTTTAACCAAATAGTAGCCTATTTCTGTGTGTGAGATTGGGTGTGTGTCTCCCTTTTCTAACCTCTCCCTGTCACTTTACCCTAACCCACCGAGCTGTGATGCCTGAACATAATCGCCAATTTCAGGAAAACATAGGGCTGTGGTGGGACTAACAGGCTGTTAAATAGGCCTATTGATGACCCCGACCAACACCGACAACAGAGTCATGGTTGGCGGGGCTGAGTTGAGGCATAGGTTGTGAAACAGCAGGGCGTTCTGGATGAAGTGTGGCCAACCAATAGTCACTGTTAGCAGCGCTGGGTTCAGGCATACGGACGGGGGCCGGCCTGGAAGTGGCGAATGAGCTTGCCGTTATGGATGTGGCCGAGTTAGAGTGAGTGTGCAAGTGGGTCTGGGGGTCCTCACACAGTGTCCCCTTGAAAAACATACATGTAACTATGAAATTAGCATATATTAGGCTATATAGTAATATTAAACCTACATATATAATATGTATATAGGCCTATCAATTCAAATATAATATTATCGTTATATTCAACACAACAATGTGCTGCCGGATCTGCGCCACCAGATGGCGCCCCCGAGCTCGAGCGAAACGTTTAGACCAACCCACATTTAGCTCCTCCTCGATCTGCAAGCTGCAGTCAGGGGCACTTGCGTTAGCCGCGTATGAGCCGCGTATATACTAGGGCTGGGTATCGTCAAGGACTTCGCGATACGATACGTATCACGATACACTGGTCTCGATACGATATATCACGATATATTGCGTACCTTGATATATTGCGATATTCCATAAACAAGTTACCTTGTCAAACATAATGGCACAATATATTGATAATTGCACAGACAAATGAAGTCAAAACTATTTCATTCACAACTTCCAAAGGACTATTTTCTTCCTTTTTTCTGATTTTGGCAAATGATCAAACAATGCTGCAGCTGCCATAACATCAAAATAACAAATCCAATTCACTCTTGTACTAACTGTACAGGACACAATGCAAATGAAAACACATCAGTGTGATTTTGTGACACAGTGAATCTTAAGTGTTCTAAACAAAGCATATTTAACTTCAATAGTATCCTAGAGGCTCAGGCCTCACAGCAGACATGGGTTTGAATCTGACCCGTGGTTGTTCTCTGCATTTCTTTCCCTCTCTGCCCCATTTCATATCTGTGTCTCTGCACTGTCAATAAAGCCTTGAAAAGCAAAAAAAAAAATCAATTAAAAAAAAATAGATTTTTAGTTCTAAAAATGGATACTGATATCGCGAAACTAAGTATCGCGATATTTCGATTTTTTGACACAGCCCTAGTATATACGCGCCTATGCAGCTTTGCGCGGAGTTCAAAAAATTTTACTTTTTACGCTCCAACGCTTGACGATTAGCCGCGTTGGCCAATCAGCGTTGGACTTGACCCGACGTCACATACATTGGCACGGTCGGAGAACAGTGTACTGTACACAGAGGCTGATGAGAGACACAGAGGAGGAAAATGTATCGGAGACGGCCCGGTGCTGTATGACAGCAGCTCGGGAATAGAAGACGTGGGGAGAGTAAACTAGGAGAATGGACTTCCTGGTTAATTCAGTGAATATGTGCGGCTGTGCTTTAGCCGATAAAACAAGTTAGCGCCGTATAGCATTAGTTAACTCACCCGGTTGTGTGCGGGCGGCTAGCGCCTCATATTATGAACCCAAACATGACGGCTATGTCCGCGGGACTTTCACAACAAGTACCTACAGCGAAGCACCGGTGTTGATCTACGCCAGCCACGGTCCCCTGTCACAGCCAGGTAGGGTAATGTTGGCTACTTGGCTTTATGTTGTGCCGCCGTGCACCGATGCTGCTGTAACTGTGTTTGTTATGTAGCTGCCGTGAATATGCAATCCAATGCTGTTTTAATGCTAGGCTATTTGTGCTGTTCAGTTTGTCTTTTGGCACAGTTGTTGGCCGTGTTGTTGTTGTTTTTGTGCGGACATGCACGCTGTTGTGTCGGGTCGGGTCTGATCAGCCATGGTTGATTAGGGGAAATACAGTATCGGGAGGGAAACTAGGCACTTTACGCGCGTAGAACCATTTTTGACACAAAATGATCAAGCAACATTTTAGCTGCGTTATGCACGTAAATCTTACGCGGGTAACGAGTGTAGTGTGTTCGCACCTTTAGGCATAGTTAGTGTGTTGTGTTACCTTATGGAGATGGTGATCAGTCCATTAATTTTTAAGGAGTCTAAGATTTCACTGTAGCAGAAGTCAGCATTGTACTGCTGCACATACATTTTAACTTAAAACCTAAATATCCCCTTTATTGTACGCCAAACTGAGATTTTTCCCACTGCTTTAGTTTGCAGCCAGACAGTCGTTATCTTAGTTTTCTTGTGTCTTGAATAATCGGCAGTAGCTCTGAGCTACTTTACAAGTGTCTTCTCATTTGCCTCTTCAATGAGCTTTTCCCCAGGGCACTGTGATTTCCAGCATGATTAGTAGTTCTGACACTGCAGATCATCCCCATATTTGCATGGAAGTGATTTCTTCTTTTACGGTCTTATCTAATTGTACACTCCCTGCCATAGGTTGTTGGTCGTCTTCATTTTAAACTGTTAATGTGTTGGTCTGTATTCATAATGGATTGGATTGGATTTATATAGCGCTTTTCAAGGTACTCAAAGACGCTTTACAGGGTTCCAGGTTCCATTCATTCACACAGTCATACTGGGGGTGGTAAACTACCATAGTAGCCACAGCTGCCCTGGGGCAGACTGATGGAAGCGTGGCTGCCATTCACCACCTACCACCACCTCAAACATACAGCAGTCATACACATTCACACGAGGCAAGGTGGGTGAAGTGTCTTGCCCAAGGACACAATAACCATGACACTGGTGGCAGAGCGGGGATCGAACCGCCAACCCTTGGATCATTGGCCAACCCGCTTAACCACCTGAGCCACGGTTGCCCATAGTCATAGTGTGGTAACTCATAGGAGACTTCTTTTTGCACATTGAAGGGGCTTTATTTTGTTCCTGGCGAACAGTGCGCAGCATGACTAAATATAACAGACAGGCGCACATCACTGACTGAATTTGTTCAGTGCTTGGCTACAGGTTAACTCAACCGTAACAACAGAGGGTTGCTGCCACCTAGTGGACTAGCGGATTAACATGTTTTATTTACACTTAGCACAGTTATCGAGAGGGTTCTATTTGCAGGCCCATGGGGGAGCGGAGCCCCACCGCAAATACGCTACCTTCTTCGTATTCTAATGCGAATTTTGATAAAATTAGTTGTGTATTTTAATGTGTTTGCACTTTTTGTGTTTTATTCATAAGAGTTTATATTTTTATGTGATATGCCTACTTGTGATAATTGTGAATTAAAGAGACGGATTTCGGAAGATGTACACAAAGCTTCGTTGCTCCATTCATCTTCTACCTCAACATCTACTTTTTACCACCGTCCTTGGACCGGTAACACACTGACTTATTTTAGTGTCTACAGTGTTTACAACTCTATTCAGTGAGGGAAGGTGATTCACCGCTAGGTGATCGCCGCCAGTAAAACAAAAAGAAGAAGGTAGCGTATTTCCGGTGGACCTGCGCTACCCCATGGGTCTGCAAATAGGCACTCTTGCAGTTATCACACATAGACAGTTTTCTGCAGGGGTTCAATAACGATAAAATGTCTCTGTTATGTTTCCTGCAGACATCCAGCAGCTGCTGGTGGTTAAAGAAGAGGTTCCCCCTGAGCAGCAGGAGTGGAGCCCCAGTCTGGACCAGGAGGACCCACCAGCGCCCCCACACATTAAAGAGGAACAGGAGGAACTCTGGACCAGTCAGGAGGGAGAGCAGCTTCAAGGGCTGGAGGAGGCTGATATCACCAAGTTCCTATTCACTCCTGTCCCTGTGAAGAGTGAAGATGATGAAGAGAAACCTCAGTCCTCACAGCTTCATCAAAGACAAACTGAACAGATGGAAACAGGAGCTGATGTGACATGTAATACTGGAGATAAACCGTTCAGCTGCTCTGAATGTGGTAAAGGATTTAGTCGAATGTCACATATGAAGGAACACATCATGTCCACCCACACAGGGGACAGACCCTTCATTTGCTCACTTTGTGGGAAGGGTTTTATTGCGAAGCGTCATTTAAAAGGACATATGGTTGTCCACACAGGCGAGAGACCATTCATCTGCACACTTTGTAGCCAAGGGTTTTATCACAGGTTTGATTTGACACGACATATGGTTGTCCACACAGGGGAGAGAGCATTCGGCTGCACAGTTTGTGATAGAAGATTTAAACGTAAAAGTCACTTGACAGACCACATGCTCATCCACAGTAGCTGTAACAGTCAGATTTAGAAAGAGTGTTTGCACATTGTGTAGCTTTTGCTGTGTATAAAAAATGCTTCATAAATATAGTTTTTGATTTACTGATCAAAATCCCTGTAAGAGTTAAAGTTTTCATTGTGTAAGCATGTGATTCAAAGTGGACTGATACATGACGTGTCGTTTGGAACTATGTACTCTGGGATCGCGATGACCAGAAGTGACCAGCATTCCGGCAGTCAGGACACACTGCCATGCCACGGCTGGGATAAACAAACAAGCTCTCAGAGACATTAGTCAATCATTAGTTGTAACGCACACACAAATCCATGTCCGTATGCACAAGGACGGGAGAGAATTTAGAGTCGGTTGAGAGATGACAACGTGACACCTGTCCCAAACCGCTCTCCTTGTCCATGGCAAGTAACATGATCATTTGGTCTCCGGCTATCATTGTGTCTGTGTCTCATTTGTCTGGTTGAACTAACACCTGGGTTTCTTGTCTTACACGCAAGTTTGATAAACCCAACAATCCCCAACAATGATGAAACATCCATCTGGGTGGGATGTCTGCTCACTAGGGCTGGGCGATATGACGATATCATATCGTGGACGATATGAAAGTGTCTACCGGGAGAGATTTGGCCATACCGTTTATATCGCGGAGAAAAAAAGTTCATGTGGCGGGAGGATATATGGAGTGGGAGGCAGCTGTCCCTCCGAGTCCCTGTAGTTACACTGCAGTTACACCGCCGCGCCACACGGAGGTTATGCAACAGAGTTCTGGGCTGCAATACAGCTTCTCTACCCGCAACAGAAGAAGCCTCATCTGTTGCTCTAGCTGTCTAGCTCATGGTCTAGCTTCGGTGCGCCGTCACTAAAGTTAACAAACCAACTCTGTGTCACGGTGGCAGAGCAGCTTTTAACGGTCAAAAATGTCATTGGGCAAAGGAAACTTGCTTGCTGCTTCAGCGTGCTGTTGCCGTGACGCAGAGTTGGCTTGTTTTAAGCCGCAAACTAGATGGGTTAGCTCTCGTGAGCTAGCTGGCTAATAATGACATCTTTAGCCTACTCGGGGCTTCACCCCGTGCTGTTATTGTTGGAGACAGCCAGCAAGGCTGGTTTTATGTAACTTTAAAACATGTCAAACTTGAAAATATTATTTGTGTTGAAGCTGGAGTGAAAGTATTACCAGACATTTGCTCATTAGTTAATTTTGACAGCTTTTTTAAATGAAGATGAGCAAATACTGCAGGAAAATTCAAGTCTTTCATTATTTTGATATAGGCTACTATCAATTGGAAAATGTAGGCTCTTTGGTTGATTGGTCATTTTTATTTTGCACTGACTGACTAAAGCCAGACTGGTGTGGTATTTTGCACCAGTTTCTCCTCCCCTTTCAGAGTGAGAATGAAAGAAATTTAAGTTCTCAAGCAAAAATGAAAATAATTGTCTTAATTTCCTTCACTCTCTAATGTGATTAAAGTTCAAAGGGTAAAAACCGCATCCCACAGTTATTGTAATCCATTGAATTTTAAGGAAACATACTATATTTGTGATAGTATATCCATATCGTGATATAAAATGACCTATGCTCATCCACAGTAGATATAACATTTGGTCCATAAATCGCTCCCCAGGCATCCTGGGTGGGACTGCTCACTGATGGCTTTATAAAGTTCCGAAAGTGCATGATTTCTAAAAAATCTTTACCCCCCCATTTCCCCCCCCAAGGCTACATATCTCCCACACACCCCCATCCATACACACACTCATTTGTGTTGTAGTAACTGTCCAAAAATTATAAATTACATGTGTGTGTGTGGGGGGGTAAATGATAAATGTTGATGGAAATGATAATATCAACATGGCTCTAAATCACATCATGACTGTTTTAATTAAATCAACCTTAAATTCATCAGAAAACTTTATTATTTATCAAGCGATTTTTCATTTCACTTCCACTTGTACGACTCGTTATATCAATTCACATCCATTTTATCACTTAATTTCCACCCTCATAAACTTCCGCCTGTATCACATTTTCCTAAATCTATACAGCAAAATATTCACCAGAGATCCCCTGGTCACTGCCAAGCCCCAACCTCAGCGATTTTTACCAGCATCCAATAAGGAAGTGACCAAAACTGTAGTAGACCGGAAGGGCCACTGGGGGTGGAACCAAGACTGAGCAATTTTTCTTTGACTCACTTGGTAGACAGGCCGTTTTCAAAGTCTTATTAAACCTATTTACAGCCTGGTCCACAAAACCATTTTAGTCTGTATGTTTAGGTCATATCTCCATGACACTGAGGGGGGTGAATTTTTTTGGACCACACTAGTTTTTATTCTTTTGGAGATTAAAATGTATTGGCGCTATCTCTTGAGTGACAGCTCTCCGCCCGTTGTCCCTCACTGTGCCTCGGAGGTATATGTCAGCTAGATGGGCGTATCTCCCTCCCTCCTGACATGAGGCGGAGTAAAAATCTCACAAGATGGCGACGCGCACAAACCAGGATTATTGGATGCCGTGCAAATAACTGAGGTCAGCCCGGATGCTACATCCATATTATTTACTATCTATGGTCAGTGCTTTTTCTTTGTAATTTATTGGTTTAAAATATTTTACACGTCTTCGAGGCTTTTATTTTGAAGTCCAGAAATCTCCACATGCCGGAAGTGATTGCCCTTACTCCGACTAACTTGGAACAAAATGGCGCTGTAAGAGTCACGCATTTTAGTTGTTCAGCTTTCTCTAAAACTGAAGTAATAATCTATCATAGCCTCTGTATGTCTGGATAAACCTTTCTGGTAAAAATGTCTAAAGTCCAAATGGTGAGAGCGTTGGTGAACCAGCGACTAACTGCGGCTGCTGAAGAGATATTTGGGCTGTTTGAAAGAACCATAGCAGAGTACGAGGAGGAACTCTGTCGTTCAAAAGAGAAGAACGAGCGACAACAGAAACTACTGGACGCTGTTTTGAAGCCTGAAGTCCGGTTGCGCAGAGCAGGTTTGTTCCTTCAACATTACAAGATCAAAATGTATCAGATATGTATTTCAATGGCGTCCACGCTGCGTCTCTTTCAGCCAACACTATCCAAACCATAGATAGTATAATAAATGGATAGAGCTGCAGCAGCATGGCCGACCTCAGAGCATCCAAAATTATTGGCACCCCCTACCATCCCTTGAATTACTATCCCGCAAACTGACACTACACAGAGCCCGCTAGATCATCTCTGATCCCACTCACCCTGCACACTATGCCTTCCAGCTCCTTCTGTGAAGTGTTACAGGACAATTGCCTCCAAAACAACCCGGTTCAAAAACAGTTTTATTCCCACTGCAATTAACATTCTAAAATCTGAAGGCTGACGATTAAGCATGGTCCTTTTGTATTATGTAATGTGCCTGTCTGTATCTATGTCTAATGTTCAATGTAAAGTTGGAACCTGTACCAAGGAGCTGTACTGAAAACAAATTCCACCAGCCTGGCTGTGTGGTCATTAAAAGTATCATCATCATCATATCAGATAATTGACTCTTTTACAAGTCACCAATTAAAATATCACTTGAGTAAAAGTAGAACATTATGTTATATTAAAAGTACTTATGAAAATGATTTTGCTGGTATAAGGAAGACTCAAAGATGACCCAGGTAAAGATTAAACAGTGTAGAAGGAAATATTCACATCCTTTACTGAAGTAAAAGTACAAATACCAAACTGTTACATTACTCTGTTACAAGTAAAAGTGTTGCATTTAAATTTTAACAGGACAAGCTGTATGAAACATTCTCGGCACATTTTCATTAAAAATTACACTAAAATAGTCAAAAGATAATAAATGTGGGTCTGTTAAGTTATCAATTAATACAATTATGTTTTTTTAATAATCAGGGCTATGTACTGTTGTAAAACACTTTACTTAAAGCCACTACGAGTAACATGGCACGTTGGCGTCCCCTTTGGACAAAAGCGGTAGTATTTTTACGACGCCCGCTGTAGCAAAGCTGTTTTCTAGCTCGTGCCAGGCGTGCGAGTGTGAACTGAGAAGGGCGCAATATAGTGCATGTCCGTGTGTTGAAAGTGTGAGGACTCTTCGGCTCCGTGAGAGTGGTTTTGACACTGCATCAACTAATGCCAGTCAGTGCTACACACACCTGATTGCAATGAGTTGATGCAGCAGCGTCACCTACGGAGCTGAAAGATTACGTGTCCTCACAGAAAGCGAATGAACGAGAGACGGCAGTTAGTATGGATCACGATGAGGTAATGTGTTTGTGTTGTTGATGTAAATAATTACTATTTCAGATAATGGTTATCTGATGATGGTGAAGCAAAGCAAACTTTGTGTTAGTAGTACCAACCGCTCATTAATTTAGGAGTAAACACTGCAGTCTAGTTTCGCTCTCGTGAAATTGTATACACGTTGCTTGGCAACGCCCTCATCCCGCCCATAGCCTATATCACTCTCCCTTTTAGCTTTTCTTCATTGCATTCTCTTTTTTTTCTTTGATGGTTCAGCCCCGTTATCAGTCATTATGACGACAAATAACTGTCTCAAACAAGGCTCCCGCTCCCCTTCCCTCACCTGGAGGGATAGGCTTCTCAAATCGCGTTGCAGCGCCACACTGAAATCTGCGACCAATACAGATATGTGACCATAGAGCCTGCACGCGTGAACCGAAAATCGGACTGGGTGTGCGACCAGACCAAAAGCAGTAATAAAAACTATATAAAAACGTCTTTCTTTGCACTGATGGTCTTGTTTGCTGTTAAAGGTAATTTATGATTATAAGAGGAAACATGAGGCTGTTTAAAAGATATTTAAATGTTACTCGGAGCTGCTTTAACATAAGAAATAAGGCCTAAAAGGGATATTTCAGTACTGTTGATGTGTGGTTGTATGGGGTACTAAGGAATGGTTAGTGTGTTGTGTTACCTTATGGAGATGGTGATCAGTGCTTTCATTTTTATGGAGTCTAGGGAAGATGACACTGTAGCAGAAGTCAGCAATGTACTGCTGCACATACAAATGCAAACTAAACACCTAAATATCCCCTTAATTGTACAGCAAACTGAGATTTTCCCACTGCTTTAGTTTGCTGCCAGGTCATATGATTTGCCTCTTCAATGATCTATTCCCAGGGCACTGTGATTTCCAGCATGATTAGTAGTTCTGACACTTCAGATCATCCCCATATTTGCATGCAAGTGATTTCTTCTTTTCCTGTCCTATCTAGTTGTACACTCCATGCCATACTTTCATTGGGTTGTTGTTCGTCTTCAGTTCAAACTCTTCATGTGTTTGTCTGTTTTTTCATAGTCAGTGCTCTGCAGGAGTTCAATAACGATAATACTTCTCTGTTATGTTTCCTGCAGACATCCAGCAGCTGCTGGTGGTTAAAGAAGAGGTTCCCCCTGAGCAGCAGGACTGGAGCCCCAGTCTGGACCAGGAGGACCCACCAGAGCCCCCACACATTAAAGAGGAACAGGAGGAACTCTGGACCAGTCAGGAGGGAGAGCAGCTTCAAGGGCTGGAGGAGGCTGATATCACCAAGTTCCTATCCACTCCTGTCCCTGTGAAGAGTGAAGATGATGAAGAGAAACCTCAGTCCTCACAGCTTGATCAAAGACAAACTGAACAGATGGAAACAGGAGCTGATGTGACATGTAATACTGGAGATAAACCGTTCAGCTGCTCTGAATGTGGTAAAGGATTTAGACAAAAGGGATATATGAAAGAACACATGAACATCCACACAGGGTACAGACCATTCATCTGCTCACTTTGTGGCAAGGGTTTTATTGCGAAGCGTCATTTAAAAGGACATATGGTTGTCCACACAGGCGAGAGACCATTCATCTGCATACTTTGTAGCCAAGGGTTTTATCACAGGTTTGATTTGACACGACATATGGTTGTCCACACAGGGGAGAGAGCATTCGGCTGCACAGTTTGTGATAAAAGATATAAACGTAAAAGTCACTTGACAGACCACATGCTCATCCACAGTAGCTGTAACAGTCAGATTTAGAAAGAGTGTTAGCACATTGTGTAGCTTTTGCTGTGTATAAAAAATGCTTCATAAATATAGTTTTTGATTTACTGATCAAAATCCCCAACAATGATGAAACATCCATCTGGGTGGGATGTCTGCTCACTGATGGCTTTATAAAGTTCCGAAAGTGCATGATTTCTATTTGTAAAATGGTAAATGGACTTGACTTATTTAGCGCCTTCTAGCCGATTTTCTCAGCCCCAAAGCGCTTTACATATCTTACCACATTCACCCATTCATACACACACTCATTTGTGTTGTAGTAACTGTCCAAAAATTATAAATTAAGTGTGTGTGTGTGTGGTAAATGATAAATGTTGATGGAAATTATAATATCAACATGGCTCTAAATCACATCATGACTGTTTTAATTAAATCAACCTTAAATTCATCAGAAAACTTTATTATTTATCAAGCGATTTTCCATTTCACTTCCACTTATACGACTCGTTATATCAATTCACTTCCATTTTATCACTTAATTTCCACCCTCATAAACTTCCGCCTGTATCACATCTTCCTAAATCTATGCAGCAAAATATTCACCAGAGATCCCCTGGTCACTGCCAAGCCCCAACCTTAGCGATTTTTACCAGCATCCAATGAGGAAGTGACCAAAACTGTAGTAGACCGGAAGGGCCACTGGGGGTGGAGCCAAGACTGAGCAATTTTTCTTTGACTCACTTGGTAGACAGGCCGTTTTCAAAGTCTTATTAAACCTATTTACAGCCTGGTCCACAAAACCATTTTAGTCTGTATGTTTAGGTCATATCTCCATGACACTGAGGGGGGTGAATTTTTTTGGACCACGCTAGTTTTTATTCTTTTGGAGATTAAAATGTATTGGCGCTATCTCTTGAGTGACAGCTCTCCGCCCGTTGTCCCTCACTTTGCCTCGGAGGTATCCATCAGCTAGATGGGCGTATCTCCCTCCCCCCTGACGTGAGGCGGAGTAAAAATCTCACAAGATGGCGATGCGCACAAACCAGGATTATTGGATGCCGTGCAAATAACTGAGGTCAGCCCGGATGCTACATCCATATTATTTACTATCTATGGTCAGTGCCTTTTCTTTGTAATTTATTGGTTTAAAATATTTTACACGTCTTCGAGGCTTTTATTTTGAAGTCCAGAAATCTCCACGTGCCGGAAGTGATTGCTCTTACTCCGACTAACTTGGAACAAAATGGCGCTGTAAGAGTCACGCATTTTAGTTGTTCAGCTTTCTCTAAAACTTAAGTAATAATCTATCATAGCCTCTGTATGTCTGGATAAACCTTTCTGGTTAAAATGTCTGAAGTCCAAATGGTGAGAGTGTTGGTGAATCAGCGACTAGCTGCGGCTGCTGAAGAGATATTTGGGCTGTTTGAAAGAACCATAGCAGAGTACGAGGAGGAACTCTGTCGTTCAAAAGAGAAGAACGAGCGACAACAGAAACTACTGGACGCTGTTTTGAAGCCTGAAGTCCGGTTACACAGAGCAGGTTTGTTCCTCCAACATTACAAGATCAAAATGTATTTCAATGGCGTCCACGCTGCGTCTCTTTCAGCCAACACTATCCAAACCATAGATAGTATAATAAATGGATAGAGCAGCATGGCCGACTTCAGTTCACTGAGGAGCATCCCGCTTCTTTCTTGGCGTGTGCGCGCCGCCATTTAGACTCCGCCTCACTTCCTCGTACCAAAAAAGGGCATGTAGTGACGTTGGGGGAGGGAGATAGTCCAATCTAGCCGAAGTACCGTGACGTACACCGAGTTAGCAACATTAGCTCGAGCCAGTAGCTAGGCTAACAGCACTTGCTCTACTAGTTAGCCTACCGGTAGAAGCGAGCTCAGGCTCAGTCACGTAATTCTCTGCCTCCAGTTTGTATCCAACAACCCCAACAGAGCTGAACATATTCTTAATATCACCTCCGAGGACCTGAGAGAGGGCATTAAAAAGCTCATAGTTGAAACAAATGTCTCCTAGTGTTGACTAGGGGCTGAACAAGCTGATCTCAATGTATTTGTAATATAAAATTTATTTTGGTCTCCAGACTGAAAATGTTAGTATTACATGACAAGGGGGGACACATTCAATCTATAAACAGATGAGAACACTTAATTTAATAGCCTATGATTTTGAATATCATCATCATCATCATCTTCAACTGCTTATCCGAAATCGGGTCGCGGGGACAGCAGCTTGAGCAGGGAACCCCAAACTTCTCTTTCCCGGGCCACCTCAACCAGCTCTGACTGGGGGATCCCGAGGCGTTCCCAGGCCAGCGTGGAAATATAATCTCTCCACCTAGTCCTGGGTCTTCCCCAAGGCCTCCTCCCAGCTGGACGCTCCTGGAACACCTCATGTATTATATAAAATATTTAGTGCAACAGTTGAATTAAATGATTAAATACACTTTCCATCGGTTCTATACAGCCACTGTTGAAAGCATCCTCACCTCATCCATCAGTCTGATTTGGCAGCCTTGACTCACTCTCCTGACCATCCAAAATTATTGGCACCCCCTACCATCCCTTGAATTACTATCCCGCAAACTGACACTACACAGAGCCCGCTAGATCATCTCTGATCCCACTCACCCTGCACACTAGGGCTGGGCGATATGGACCAAATGTTATATCACGATATAGGTAATTTTATATCACGATATGGATATATATCACGATATAGTATTTTTCCTTAAAATTCAATGGATTACAATAACCGTACTGAACTTTAATCACATTAATTATTTTCATTTTTGCTTGGAACTTAAATTTCCATAGAAAAGAAAAACTGGTGCAAAATACCACACCAGTCTGGCTTTAGTCAGTCAGTGCAAAATAAAAATGACAGCATCAACCAAAGAGCCTACATTTTCCAATTGATAGTAGCCTATATCAAAATAATGAAAGACTTGAATTTTCCTGCAGTATTTGCTCATCTTCATTTAAAAAAGCTGTCAAAATTAACTAATGAGCAAATGTCTGGTAATACTTTAACCCCAGCTTCAACACAAATAATATTTTCAAGTTTGACATGTTTTAAAGTTACATAAAACCAGCCTTGCTGGCTGTCTCCAACAATAACAGCACGGGGTGAAGCCCCGAGTAGGCTAAAGATGTCATTATTAGCCAGCTAGCTCACGAGAGCTAACCCATGTAGTTTGCGGCTTAAAACAAGCCAACTCTGCGTCACGGCAACAGCACCCTGAAGCAGCAAGCAAGTTTCCTTTGCCCAATGACATTTTTGACCGTTAAAAGCTGCTCTGCCACCGTGACACGGAGTTGGTTTGTTAACTTTAGTGACGGCGCACCGAAGCTAGACCATGAGCTAGACAGCTAGAGCAACAGATGAGGCTTCTTCTGTTGCGGGTAGAGAAGCTGTATTGCAGCCCAGAACTCTGCTGCATAACCTCCGTGTGGCGCGGCGGTGTAACTGCAGTGTAACTATAGGGACTCGGAGGGACAGCTGCCTCCCACTCCATATATCCTCCCGCCACATGAACTTTTTTTCTCCGCGATATAAACGGTATGGCCAAATCTCTCCCGGGAGACACTTTCATATCGTCCACGATATGATATCGTCATATCGCCCAGCCCTACTGCACACTATGCCTTCCAGCTCCTTCTGTGAAGTGTTACAGGACAATTGCCTCCAAAACAACCCGGTTCAAAAACAGTTTTATTCCCACTGCAATTAACATTCTAAAATCTGAAGGCTGACGATTAAGCATGGTCCTTTTGTATTATGTAATGTGCCTGTCTGTATCTATGTCTAATGTTCAATGTAAAGTTGGAACCTGTACCAAGGAGCTGTACTGAAAACAAATGCCACCAGCCTGGCTGTGTGGTCATTAAAAGTGTCATCATCATCATATCAGATAATTGACTCTTTTACAAGTCACCAATTAAAATATCACTTGAGTAAAAGTAGAACATTATGTTATATTAAAAGTACTTATGAAAATGATTTTGCTGGTATAAGGAAGACTCAAAGATGACCCAGGTAAAGATTAAACAGTGTAGAAGGAAATATTCACATCCTTTACTGAAGTAAAAGTACAAATACCAAACTGTTACATTATTCTGTTACAAGTAAAAGTCATCATCATCATCATCATCATCAACCGCTTATCCGAAATCGGGTCGCGGGGGCAGCAGCTTGAGCAGGGAACCCCAAACTTCTCTTTCCCGGGCCACATCAACCAGCTCTGACTGGGGGATCCCGAGGCGTTCCCAGGCCAGTGTGGAGATATAATCTCTCCACCTAGTCCTGGGTCTTCCCAGGCCTCCTTCCAGCTGGACGCTCCTGGAACACCTCCCTAGGGAGGCCCCTGGGGGCTCCTTACCAGATGCCCGAACCACCTCAACTGGCTCCTTTCAACGCAAAGGAGTAGCGCTCTGCCCCGAGTTCCTCACGAATGACTGAGCTTCTCACCCTATCTCTAAGGGAGACGCCAGCCACTCTCCTGAGAAAGCCCATTTGGCCGCTGTACCCGCGATCTGTTCTTTCGGTCATTACCCAGCCTTCATGACCATAGGTGAGGGTAGGAACAAAGACGCCCGGTAGATCGAAAGCTTTGCCTTACGACTCGCTCTCTTTTCGTCACAACAGTGCGGTAAAGCGAGTGCAAAACCGCCCCTGCTGCTCCGATTCTACGGCCAATCTCACGCTCCATTGTTCCCTCACTCGCAAACAAGACCCCGAGGTACTTGAACTCCTTCACTTGGGGTAAGGACTCATTCCCTACCTGTAGTAGACAATCCATCGGTTTCCTGCTGAGCACCATGGCCTCGATTTAGAGGTACTGATCCTCATCCCAACCGCTTCACACTCGGCTGCAAACCGATCCAATGAGAGCTGAAGGTCACAGGCCGATGATGCCATCAGAACCACATCATCCGCAAACAGCAGAGATGAGATCTTCAGCCCACCAAACTGCAACCTCTCCCCCACCACGACTACCCTTGATATCCTGTCCATGAATATCACAAACAGGATTGGTGATAAAGCGCAGCCCTGGCGGAGGCCAACCCCCACCGGAAACGGGTCTGACTTACTACCGAGAACCGTACACAGCTCTCGCTTTGAGTGTACAGGATTGGATGGCCCTCAGAAGAGACACCCTCACCCCATACTCCCGCAGCACCCCCCACAGTATCTCCCGGGGAACCCGGTCATAAGCCTTCTCCAGATCTACAAAACACTTGTAGACTGGATGAGCAAAGTAAAAGTAAAAGTGTTGCATTTAAATTTTAACAGGACAAGCTGTATGAAACATTCTCGGCACATTTTCATTAAAAATTACACTAAAATAATCAAAAGATAATAAATGTGGGTCTGTTAAGTTATCAATTAATACAATTATCAGTGTTTCCCCCATAAAATGTCTTAGTCAAGGTGGTCACTGCCCCGGGTTACGGGAGGAGCGGCGCAACGCGCCGCGGCGAAAATTTTAGGGGTATTTTGCTCAAAGATGCCAATGCGCCGTAAATAAATAAACAACTGTTTATTTGAGTACAAAAATAAAACAGACACTGACCTTAGTGTGCAATTTTGTTTGCTATGTGCAGGTACAAATTATGTGTTAACGTGCAGACAGTACAAAGCACAATTAAAGAAAACTTCTACTGTTTTGGTGCAATACTATACAGACACACTAAATACAAATAATGGACCATACATTTAACATGTGTATGCACATCAAAGTGCAAATACAACTTTTTAAAGTTCCTTTTTGGATGGGGGCTGTTGTGCGATTAATGGTTATTTTAAGCCTACTTGCTTGATTTATTTTTAAATACAGAGGTCGATTTGGAACATGTATTTCCCAATTTAAAACATAAAAATAAAGCAGCATTGAAAATTCAGAAAATTAATCTTCTTGGCCTACACTAGCATGCTGTTTGAAAAATAACTTTAAACAATAAATACAATGTGTTTCCCCTTAAAATTACTAAATGTATTTCAAAGACAGTAGGCCTAGTTTGGCACTTCTGTAAACACTTACTGAAACTTGCCTGGGCCATCACTCTCATGCCTTCTTCAAACTTTTCTCTGCGCTGATAGGTTGTGTTGCCACAGTGATGTGGAGTCTTAAACTATTCTAGCTTTGCAGAGCACTTCTTTCTGTTCAGCTAAATATCCCCATAGAACCGCACTGCGTTTATTATCGCCACCAGTTAAATCTCAGTTTGCTTCTGCTCGTTTAACTCTCCCGCGTGCATGCCGTAGTCGCGCGCGCAAAGCCGCAGACACAGAGCAGTTGATAGAGAAACGCTTGGAGACACATGCTTTTTACCGCAAATCGCGGCCTTTCGCGCAGTTATGACCATGCACAACACACATCGCGCTTGCTAGTACATTAATTGTGCAGCACAAAAAATAAATAAATAAATTAAATATTTTTTATTTTTTTGGGGGGGTCGGTTGGTAGTCAAGGCGGGAGGCTGGCGTTGCTAAGGCGGCCGCCTTATCTATAAAGCGCTGGGGGAAACACTGATTATGTTTTTTTATATAATCAGGGCTATGTAATGTTGTAAAAGACTTTACTTAAAGCCACTACGAGTAACATGGCACGTTGGCGTCCCCTTTGGACAAAAGCGGTAGTATTTTTACGACGCCCGCTGTCGCAAAGCTGTTTTCTAGCTTGTGCCAGGCGTGCGAGTGAGAACTGAGAAGGGCGCAATATAGTGCATGTCCGTGTGTTGAAAGTGTGAGGACTCTTTTCGGCTCCGTGAGAGTGGTTTTGACACTGCATCAACTAATGCCAGTCAGTGCTACACACACCTGATTGCAATGAGTTGATGCAGCAGCGTCACCTAACTACTCTCTCTCTCACGGAGCTGAAAGATTACGTGTCCGCACAGAAAGCGAATGAACGAGAGACGGCAGTTAGTATGGATCACGATGAGGTAATGTGTTTGTGTTGTTGATGTATATAATGACTATTTCAGATAATGGTTATCTGATGATGGTGAAGCAAAGCAAACTTTGTGTTAGTACCAACTAGGGCTGCAACAACGAATCGATAAAATCGATTAAAATCGATTACTAAAAGCGTTGGCAACGAATTTGGTCATCGATTCGTTGAGTCGCGCGATTAATAAGTCACTTGTAGGTGCGGCACTGTTTACATCCAGCCGCCGACAGGTTCATGCACGCCCACAGCGAGCCTTCCGCACGTGAAGGCTCGCTTCACGTGCGGGAAAGCTATAGTGTGAGCGGCCACAGCTTGTATTTTGGTCATATCTAACACTGGACTGTAGGCCTATATAAAAGTGTTGTACCTTTGCTGTCTTTGGGTTAAAAAACTCCTTCAACTCAGTATCCGTCTAGTCCAAAAAAATTCTGTCAGCTGCTGCTGCAGACGGTGTGCAGACGGGCTCGGAGAGTCGGCATTGGCGCATCAACAGTCATTCCCAGCAGCGGCAGTAATCACACAACCCAACGGTGTAGAAAGTCCCGTCAGTTGAAAATAGTGATCCAGTTTTTAAAACCATGTTAAAATCGGAAGGATATAGAGCTAGTTAGCTTAAAAAAAGTAGCAAACATGTCACATATGATGTGTTCAGGCCGGCTCAGTAATATGATTGATGTGTTCAAATGCAACACAAAAAAAAAGAAATTTGAGATTTTGGCGAAAACTTGTTTTCCCAGCAATACAAAATAGATAGTAAAGATGGAATTATGACCTGTTTTAATGTCCTATCTTGAGCTAGGATCATATCAGTAATTAGAGCAATAATACAAGTTCTATTTCAACAAAATAATAGAAAAGTATCAATAGTGAAATAAATTAAGACTTGGATCGTTATCGGTTGACTGGTTTACCATGGACATTCCTTATATACTTTATAAATGTATATCATACATTGTATGTTTTTTTTGTGTTATCCCAGTTAAGTTTATTTTTAATTTTTTATCATTTAATATTACTTTTAATAGTTCCGGGACGTTGGAGCAATACACTGGTGTCCTGACACTTCAGTCTGCACTGTGAATTTGAAGTAATGTTCAGTTTCTTTTTTTTATCCGATTCATCGATTAATCGAAAAAATAATCGACCGATTAATCGATTATTAAAATAATCGTTAGTTGCAGCCCTAGTACCAACCACTCATTAATTTAGGAGTAAACACTGCAGTCTAGTTTTGCTCTTGTGAAATTGTATACACGTTGCTTGGCAACGCCCTCATCCCGCCCGTAGCCTATTTCACTCTCCCTTTTAGCTTTTCTTCATGCATTCTCTTTTTTTTCTTTGATGGTTCAGCCCCGTTATCAGTCATTATGACGACAAATAACTGTCTCAAACAAGGCTCCCGCTCCCCTTCCCTCACCTGGAGGGATAGGCTTCTCAAATCGCGTTGCAGCGCCACACTGAAATCTGCAACCAATACGGATATGTGACCATAGAGCCTGCACGAGCGAACCGAAAATCGGACTCGGTGTGCGACCAGACCAAACGCAGTAATACAAACTATTTAAAAACTTCTTTCTTTGCACTGATGGTCTCGTTTGCTGTTAAAGGTAATTTATGATTATCAGAGGAAACATGAGGCTGTTTAAAAGATATTTAAATGTTACTCGTAGCCGCTTTAAGTTAGGAAAAAAAAAAATACTTGAAAGATTTTCTACAGAGCAGGAATACTTATCCAAGGACGGACAGTGCTGAACAAGATATATCACAAAATATCACAATCGATGACAATTATCACAAGCGGATAAGATGAGGATAGTGTGAATGTAGGTTGACTTCAGCTTGCTGCCAGATGAAGAGCCACACCGTTGCTCTTTCACGTAGAGACCAGGGAGAACAGAGGCACACATTCATTCCTCCATGTTAACATAGACGAGGACAAAGAGACAACCACTGAGTCAAACAATACAGAAAGAGTCAGATAAAAGTAATGCACAAGGCAATCAATAATTTTTTTCAAAAAATAACGTTTGGAATAAAGGAAGAAACAGCAAAAAATTTATATTTATTTTTGAGTTAATGCAGATGTAAATATACATATATTTACATCTGCGTGTGTGTGTGTGTGTGTGTGTGTGAGAGAGCAATGAGTGTCTAATCGTCGGTTGTGTAACGTACTGTCTGGACTCGCAGAAGTGCAGTCAATAACTCACACAGTATGATAACCGTCGTACTATCCACGGATAACACAGCTGCGGAAACACAGCCACAATTCTATATTTAATTTGAGTTTATAGGGGGGGGGGGGGGGGGGGGGGGGGGGGGGTCCCCCCCCCCCCCCCCCCCTGAATCCCATTTCCGGGGGGGGGTGTGGGGGGGGGGAAAAAAAAAGTGTGGAAGGGGGGGGTTTCTTTTACGACTGTTATAAAAATAATAACCATTGTTTTATCCGCGGAACGGAGCCGGTTTTACGAATGCACATAGCCCCTTCATCTATAAACATTATTGAGCGCAAACTTGTGAGCATATATTTTGTCACAAAAGTGTTCCTATGCCATAGGTTTAACCCATAGATAGTAAAAGGTTTAACTGGACCGATCAGCCCAACTTTTGTTTCTGAACCGATACCATTACGTGCCCAGGTCTGACCATAGACTGTCGTTAGCGGCATGCATGGAGCCTTGAACACACCTCGGGCCTGGGCAGAGACACACCGGCTCCACATGAATGCAGCCAACATGATTTATGATATGATTTAAACTGATATTCCACACGTATTCAACACAGTACCATACCCATAAACTGTAAAACAGCGACCCTCACGGCCTAAACACCGCCCGAACCCTCCCGGTGCTCAAGTCATGGTAGTGGCTACTGGCCACTATTACTGGCCATTTATTTAGCTGGCACAACAGAGCTAACACTGTCACTGTAGCCCCTTTTACACAGAGATTGCGGCATATTGACGGAACAACATCACTCCAATATGCCGGCGTTGCTTGCTTCTGTGTTATTTACACAGAACCAGGCAACGCCGGCCTGCTGGCGCATCAGTAGCTCCTTTTACACAGCGCTCCGGAATGAAAGAGATGCTTGTAAACAGCGTCAGGTGTGACGCAAACATTTAGCGCCGCGCCGGTCAGCTGCTTTACAACAACAACACTGGCAGGTGAATTGAGAGCAGAAGTGCTGGAGCTTGCAGTAAGAGGGCCATATTTTACTGTCCCCACGATGTGCCAGTTGATCTCGCTACGCCCTGAGTCCAACATCACTAGGACTGTTAACCAAACTGACAAAATCAATCCGCTTCACCTCTTCACGTCTTGAGTTGAGTTAGCAAAACAGTAGCTCTGTGGCTAACAGCTGAGCCGGAGCCTTCAGTCAGTTGAAGCAGACAGTCTAGCGGGGCGAGCAGACTATTCCCCCTTCAAGCTGAACAAGAACCCTCCGCTGCGCGTCGGGCTCCTGCTTCAGCTTGTCGGTCATTATTTCTAGCAAGTAACCCGTTCGCTATACTTTATCCCTTACTTAGCCTAGCCTAGCTTTCCCATTGTACAACTTCTCCTGGGCAGAAATAGACTCATACACTCTGCAAAATGAAGCGTGGGGGTTTGGATTGAGCAACGGACCTCATGATCAGATAGATTATACGCCGTTCCTTTTATTTGGTGATTTTTACGGGACATCAGGCCGCCGTGATTAATGTTAAACACACGTCCTTCAACTGCTAACATGGTCGCATGTTTAGAACGTAGGCTATGTAACGTCAAACGCCCCCCTGTTCCGCAACAACAAGCTGGAGCATTTAAACAGAGAGGCGGAACTGATTGTGTCGGGAATCTTACTACCCCCCGAGGTAGTAAAATTCCCGGAACAATCTCTCGCACCTTTCTTCCCTCGTTCCGCAACTGTCGCATTTAAACAGCAGGGCGGAGGGCCGAAAGGCCGGCATATTCCCGGCTTTCACTGGCTGTGTAAAAGGGGCATGTGACACTCGCGAAAATAACAGCTTTTAATGTGTTCTAAAGACTACAGTGTACGGTTGTAACATAACAATAATAATTGTAAATACAGTGTTACTCACCGAAAAAACTGTCAACCACAGTCCTTAATCCATCGTTGGTACAGTTTAACAAAGAACAAGACGGCTTGGCCCCAAGCAGCACACAAATGGAGGAATGAACGCACTGCTGTCTACTGAGTTAGCATGCTAACCCTTACAACTAGCCTTCAAGGTTGAGTGAGAGACAGAGGCTAGCTGTCAATCGAGAGGCCGCGCCCCTAAAATTCATATATTTTAACCTCCAATAGAATAAGAACTAGCCTGCTCGGAAAAAATTCACCCCCCTCAGAGTTGTCATGGAGATATGAACTAAACATACAGACTAGAATGGTTTTTCAATCCAGGCCTGAAATAGGTTTAAAGGCCTACTTCACCGGTTTGAATATGAAGGTGTATTGAATTCTGAGATCCTATGAAGTATAGATGTGCAAAAAAAAAAAAAATCCGTTCATCCTAGTCTGAAAAAAGGCAGAAAGAGTGTTTTTTTTAACCCTATATTTCTCCTTCTCGTGACATCACAGAAAGAGAAATATAGGGTTAAAAAAAACGTACTTTGTAAATATTACTGTGATGTCACAGTAAAAGACATCACAGTAATATTTACAAAGTAAGTATAATAACATAATAATGATATAAATATATAAAATATAAAAAAATCATAGTACATTAAGTAATATGTATGTATGTATAGTTCGTAAATGGCAAATATAATATAGTATCGGCAATTGTACAGAGAGTATATGGAGAGAAGCGAATATAATAAATATTTTAATTTTTTTTAATTTAATAAATATTTTTATTTTTTATTTTTTTTACTATGGAAAAGGGGTAGGATTAAATAAGTGTATACTTCTTCCTGCTCCTTTTCAGGCATATCTCAGAAATACAGATAATTTGTTTTCTTTTTTTTCTTTTTTGTGAAAACATAATTTGTTTATTGTATTTCCATGCTTTTCATTTTGTTTTGTATGTTTGATTTGTCTGAAATAAATTGAATCAAATCAAATCAAAAAAAGTAGCTTTCCACCCTTTATCTGTTGCAATGGGCCCCTCCATCATATAACATGGGTCTGCAGACCAATCTACTGAACTGTTTCTACAGTTGCAGAGTAAAGAGTGCTGCCTGTTTAAGAAAAATAATGTTCCTTCTGCAGCTCAAGATTTGATTTAAATCAAAGTTTTCCTCTCAACATGCACTAGATTGATGCATTTTACTTTAAAACGGTACAAATTTCCTGCCAGGGGGGCATTCCCTCGGAATCCCTAACAAGGACCAGGGTCCCTCCCACAGTATCCCAAAATCCTGTGGGAAACACTGACTTCCTTAAAGGATTACTTCACCGATACAGAACCTGCTTTCTATCATTATAAAATGGCTATTATAATATAAGGAAAGAGGTTTGTCTTGACTCAGTCTTCCCTTGGCCCAGCTGTCCTGATATTCCACACCCCACACGCTCCAATGGATGACGCAAAATACGTCATCCATTGGAGCCGTGGTCTGCGTGCCAGAGGGCCCGAAGACTACAGGCCTTTAGTTCCGCACATTTTTATGCCCACCAATAAGGAATGAGGGAGGCGGGAGCTCACGGACGAGATGTAAACACAGCGTCCGCCATGTTTCTCCCCGCTTAGCGAAGAAGCAGACTCCTGAAAAACTCCGACCATGGCAGAAGGATATTTTCCATTTGTAACGCCTGAACGGGATTTTTAATGTTTACTCTAGTGAACGGACATTCGTTTCAACCTGTATAAACCGGATTACAGCGAGGAAGAGAGGTGATAGTCGTAAGGAGGAAGAGGAGAAGCTAGCTACACTAGCAGCTACTCCATGCTGAAGAGGAGCCCTGCCGCTGTGCCTGGTGGATTCGCGGTGTTCACTGTTAGAAACTTCACTGTAGCTTTACTCCACATAAGGAAAGAGGGAACCCGGAGACATATTTCAGTATTGAGACGGTGAACTGTAGGCGCCAGCCACAGGCCGCGGGGAGAGACGGACGTCGACCACAACACAGTAAGTTTTTATTTTTACTCATTCATCACCGCCACACTTCTTGCATTTGCGTCTGCCTTTCTTTTTCCCTGGCGCTTGTGTTAGCCGATCAGAGCAGCTACACAGCACTGTATTAATGTGAATGATCAAAGAAAAACTCATGTAGCAACAGGCTGGTAAAAGCAGCGCTGCAGCAGTGAGACACTGACTGTGTGTGGGGGGGGAACTGCGAGCTAGATACACTGCACAGACGTAGGATGTGACCCGGACGTAAATCCTGTTCTAAAATGTCTTATTGGCACTACGTTTTCCTGTGGTTGGTAACATGGGCAGCAAAGCTAACGTGACGTAACCTTGCAGTTCTTTTTCATGTATGCGAGCTACTGCAGGCTAAAATTAGCTGGCCTTACTAATGTTTTGCTCAATGTTTTATAGACAATATCGCTGATTCATGCAGTTTTCCTGGCGTGAATCCTGCAAAGAGAGAGACCCAGCACCTGACCATGCACGTGATGAACAGGACCGTGGCTATCAAGAAACAAGAGCAGCTGTGACCAGAATGACCTGAACCAACACACTACACATTTTATTTTTATAAATAGTTGTTCATGTTCATGTTTGGATTAAAACTTTGAACTCAAGTTGGTTGATGTGGTTTGTCTACTAACCAGAGTGCTGTTCAACTGGAGTACTATTAGAAAAATACAAATTTCTACTGGGGAAAAAGGTTGAGGACAGACTTCAGATGCTGAGCTACTGTATTTAATAAATAAGCAAATATTTTGTATGCTATCAATATAGAAATGTGACCTGAAGTACTCAATTGAAATATATTCTGGCTAGCTTTGGTAGTAAAACTGATGGCTTAGTTATTTTTCTGTGTATCTGTTTTTCCTGTGCTTCAGTATGATGAACCTACCTTGCATCCTTGTGAATTTATAACATTTACCTCATAGATTGTATTTTAAAAACAATACATACAGTAATCTGTGCATCAAAATCAGTTCAGCCAACAAGTCTGTACTGGTGAACATGGGTGTAGACAGGAGTCCAAGGTAAGGTAACAACATAAGATGTTTTATTGTTTACAAAGGAACATATTGTGGCATCATGCTCAATGTTAAATAAACCAGGTAACACACAATGAAACAATTCTTAAAAATAAACTGTCCAATATACGAACATGATAAATATAAGATACAAAAGATGAGCTATAAACACAAAATATTTACAATTTAGCCTTAAATGAGTGGCTGATAAGGCACAGGTTGAGGTGTGAGGACATATTAGCAGAGCTGGGATGCTCCTGAATTTGACATATTTCCTCTCAGAAGCGTCACTGCAGCTGCCTTGGTTGCAGTTGAAGGGGAGACAGCCATTGATCAACTTTTTACCCCACTATCACAGCTGATATTGAGGGTGTAGACATCGGATTCTGAAATGTCACCAAACAATACAACAGTTAGGCTTCAAGTGAAACGTTAGCTGTGAGCACTCACTAAAAATGATAGTCTGATGATTTTTTTTTTTCTTTAGTTGCATTACAAACACACCAAATGGTTGCTGCATTAGTTTGTTTCTGAAAGAGTTTAGCAAGCCCCCCCCCCCGACAGCAGCTATAATTGCATACTGTGTGAACAGAAATATAGTCAATTACGTTGAAAGTCTTACCTGTACGCGAGTGCATTTTGCAGGCCCGGTCCACACAACCTGTCCACAACGAAGATACGTCAGTCCCGTCCAGATTGTCCTCTTCACGCCCAGGCTAGAATATTTAGTTTCAGTCCTCCGGTTTGTTTTGAAGGCTAGGCTAGTTTTTTTTTTAGCCGCAGGGATTGTTGAAAACAGCTCACTATCTTGTAAACTGAAGAAAAGTTAGACTAGTGCGCATTTCCTTCCCTCCGTTTTACAGTGAAACCGAAACTAATACATTCATATTTAAAAAAAAAATATTAATTGTGGAATCTACATAGAGTCTGTATTGGTCGAGGTATCGCCAAGAACTGTAATGGGAAGTAGTGTGTTTACAAACTCTCATCGGAGTCAGAGGTCAGACGAGACGAGACTATGGAAATGTGGGCGGGGCCTTGGAGTGCTGCTAGCGCAGTGCATTGTGGTAGCCGGAGGATTTCTGACTTTAGAGGCAGAGACCGGCAGAGAGACCATAAAAACACTCTTTTTGCCGTTTCTCAGGCTAGGGTGAACCGATTTCCAAAATCTTTGCACATTTATAACACATAGGTTTTGCTCTACATAGGTACATTCATATTTCCACCGGTGAAATCATCCTTTAATATTTCCATGCCAGTAATTGTATGTATCTGTGCGGAAATGTCAGTGTACCTGACTGAAAAGGGAGGAGTGTGTGGGGGGAGCCTTTAAGAGTCTGGGCCCGTTATCTCATAATCCGTCTATGAACCAACTGGTTTCCACAATCTTTTTTATTTTCGCGGGGAGCATGCACCAGCATTATTTATAAAAATAAATGAATAAATAAAAAATTTGGAGGGGCCCCTTGAAATGGCCCCGAGATTGTCAAGACTGCCCCTGCCCGCTTGTCGTGCTACCTGACGGAACGCTGCGCCTTCTCTCGGCCCGCCCGCCTCGCCATTGAGAATACATTAGTGGGCGCAACAAACGCGTGAAACGGTCTTAACTACTGAACGAAGGAAATTAAATTAGGTTTTGGCATTTTCTCCAAAAAACGGGACAAATTGTGTACCGGGAGATTTTTTTCTTTTCCCGGGACAGCAGGTGAAAAAAATAGAACAATTCTGGGAAAAACGGGACGGGTGGCAACACTAAGTGTCTTGCCCAAGGACACAACAAACATGACACAAGTGGCAGGGCGGACTCGAACCGCCAACCCTTCAATCATTGGCTGACCCGCTCTACCACCTGAGCCACAGTCGCTAAACGAATGCATTTCTCTGATTGTCAGCTAGCATGGTTTTACAGTCAAAACTCTGTATTCAACAGGCAGATGTAATTTGACTGATTAAAATATTTTAGTCGGGAAAAACTCTACAAAAGAATGAAAGATATCAAATATTTTAATGGTAGCAGAAATGTCCTAATTGAGCTAAACATTTACACGTTAAAGTATGTGGAACTAGTCAGCATTCACACCAATAACATTTCTCTGTTATGTTTCCTGCAGACATCCAGCAGCTCGTGGTGAGTGAAAAAGAGGTTCCCCCTGAGCAGCAGGAGTGGAGCCCCAGTCTGGACCAGGAGGACCCACCAGAGCCCCCACACATTAAAGAGGAACAGGAGGAACTCTGGACCAGTCAGGAGGGAGAGCAGCTTCAAGGGCTGGAGGAGGCTGATATCACCAAGTTCCTATTCACTCCTGTCCCTGTGAAGAGTGAAGATGTTGAAGAGAAACCTCAGTCCTCACAGCTTCATCAAAGACAAACTGAACAGATGGAAACAGGAGTTGATGTGACATGTAATACTGGAGATAAACTGTTCAGCTGCTCTGAATGTGGTAAAGGATTTAGTCGAAAGTCACATGTGAAAGAACACATGAACACCCACACAGGGGACAGACCCTTCGTCTGCTCACTTTGTGGCAAGGGTTTTAATAAGAAAAGTCGTTTAAAAGGACATATGGTTGTCCACACAGGGGAGAGAGCATTCATCTGCACACTTTGTAGCCAAGGGTTTTATCACAGGTGTCATTTGACACAACACATGCTTGTCCACACAGGGGAGAGAGCATTTGGCTGCACACTTTGTGATAAAAGATTTAAACGTAAATGTCACTTGACAGACCACATGCTCATCCACAGAGGGGAGAAACCATTCTGCTGCTCATTTTGTGGTAAAAGATTTCATCTGAAGAGACAATGTAGAGCACACGTGGCGGCCGGACACACGGGAGAAAAGATTCTGCTGCAGAGTTTGTGACCAAAGATTTGATTGGTTCAAGTCTGCGCTGTTGCGCTAGATCTGGCTTGCGTTTCCACAGTATACTGCATCCTAACTTGGTAGACGGGGTTTATGCCAGACGGACGGCAGCTACATAACTGGTGACATAACAGTGGGACACAGTGTAGCCCTCTAATAATAAGACAAGCACAAAACGATAAACAAAGAGCTGCGCAGTGCGCACCCACATTTTTTCAATAACTCAAGACTCCTCACTCTTGCCGTGGCGTTTACATCAAGTCGGTTTAACACGGATATGATTCTCTAGAGTCTAGACCAATCAAAGAATGTTGAACTTTTAACAATATATTTAAGAGTAATCTCATTTAAGACATATAATAAGTACAGTAGTTATCAGTCAGATTTAGAAAGAGTGTTAGCACATTGTGTAGCCTTTGCTGTGTATAAAAAATGCTTCATATAGTTTTTGATTTATTGATTAAAATCCCCAGCAATGATGAAAAATCCATCTGTGTTGGCTGTTTGCTCACTGATGGCTTTATAAAGTTCCGAAAGTGCATGATTTCTATTTGTGTTGTAGTTACTGTCCAAAAATTATAAAGTGTGTGTGTGGGGGGGGGGGGGTAAATGATAAATATTGATGGAAATTATAATATCAACATGGCTCTAAATCACATCATGACTGTTTTAATTAAATCAACCTTAAATTAATCAGAAAACTTTATTATTTATCAAGCGATTTTTCATTTCACTTCCACTTATACGAGTCATTATATCAATTCACATACATTTTATCACTTAATTCCCACCCTCATAAACTTCCGCCTGTATCACATCTTCCTAAATCTATACAGCAAAATATTTGCCTTTTTATGTAATGTATTGGTTTAAAATATTTTACACGTCTTTGAGGCTTTTATTTTGAAGTCCAGACATCCCCACGCACCGGACGTGATATTTACTCTGCCTGACTTGGAACAAAATGGCACCTTTTGCTAATGGTCACGCATTTTAGTTCTTCAGTTTTCTATAAAACTGCTGCAAGAATCTACCTTAGCCTCTGTATGTCTGGTTAAACCTTTCTGAATGGTCAAAATGTCTAAAGTCCAAATGTTGAGAGCGTTGGTGAATCAGCGCCTAGCTGCGGCTGCTGAAGAGATATTTGGGCTGTTTGAAAGAACCATAGCTGAGTACGAGGAGGAACTCTGTCGTTCAAAAGAGAAGAACAGGCGACAACAGAACCTACTGGACGCTGTTTTGAAGCCTGAAGTCCGGTTACGCAGAGAAGGTTTGTTCCTCCAACATTACAAGTTCATTATTAATCAGATAAAGTGATCTGCTTTGCTGTTGAATTCAATTGATTTAGAAAAGTTGAAACCATCATTGACTGCAGATGATTGTCTCCTCAGCGGGGTGAAATTGTTTTTGTATTCGACAATCGCCTATTTTCCGGCGTTCTAATTTTAATACCGTCACGAAATCCGCACAAATTTCCTCCAGGATGGTATTATTTAGTACATAAAACTTAGACTGACATTTCACAGGCTTGATCAACTTACCAAAATCAGCGAGTCTGGCGAAATATAAAAGAAACCGTGCCGAATATACTTCCAACTGCCAGACGGCAATTGAGTGCTTAGGGACCGTCGCAAAACGTTTTTTTTTTAATGTCTTAATAACTCACTAGAAATTCATCCTATCAACACCAAACCACTTCTGATGTGTTTATGTACTCATTTCGTATTTCCCACAACCCTTTGTTTTAAAGAAAAACCTTGTATTTTTTTAAGGCTAAAGTACTCAATGCATATATTGCATCCATATTTATGGCTTTCTTGTAATAGCTCACTGGTTTCTATAGTTATCAACACCAAACCAACTCTGGTGTGTTCATGAACTCACTGTGGAGTTCCCACAACCCTCTAGCTGTTCTGTCAGACTCCATTGGATGCCAGTCTTTTTATTGCGGGTAGTTTGCTTCATGGTCCAGTCAATGCACAAGAGCAAAAGGAAAGGGGAAAGCAGGCAGCCCTGTTTCACCCCAGTGAGCACCGTGAATGTTTCTTGTACCTGTCCCCGATGGAGCACTTGGCATTGCATGTCCTGATATGTGTTCTTGATGATGTTTTTTAGGTCTTAGTGAAAAGGCTTAAAATAGGAAATAAGGCCTAAAAGGGATATTTCAGTACTGTTGAAGTGTGGTTGTATGGGGTACTAAGGAATAGATAGTGTGTTGTGTTACCTTATGGAGATGGTGATCAGTGCATACATTTTTATGGAGTCTAGGGAAGATAACACTGTAGCAGAAGTCAGCAATGTACTGCTGCACATACAAATGCACACTAAACACCTAAATATCCTCTTAATTGTACACCAAACTGAGATTTTTCCCACTGCTTTAGTTTGCTGCCAGACAGCCATTTATTTTAGTTTTCTTGTGTCTTGAATAATCAGCAGTAGCTCTGAGCAACTTTGCAAGTGTCTTCTCATTTGCCTCTTCAATGAGCTTTTCACAGGGCACTGTGATTTCCAGCATGATTAGTAGTTCTGACACTTCAGATCATCCCCATATTTGCATGCAAGTGATTACTTATTTTCCTGTCCTATCAAGTTGTACACTCCATGCCATACTTTCCTTGGGTTGTTGGTCGTCTTCAGTTCAAACTCTTCATGTGTTTGTCTGTTTTTTCATAGTCAGTGCTCTGGTGGAGTTCAATAACGATAATACTTCTCTGTTATGTTTCCTGCAGACATCCAGCAGCTGCTGGTGGTTAAAGAAGAGGTTCCCCCTGAGCAGCAGGACTGGAGCCCCAGTCTGGACCAGGAGGACCCACCAGAGCCCCCACACATTAAAGAGGAACAGGAGGAACTCTGGACCAGTCAGGAGGGAGAGCAGCTTCAAGGGCTGGAGGAGGCTGATATCACCAAGTTCCTATTCACTCCTGTCTCTGTGAAGAGTGAAGATGATGAAGAGAAACCTCAGTCCTCACAGCTTCATCAAAGACAAACTGAACAGATGGAAACAGGAGCTGATGTGACATGTAATACTGGAGATAAACCGTTCAGCTGCTCTGAATGTGGTAAAAAATTTAGTCAAAAGGCACATATCATAGAACACATGACCACCCACATAGTGAAACGTTTCATCTGCTCACTTTGTGGCAAAGGATTTCATCAGAGGTGTCAGTTAACGCGACATATGCATATCCACACAGGGGAGAGAGCATTCGGCTGCACAGATTGTGATAAAAGATTTAAACGTAGATGTCACTTGACAGACCACATGCTCATCCACAGAGGGGTGAAACCATTCTGCTGCTCATTTTGTGGTAAAAGATATAATCTCAAGAGACATCTGAGAGCACACGTGGCCGGACACACAGAGGAGAAAAGATTCTGCTGCAGAGTTTGTGACCAAAGATTTGCTTGGACTCAGGAACTCACAATCCACAAGCGTGTCTGTCCTCAGTCGTCACAGCTTCAACAAACTGAGGAGAACAGAGGCAGAGCCGGGAGCCAGCAGCTCAACTCAACAGATGGACCAGAACCAGCCAGGAACTCCCTTGACATTGAATATGATTTTAATGAGATTTCCGTTGTAATTATCTGAAAAATAATGAAATACTTGTGTATATGATTCTGACGAAAAATTATTATTGTCATGCACAATAAGACACATGTTCACTGACAAACTCTTGTGAAGTCAGCGAAGTCAGCTGCTCGCAATCAGTCCGTTAGTGTAAAGTTAGCGGCACAAGATCAGTCCAGTCTGTGCGGAAGCAGAGTCAAATGACGGCCAAACGCCCCCTCTTATGGGTACGCGCACAGAGCCTGAAGCTGAAACCCTCGTTCAACACAAGAGGTTGATAACTGCCTTTGTGATACCGGTTAGCTTTGAGCGAGGGCATGTGTTATGTTGAACCAGATCAAAAAAAGAGAGCCGGGCTCTGTTGAGTTTGCTTTGTAGTATACCCCTCTGAGGTAGAATAATAATAACAATAACAACAGACTTCTATCTGTTGTCTAGGAGTCTGAGGGCAGTGGGGAAGAAAAAGTTATTTAGTCTGAGGCCTGTTTCAGGTAGCTGGTTTTACATACTTTGAGTTGAGAAGCAACTCCGGGTTTTCGGTTTCAGAACAGTGGATCAGCGTTGGGTCAATCAACTCTGAGCGTGTTCACTCTGGTTGGAGCGTGTGCGTAAAAGCCATCGTCAATGGATTGCTGATAACATGATTCACTATGGAAACAGGAGAAACAAATGATTGATCCTCCCACTTCTCCTCCCACTAGAGTTAGAAATATTAACGAATGAGCATATGGTATGGAGAAGAATTAACGGGGATATTGTCTCATAACTCTGATCTAATCTCCTCGGCAATTCAGAAAAAAACAGAGCAAAAATTTTTTGTCAATAGAATCATAGTCTATTTTAAAAGGTTACGCATATCAGCAGTAAAGTATTAAGCTGGCGCGGCACAGCATTGCTGACAGTGTTTTATCGCTGTATAATATGTTGGCAAGCTATAGCCTAATACTGTGCAGTAAACAGACACATTAGGTGACAGTTTCCATTTAAGAGCCTGAATTATTACCAGATCCATTTTCCTCAAGCGATAACAGTTTAAATTATTATATCATTTTATATTCATATTAGGCTATTTAACGAGGCTCGTCTGTGACTTTAGGATCGCACAAGTGAACTGTAACGATAGGTTACAACCATACAATACAAATAGGTTTATTAATCTGAATGTAGAGCATGTCACGATGTGTTAGGTGGCCGCCTATATGAACGGACCGAGGGCTGAGAACAAGGCTACTGATCAGATAAATGATCGGTCAAACGTAAAATCATCAGTAGCCTACTTGATAAAAACATCCCGATGGAGATTTCTATGGAGTGATTTTGCTTCAAACTGTACAGGGACGCGTGTGACAGTGACACTCTTTGCAGGTTAGACCCATGGCGTATGTTGCCGCAGTAACTGACTCTCGGTTGCGCTGAACCTGCTACCTGAAACGGAAAACCCAGAGTTTCCACTAACTCAGAGCGAACAAACTCTGGGTTGCCTCAAAACCAGCTACCTGAAACAGGCCTCTGGTTGTTTTGGATTTATTAACTCTTGACATTGCCAAATCACAGATTATGTATATAATAGTAATTTATATATGATTATCTTTGACTTTGTTCGAAGTGTTTGGTGGACCTGGGTATGGTTGCCGTTTGTGTCTTTAATATTTAACTTAGATTTGAATCTTCCTGGGGCCTCTTTTTTTTCCTGGATTATTTTATCATTAAAATATCTTTGTAAACACCAGAATAATATTTTGTTTTGTACATTTCTGATCGGGAGTGAGAGTCAAAGGATCTCATTACCAAGGACTACTTCACTGTAGTAACATTCATACAAATAATTCAGGGGCTTTATTTTGTGATCCAGTTTTAATTGTATTTCAAAATGTAAAACCAATGATCAATCCATTCTTGAACTCATCATTATGACATTTACATTCAGAACAAAGACAGCCGGTAAAATCCTGTTTAAACACTCTTATTGTGAAGGCCAGATGAGGCTAGCGGAGGTGGTGCTAGTGTTTCTGGGTCTCGGCTAACACAGTTAGCTTGTGTGGATGAAGCTGCTCTTCTGCTACTGAAACTCTGGTTCTCTGTGGAAATGTCCAGGTTTCAGGAGCTCAAAAGTTCCGGGTCTGAAGCGGAGCTAGACCGACAGGAGGTGCTTTCAATACCGGAGATGAAGCTGCAGAGAGCGGGTAGGTGTGTGGCTACTAGCCGTGCTAACACCCACACTAAACCACGTAGCCTATTTCTAGCCTCTCTTACACAACTAAATGAAAAGTTTAATGGTGCATTTAGCTAAACTAATCTTACAAATACATGTGTCTGAAAAGGCCACGCTGCAACACGGACAAACCTCGTTATGTTTACGTGTTGTTTGGTCGCCAAGTGCTTTGGTTTTTGTTTCAGTGTGTAGGTTTAATCAAAACAATCACAACAGGGCGCTCCTCCACGCATGCGTATCTATCCCCATGTAGATCTTTACTGCAACAGGTTTAGGGTCAGCATGCAATTTCCACAAAGCACCTACAGGCGTCACCAAACAACAGGCATTAAACAGATGCCTGTACCTGTAACATCTCATTTAATTTAATTAATTAGAAACCTTTTAACGCTCGTAGACACGCGAGACTCCGGTTCCTTATAACTACTAGCAACTACTACATCATTTTTTCTAATACATCATTGTTTTAGTAACTAATTTATTTATTATTATTCTTCCGGACAATTACACATAATACATAATTTTCTCATTGCATATTCATACATATTACTTTGTGTTATCGTCCGAAGGGAAGCAGGAGAAGCCAAAGGCTTATCGGGTCCCGCCCCCACTGCCATAAGATTCAGATACACAGCTACTACAGTTAGAACATTTTTTTTTTCTTTTTTTTTAAGAAGATTCATTCTAATACACAGATAATTTTAGGTCTCTATTTTCCTCTCTGCCTGTGACAATGCAGATATGGCCTTGTCCAGGCACGGCGCCAGGATTTTTTCTCTACTGGGGCTAAGGAGGGGCTTGACCAAAACGTGGGGGTGCTAAGAAAATAGTTGAGTTTCCATAGCTACAGTTACATTAGAAGGAATATCTTCTTTTATTCAATAAAAGCAGATATGGCACATACTATATTCGATATAAATGTAGTTTTAGATTAGTTTTGCTAAATACTTTTCAACAAATAAGTGTTATTTGGTAGGTTGATGTTGTCACATATTCCATGATGATTATAGACGCAAGGCACCAACACAAAGGCTAAATGTTTATGTGTTTTGAAGGCTAATGTCGGTTGAAATCAATCCCGTGCACAATTTGAATTGTGTTAAAATATGCTACAGTGATTATCAAATATTCAATTCCACTGAAATGATGAAAACCCATGTTTCATTCAATTAAAACAATGACTGTATGTAGACTGATTTTTCCTTTTACGCATAGGCTACAGTGTAGCCTATGCGTAAAAGGAAAAATATATAAGCCCGTTTGTTTTAGGCATATGAACAACTCATTATTTTGCATAGACTGTCAGAGATTTAATCACAAATCTCGATTAACTGTGACTTTTGCAGCGCAGAGCAAAGACATTGCGATCTTCCTTTAAGCACCACAGACAGGACCACTGTAATGATCAGAATTTGCACCAAACCCTAATGATAACAATGAAGAAATCTCTATTTAAATGCTGTCCATGCGACGGTGGTGACTGATTCTTTCACTTTACATTTCACCCTACCGCGCAGTAAGTTTGGCAACATGTCGCTGTGTTTTTGGGCTTTAGAAATGCCACAAGATCGTGGAAGCAGCCCTTAAGGGGCAGAATATCCCCGTTTATCATTTTAGCGTCAAACCACAGAGTTTTTATGCTGTACTTTTCACCACTATCTCATTTAGTTTGAAAACAAATCTCCAAACCATTTGTCTCCCAGCAGCGGTATATCGATATCCCATTGCCAAACCTAAAAGTGTTTTCCAAATAGGCAGGGACCAGTGTTGGGAATAACGCCGTTTAAAATAACGGCGTTAGGTAACCCGTTCTTTTTCAGTAACAGGGTAATCTAACTAATTACTTTTTCCGTCGTTACAACCCGTTATCGTTACTGAACGTTAAATGCGGTGCGTTACTACGAATTGATTGAATAAACTGTGTAATCCGAACCACCCCTGGCTCCATACTGCTAGTGAGGAGACCGGTGTGTTTTAAGTTGTGTTTTATTCAGTGTGGATGACATTACAACTGTCAGTTAGGCCGTCACGTCAGTCAGCCGGAGCCCTGTTTAGTGAAGTTTCTTTTTCTTTTTCTCTCTGTTGTGTGAGCCTGCACTTTGGCAGTAATTACCTATCAATCCACGGTCGAAACGTGCCTCCCTGAGTTTGTTTGCATCGCCCTTGTGAGTAAGTGCATGGAGTTTTCCCATCTCTATAAGTTATAATTTATGCACGTTATTAAACGGCCGCGATTGGGTTGAAACAGCTGTTTAGCGTGTCATCACAAGCCGAATATTGCTACTGTTCTTTTCCTGGGATTGTATGCTGCTGTGCATGTTAAAGAAGGAAATAAACATAGGTAAATCCTTACTCCTCCTCTCATCGTCTCTGCTTCATAGTCTGAGTTTTTGGCTTAAGTAGTGTTTTATTATTTAGGCTAGGGGAGACTGGGTATGAAAGTAACAGGGTAGAGTTGTAACACCACCAGTTCGACCAATCAGGGATCAAAAATTAGCCATGTGACTGTGTCGTCTCCTCAGAACTCCTCTAGATCACACTGAAAATTTTATCGTTTGCTTTTCGACTACGGGAGAAAAACCAATTTTTAGGTAAAAAACGAACTTTTTTTTTTTTAAAAATTTTCTTCTAGTACTTTTACCGTTGTAGATACAGTTGTATGGGTTGTATCAGGTCAAACTATGGTTTCTGTAGTAAAGAATGGTGTATCTATCTCTTGCTAACGTCAAAGCACCATGCTAATATAGCTAGCTAAACATGGAAAACAGTGGCGGGGAGGTTGTAACACATGTGTTACAACTTACCCCGCACTGTTATCCATTGGAATCAATGCACATAGAGACAATTAATTTACTAGCGTGAGGAGACACACACTCACTCACACACACACACACTCACTCTCTCACACACACACACACACACACACACACACACACACACACACACACACACACACACACACACACACACACACTCACACTCACACTCTCACTCACTCACTCACTCACTCACTCACTCACACCTACACACACACACACACACACACACACAACCACACACACACACCACACACACAACACACACAACACACACACACACACACACACACACGATGCATGTCACTATCGTCATTAATATCTAATTCTCTAATATTAATAATAATTTAAGAATATTTTTGGTGAATCTATTTTCAAACCTACCCTGTTGTTTATGCTTATCAATAAATGGGCCTATCAAATGAAGTCCCATTGTTTTTTTGCATTTTGTATATCTGTTACATCCTACCCCAGTAGGTGTTACAATCTACCCCGGTAGTGGGGTAAATTGTAACAATGGTAACATTTTATTTGTCTTAATCTCACACATTCCGTGATATAGTTGAGGAAATTTAAATGGTTGCCACTTGTAGTAGACAAATATGGGTACTTTGCCTAAAAAATTCAGAACTGTAGCTTTAAAAGAAATGGTAGTTTAAGTGCTCTGGAAAAAAGTGTTACTTTCATACCCAGTCTCCCCTACTATAGTGGTTTTAGCCGACACCCCTGAAGTGAATCCAGTGATATAGCAGATCAGCACGGTACATTCAGCAGTTTCCTCTACTACTTTTGTTGAGAACAAAATACTTGAAGTGCAGGATAAACCTCTTGCTGTCTATTGATGTGCAATACACATTGAAGGTTATGTAGCCTACAAGTAGGCCTGCCTGTTTGTTCTACTCATTTCAACTGACTTGTGAAAACTGCTCAGAAAAATCAATTTTTTTGACATATAGCAACTTTTTTTTTTACAATAGGCTAACGCAAATAGTTACTTTCCCTGGTAACTAATTACTTCTATTATAAAGTAATTCAGTTACTAACTCAGTTACTTTTTGGAACAAGTAGTGAGTAACTATAACTAATTACTTTTTTAAAGTAACGTTCCCAACACTGGCAGGGACAAAAAAAACATCAAATGCTCGGACTGACAAATGCTGCTGAATTAGGCCATTTCAGCAATAAACGTCCGACACCGACAGCGTATTGCATTTTATACAACTTAAACCTTGAAGTAGGCCAATTAAGACACAATAGGCTTGACAGCTGATGCAACTGTTTATTAACTAGTCCAGCGGTTAACTTATTTGAACGGTCTAAAAACCTCAACAACAAATTGAGCTATAACTTATCAAATACAACACATTCAAATAGTTTAATTCGTAGGCTAACCCTTAAAAAAGGGAAATAATAAATAAAACAATAAACAAATAAATAGCCTATATTATTCAAAATATAAGCCTAAAAAATAGCATTACAAATTAAAAGAGCAAAGAAATTAGCAAAAGAAAAAAAGAAAATAAAGCGACATAATGCGAATGCAATGGGCGGATGTATTGTCCAACGGTGGCAGACGTTTCACATGGATATTTCATATTTGACAGGTAATTTACACAGTACACATTGATCGGGTCCGATTGTTCTGGCCGGGAACATAGGACCATTTTCCCGGATCGAGCGGGGAAAATAGGTTCCAGCGCTGCCCGACTCGCTGGCTCTCCCCGCGGGGAGAGCTCCAGTATGCCCCCAGTCGCCTCCACGCCAGCAAATCTGCGCCGCCCCCGCCACCCTCCTCGCTGTGTTAATAATATGTTAGTTATTTTCATATTTTCATTCTACTGAAACCACGATCAATCAGGTTTAATTAATTTAAAACATGTTTACAAACAAACGGTGACAAGCGAGCGGAAAAGCCCCAGCCATGGAAAACAAGGAAATAGCCTATTGCAGTTTAAGAATTCATAGCAGCAACAAGCAGCAGCTAGTCTTAAGTAATAGGCTAAATACATTCATATAGCTCTAATGATTTAATAATAAAGAGAAGCTTTATTTAGCCTGCCCTACTGTAGCCTATAACTAACACTATGTGACGGAAAAGGTAAGACACCCGTAGCCTAATATGCAATCAAACATTCTCCACGTTCGGGCATTCCTCTGCTACTTTAAAAAAAATAAGAAACACTTGAATAGAACTCTAGGAGCCGAAGTTTGCACTTTTTCGTTCGAAAACAATTTCATTTGAATTATGGACTCCTTTGAATCAAGTTTGATCGGATTTTAAGTTGATAGGAGAAAGTTTAAAGATATAAATTGAGACAGACATTGTTGCCCATGTGGAAGTAGGCTATAGCCTAATTAAAGAACGGCGAAATATATATATTTTTGAAGGATACTGTGGTATGTAGCCTATGGTCGTTTGTGTAGCCTATTCTTACATGTCTTTTTTGGCCATATCTTGAGTTTATTTTTGTTATTTTTTCGGGTGGAACACTGGTGTCCCGGAGGGAAGCGCATGCGTTTGTGCGCTGGGAGAAAGATCCCTGCACAGAATTCAACTCATAATGTTGCGAGTCGACGTGTCAGAGAGAGACATGAATCGGCAGAGCGATCGACTTTTACTGTGGCTTTTTTTGTGGGGTTTTGAGGAGAGATTGCCAACTGCGCTGTCGCTTTACGCACCACTACTGCCACCGTCATTTTCAGATGTAAGCAAAGCCCTCATAAGCCCACAGTAAAAAGCGTTTACGAGCAATCCCTGGTAATCATTTCAGCCTTAAACCACAGTTTTTTTTCTGGGCGGCGTCCGGTGCAGCGAGGACCCTCTCACATCATTCAGGTGGCCTGGCAAGTGCGCCCCTTACCAAGTGGACCGCCGAGACGTATCTACAAGGGTTATCATTCATATTGCATACTACAAGTAGCAGCCTACAGTAGGCTATATAAAGCTATAACGTGAAAACCATAGTGCCTATCAAACAAAAACATGAAGTTAAGGAAATGGATGAGCCCGATATTTTCATATAGGCCTATCCTACAGTTTATGAAACTTAGCCTGGGGCGGGGACTGAATCGTGGGGGGGCTGAACCGGGGCTAACCAGATTTCTAACGGGGCTATAGCCCCGGTTAGCCCCGGTGTAGCGCCGTCACTGGCCTTGTCTATTTCTTCTCTAGTAGTCTAAACACATCTGCAAAAGTATTCAAAACAGTCAGTGTGTCTGCTGACCTCGACTACAGTCCCATAACATGCAGTGTATTTACAAATTCTTCAGTCAGAGAAAGTCTTCCAATTTTGAATCGGTTGTTCTGAACACACAGCTGATAATTAACATTTATCTTTCATTTGAATTTCAATAGTCACACATTCCATTAGGTTATCAATAGCAGAGCACATTTTATTTACGATTTCAAACCTTATATTTTGACACAAACCAGTTTAAATCCCTTTAGTTCAAAGTCCATGCTTTTGCCTTCTTTAATCCTCGTCCCTCCGGAATTGATCCAAATCCTCCTCCGTTTTGATTTGCACAATTTTGGCTTCTTCGGTGTAGCTCCATTCATTTTGATGAAGATTCTTCCATCTCTCGTCCAAGTTTGTTGGACCTGTCCACATTTTTTTAATCCTCTCGCTTGGTAGGCCAAATAAGCCTTTCTCTTGGTCAAATTTTCACTCATTCCAATCTGTTCACCTTTAAGCTTTTTGCCTTGACTGAGCAGATTTATCTTATGCTTTCTACTCACAAATTTCAGAATGACAGCACGCTTTTTGGCGAATTTCCCCTTCGGCAGAAGAAAACAGGACTCCACGTTCTCTAGATCCAGATTAATGGCTTTGCTTCTCAGAAACATTGCCATTTGTTTTTCCACCGTTACATTCCCTGTATCGCCCTCTTCTTCTCCATTCCCGGCACCTGCATACGACCTTGGTTTAATATCCATTCCAGTTATTATCACATCTCTGTTTTTTGCTTGTTGTTCTTGATCATCAATTTTATCTCCAAGCTCTTTCAAGATCTGATCTTTCTTCACATTGACGGCTTGAAGTTCCTTCAATTCGATCATCAGTGGCTTCAGACCAGCAGCAACTTTCTCTTTGATTTTTACATCAAAGCGCCCAATCAATTCGTCCATAATCCCAGCCAGTTCAGCCTTCCGCAGTGCTCGCTCCGTCTCCCTCTCACTTTTTATTTCTCTCTTCAAATCTGCCAACATTCCTTTCTTCAAGTCTGCCAACTGTTTTTTCATTTCTTCCGCAAAAACTTTGTCTTCCTCCATTGCCTTATCAGTGGTTTTTCCTTTTTTGGACATCTCCAGAGATTTTTAATGCTGTGAATCTGAGTTCTCTGCTGCTCTCAAAAAATAGCTCTTCACCCTCAGCAAGCCGGAAGTGAAATCAATACATAGATCATGCATTACCAACTACATAGATTTTCTTTAAAAATATAAAAAATCTATGTAGTAGTTACTAAAGATAAAATAGAACCCTATGTAGTAGGTAATGCATATGTAGTAGTTGCTTAAACGTTGTGTTCCCTATTGTAAAGTGTTACCAATACATGAAATTAACACACATACAAATATCAAAGAGCACACAAAACTCTCACAGCAAAAAAATTAAAAAAAATAAAAAATACTGACCACTTTGCGACTGTGGCTCAGGTGGCTAAGCGGGTTGGCGGTTTGATCCCCGCCCAGCCATCTGTGTCATGGTTGTTGTGTCCCTGGGCAAGACACTTCACCCACCTTGCCTCGTGTGAATGTGTATGATTGCTGTATGTTTGAGGTGGTGGTCGGAGGGGCCGATGGCGTGGAATGGCAGCCTCGCTTCCGTCAGTCTGCCCCAGGGCAACTGTGGCTACTATCGTAGTTTACCACCTCCGGTATGACTGTGTGTGAATGAGTGGAACCTGGAACCATGTAAAGGGCTTTTGGTGCCTTGAAAAGCGCTATATAAATCCAATCCATTATTATTTGCCTGCTTGTAAAGCAATGGGTGTTTACTCAGTGGTGTATTCTAGTTTTTTTGTAGTGTGTGGGTGTATACTGTGATGATTACCTCCTTGCCTCTTCTTGAATGTGCAGCATAGCATTTACAAATTAAACATATGGCTTACACCGTGGTTAGTTTTTGTTGTTTCTGGTGCAGCAAAGGCAAACACATTTTACACCTTAGCCTGCCTTTAGAAACACAGAACTTTGGATTTCTATTCCCAAATGAAATTGGGGGGTAAGGGGGGTCTCCCCCAGATTTTTTTTAATATATTAAAATAGATTGTTTCCCGCATTCTGGTGACTCTACAATAGAAAAACACAAAAATCAGTAAGTCTGATCTTGATCCTGACCCTCTGGGAGATTTTTTTTACATTTGTAAAGTGAAATGCATCAATCTGGTGCACTTTGGGAGGAAAATTAAAAGGCTAAATCTGAGGAATTGTGTGAACAAATAATTTGGAGACACTGTGTTGGATGAATTAAAAGCTATTGAAGAAAGACCCATGGATTTTCCATAAAAATATTAATTTAAAATAAAATATTATGCAGGGTCCTCTGGGATGGGCTTGGTGCTCTTTTTCTTTTACGGGACATATTTTTCTGTAATATAATGAATGCATTTAAATGCAGTGAGAGGAACGAAGCAGAAGAACTCTGTTGTCCAGCTATCTTTTTTTCCACAAACGAGGCGTAAATAGGCTGTAGACTATACACAGTGCATGGGCAACGAATGGCAGCCCCATTTCCATCTTTTTTAAAATAAACTCACTAGACACTGTGCATGGACGTGAACGTGACGTGATCAGTTAACCTCGGATTACCTCCCAGACAAACTGATTCAATTATTAGGCTATTAACTATCTAGACCAAAACATTGTTTTCCACATTTTTTAGTATGATAAATTACATTTGCATAATGATGATAATATCAAACACACAAACATATAAAAAACAAAATAAATAATATTTTTTTTGGGGGGCCCCCCTGGCAGTCGAGGGCCCTAAGCAACCGCTTAGTTCGCTTATGCCTCGGGCCGGCTCTGGTTTTCTTTCATGTTACTCAGTGCATGAGTTGACGTGGTGAATCAATCAAGCCACCTAAGCCTATGATGATTGACCGTTGTGTTTGTTTTTATCGTATCTCTTCCATGACATAAACGGCACTTATGATCCGATCTTGAAGTGCTCGCAAAAGTTAATATGAATTTCAAACGGGTTATGCAAACTGAGCATATTACTTTTTCCTCACTGGGAGAGAATAAGTCCCTGCGCGCTTTTTGTGTGCTCCGACAGCACCGTGCACGTCTCCCGAGCAGGGCCGGCGGTAGCCAGGGGCCAGGGTGGGCCGTGCCCACCCAACCAAAAAATTTTTTTTTTTTTTTTAGGTGGAAGTCCAGATCCACTATCGGACGGACCTGTTCATTCGCTGTCCAAGAAAATGTCAAATAAAATTCAGACAATTAATTAATACTAAAGAATATACCATTACCATGCATTGCTTCTAATTGTATTATTGGGTGGGCAGGACAGCCTGCCTCCAAGTTACCCACCCGTTTATAGTGGTCACTGGTCAGCAGAGCAAGCCCGAGGCATAAGCGGAATGAGCGGTTGTTTAGGGTCCCGACTGCCAGGGGGGGCCCCCCAATTTTTTTTTTTTAGTTTTTTTTTTTTTTAGTTTGTTTGTTTGATATCAACATCATATTATGTAAATTTAAATTATCATACAATAAAAGGAATACAATATTTTGGTAGATAGTTATTAGCTTAATAATTGAATCAGTTCATCTGGGAGGTAATCCGAGGTTAACTGATCACATCACGTTCAAGTCCATGGCATGCACAGTGTGCATTGAGTTTATTTAAAAATATTTGAAAATGGGGCTGCCCTCAGTTGCCCATGCACTGTGTATACTGTAGTCTATAGCCTATTTCAGCCTCGTCTGTGGAAAAAAAGATAACTGGACAACAGAGTTATTCTGCTTCGTTCCTCTCACTGCATTTAAATTAATTCATTATATTACAGAAAAATATGTCCCGTAAAAGAAAAAGAGCACCAAGCCCATCACAGAGGACCCTGCATACTATTTTATTTCAAATGTATATTTCTATGGAAAATCCATGTGTCTTTCTTCAATAGCTTCTAATTCATCCGACCCAGTGTCTCCAAATTATATGTTCAAACAAAATTCCTCAGATTTAGCCTCTTAATTTTCCTCTCAAAGGGCACCAGATTCATGCATTTCACTTTAAAAAGGTAAAAAAAAATCTCGTGGCCTCGGCTGGCTACTATTTTCACCCAGCTGGACATCAGAGACAATTGTGGAAAGTAGTGTGTATAGTACATATAGCTCTGGACTACCACCCCAGTCCCAAAGCTTTCTCTTCAATCAGCTCAGGCTGCCTACAGTTAATACTGCGATTAAGAAAAATAGATAAAAAAAGATACATTATGTTGTATATAATGTATATTATATGTTATTCATAAACATTTTGGGAAAAAAACGTGCAAGAATCAAATCTCCCACACAGCAACACTCAAAGTTTATTTGCATATTGTGTTCTACACAATTCACAGTAAATGTGCCAAAAAGCAGACGCAGAGATCTTACAAGGGCAAAAAATTTCGGCTCGCGCGCTATGCGCGCGCTCGCATCTTCGTTCTCCCTGACAAGTGTGCCCACCTAAAATTTCTACAGGCCCACCCAAGTCTGACTTTCTAGAACTGGGCCTGCTCCCAAGGGGACTACTCAGCTGAATGTTGCGTCGCGCTGCCAGTATTTTCGGGTTGGACATCGCCCTTTCTTTTATCCAACAGTCCGCAATGAAACGGGCCGTGGGGTAATGCCTGGTCCCGCTTATCTATTATAAGTCCGTTGCGACTTCCACAGGGACACAGCGCACAGGTTGAATTTATGAATGAAAGTATGACAGTTGAGTTCTGTCACTATCGAAATTGTTACGTGTCATTTCGCATTTCTAAGTGTGCATACGGAAATGCTGTTGCTTTCTTAGTTAGTGAGTATACTGTGTATACCTGCGTATCACGTAGACTACACCACTGGGTTTACTTCAATCTTGCCTCAAGACATCTTAATCTAGAAAATATAGCAAGTAAAAGCGTGTCTTGTTTACTAGGAGCACTGGCGCCCCTAGAACATGTAGGGGCACACCTTAAATGGACCTGCAACGCATCTATTCACATTTCTCCCAATTTTAACTATGGGTGATAGTACAATATAGACTAATTAAAGAAGTAACCGGTAGAGTTTGGCAGATAATATGTTTAAATTTGTTAAAGGATACGGAGGTATTTATTTTAATTTGTTTATGCAAATTGTTCCGGGAGTCAGGGGCAGAGTTTATAGAGATTTTAGAGTTTATATAAGTACAAGTGAGAAATTGATGTCTATTCATTTACCAGTAAGGAAACGACCTGGAGGAAAAAATATCAAATAGAAATCCAGCATCTCCATGTTAAATTTGAATTTAACATGAACTCCACTAATCAGCTGTTTGTCTGTTTCAGTTTTACCTTTAGATGTCCGTAAAGTGATCGTTGGGGAAGAAGGGCAGCAGGAGTGGAGCCCCAGTCTGGACCAGGAGGACCCACCAGAGCCCCCACACATTAAAGAGGAACAGGAGGAACTCTGGACCAGTCAGGAGGGAGAGCAGCTTCAAGGGCTGGAGGAGGCTCATATCACCAAGTTCCTATTCACTCCTGTCCCTGTGAAGAGTGAAGATGATGAAGAGAAACCTCAGTCCTCACAGCTTCATCAAAGACAAACTGAGCAGATGGAAACAGGAGCTGATGGAGAGGACTGTGGAGGACCAGAAAGTCAGAAGTGTTTCGGTCCTCAGTCCTCACAGCTTCATCAACAAGACGAAACTGAAGACTCTTCTGACACTGAAGACAGTGATGATTGGTCTAAAGATATCAGAGAACCTCCGGCAGGTCCAAAGTCTCTGAACAATAATGAAGTCTCTAAAAGTGGTTTCAGATGTAATACCAATGAGAACCCACTCAGCTGCTCACTTTGTGGTAAAGCATTTAGACGGAAGAAATGTTTGAACCGACACATGGCTGTGCACACAGGGGAGAAAAGATTCAGCTGCTCTGTATGTGAGAGAAGTTTTAAACGGAATGAATATTTAACACGACACATGGCCGTGCATACAGACACAGGAGACAAACCTTTCCAGTGCTCAGTTTGTGAAAAAGCATTTACACAGAATGGCCATTTGAGACAACACATGTTCATCCATTCAGCTGAGAAAACGTTCAAGTGCTCTGTTTGTGGTAAAGGATTTAGACGGAAGCACCATTTGAGACAACACATGGCTGTACATATAGGGGACAGACCATTCATCTGCTCACTTTGTGGCAAGGGTTTTATTGCGAAGAGTAATTTAAAAGTGCATATGCTTGTCCACACAGGTGAGAGAGCATTCGGCTGCACGGTTTGTGATAAAAGATTTAAATATAAATCACACTTGACAGACCACATGCTCATCCACAGAGGGGTGAAACCATTCTGCTGCTCATTTTGTGGTAGAAGATTTCATCTGAAGAGACATTATATAGCACACGTGGCCGGACACACAGAGGAGAAAAGATTCTGCTGCAGAGTTTGTGACCAAAGATTTGCTTGGACTCATCAACTCACAAGCCACAAGCGTGTCTGTCCTCAGTCGTCACAGCTTCAACAAACTGAGGAGAACAGAGGCAGAGCCGGGAGCCAGCAGCTCAACTCAGCCGATGGACCAGAACCAGCCAAGAACTCCCTTGACATCGATTATGATTTTAATGAGACTGTTTCCGTTGTAACTATCTGAAAAATAATGAAATCCTCGTTAGCAATATGAAATATGATTCTGACAAAAAAATATTATTGTCATGTGCACAATAAGACACATGTTCTCAGTCAAAATATGCAATATACAAGTAAAATAGAAAAAAGCAGCCACAATACAGAACAAACAATGTACAAGGCAAATAGAAGAGCAGCAACTAGGTAAAAAAACACATTTAAGTTATAATAAAATAAAAGGGAATGGTGCAAATCCAAGAAAGTGTGCATGAGCAAAATGTTAAAATCATGAGGTAGAATAATTACAATAACAACATGTTGTTTAGGAGTCTGAGGGCAGTGGGGAAGAAAGAGTTCTTCTTCTTGACAGTGCCACATCACAGATTATGTATATTATGATGATTATCCATATGGTCATCTTTGACTTTGGTCATCTTTGACTTTGTTAGAAGTGTTTGGAGGACCTAGATGTGTTTGCCGTTTGTGTCTTTAATATTTACCTTGATTTAGTCTTCCTGGGGCCTTGTTTTTCTACATGTTTTACTGTCTACATTGGATTATTTTATAATTAAAATATCTTTATTTGTGATTTTTTTTAAGGCAAAAATCCTATTATTAGACTTTAAAAATAAAAGTGATTTGATTTAAAAACCAGAATAAGATTTTGTTTTGTACATTTCTGATCGGGAGTGACAGTCAAAGGATCTCAATACCAACGACTACTTCACCGTAGTAACATTCATACAAATAATTCAGGGGCTTTATTTTGTGATCCAGATTTAATTATATTTCAAACCAATGATCAATCCATTCTTGAACTCATCATTATGACATTAACATTCAGAACAAAGACAGCAGGTGAAATCCTGTTTTAAACAGGACTCTTATTGTGAAGGCCAGATGAGGCTAGCGGAGGTGGTGCTAGTGTTTCCGGCTAGCTTGTGTGGATGAAGCTGCTCTCCTGCTGCTTAAACTTCCCTGTGGAAATGTCCAGGTTTCAGGTGCTCAAAAGCTCCGGGTCTGAAGCGGAGCTGGACCGACAGGAGGTGCTTTCAATACCGGAGATGAAGCTGCAGAGAGCGGGTAGGTTTGTGGCTACTAGCCGTGCTAATACCCACACTAAACCACGTAGCCTATTTCTAGCCTCTCTTACACAGCTAATGAAAAGTTTAATGGTGCATTTAGCTAAACTAATCCTACAAATAAATGTGTCTGAAAAGGCCACGCTGCTACACGGACAAAGCTCGTTATGTTTACGTGTTGTTTGGTCGCGAAGTGCTTTGATTTCTTTTTCAGTGTGTAGGTTTAATCTACACAATCACAACAGGGCGCTCGTCCACGCATGCGTATATGTATCCCCATGTAGATCTTTACTGCAACAGGTTTAGGTCAGCATGCAATTTCCACAAAGCACCCACAGGCGTCACCAAACAACAGGCATTAAACAGATGCCTGTATTTGTAACATCTCATTTAATTAGTAACATCAGCATGATTCTTTTAACGCTCGTTGACACGAGAGACTCCAGTTCTTTATACCTACAAGCATACAACTACTACATCGTTTTTTTGTATAGGGGAGAACGGGGTAATGTGAGGCACTTTTTACATTTGCTTCCCTCTAAGGGAGATAAAATGATTTATCTGTCAAATTTACACATTTCCCATTAATTCAGGATGATTCCTAGAAAAGGGCATTAGCACAATTTATTCATGACAAAGGGCAGTGAAAATATGATTGTTTTTAAAAAAGTTGTCTTGTGTCTCAGTAAACTGAGACAGACCAGAGAAATCAAGGGGGTAAACTGATCCACGTACTACTCTGAAACTACCATAACAACTAGGGATGCACCGAATATTCGGCCACCGAAAAAGTTCGGAAGTTCGAAAAAATGGCAAAATAAGTCATTTTTAGTTTCGGCCCGAAACAGTTAAAAAGCCGAACAACATTACTGAAAATTTGGCGAACTAAATGACACAAAGGAAATATGTTTTTCAAAGAGCTGCACGCTTGTAAACCAGGAAATGGCAGTAAAGAGAGACGTAACTGTGTCTTTGTGAGCGCGCAGCAGGAGCAGTTTGGAGCATGCATGAAAATGTCAGAGTCCAGTGTGGGAGCATTTTTTCAAACTGGATGAAACACGGCGCAGACAGTGCAATGCTTTATGCAGCATAAAGTTAAAACGCTCATCCAAGAATGATGTTTAATCACCATAGAAACACAAAAGCCTTGCGCGAGCGAAGCAGCGATTCACCCTGTGAAACTCTGTGACAGTGTGACAGTTGGTAAAGGTGTCATTCACAGTGACACCTCGCCGGTGCGGGCCGCCGCCAAAAACTTTAGTTTGACAGTTAAAATGATAACCGGAGATATCCTGTCCGTTAGCGCTGTTGGGGGAAAAGGCTCCTACGGTCTGATTGCATTTCTGGAGCCTGAATACACAGAGCCATGTCGGCAAACTGACAGCGCCACTAAATATATGTCCAGCGAGCCGCCTCCCCCGCTAGTTTCAGTCTACAGACGAAAAAGCTACAATCACCTCCTAAGCATGGACATCGTTTAAAGCCTCTCATTGTTATGATCAGGGCTTTGATGCAAATTCTGAAGTCTGAACATTACAGTGGGAGCTGTGGCGCAGTTTTTTTTTAAAGCAACTCAACCTGCACTGCACTGCAAAAAATGAAAAAAAGCAATAAGTTGATCTTTTTGTAGATTCATCCTCATATAAGTCAAGGTAAAAATCAGTGAGTGGTTCACAAATTAATTTCAAGTAAAATATTAATTTAACTCTGAGATTTGAAGGTGTTTAATTATTTATTTAGGGTTGCTTTTTAGTTGTAGGCTATGTTTGAGGAGAACATTTGGGAGTTCATGTAGCCTATGCAATGTTGAAATAATTGAATAAATAATAAACAAAACTGCAAAAGCCTCTTTCGGTATTCGGTTTCGGTTTCGGCCAAGAATTTTCATTTCGGTGCATCCCTAATAACAACACATTTCGTAATTGTTAGAATCCTCACAGCTAGCTTGAAAACCAAATATTCCAAAAATAATGTCGGACAAGTAACAGAATCGTGGGGTTTGGTCAATTAAGATTTTTTTTTTCTAAACACTTGAAAGTAACTCTGATCAAATACACCATATCATTCATATTCAATCATAAACATTTAAATGACAGATGGAACCAGTTAGATTAAAACACAGTCTGGGGGTCAGAACACAGGACCCTTAGAGCCAGCTAGTGTCTGGGGGTCAGAGCAAAGAAAAATCAGAACCAGCTAGAACAGCCTGGGACTCAGAACACAGGACTAGACTCAGCTGTCATTTTCCATCTTTTGAGTCTTTGATTAATATTTTTCTGTATTTGTTTAATTGGGATCATTCATTGAGTAAAGACATATTACTAATGCCTCGTTTCCACCGAGTAGAGCGGGTCGGATCGGAGCGGTTCGGTCCGGGTAGTTTGGCTTTTCATTTGCAAAAAGTTGGGTAGGGTACGGTTTAAGCGCACCTAACCGCTCTGAGCCGCTCCGAATCTCAGTACTCCTCCGTAGGGGTACTAGCCGCCTGAAAGGGTGCCTAAAAGGCGGAGCGACACACTGCCGTCATTTGATTGGTCGAAAGAATCATTTCCGCCATGTGTAGTCATCTCGGCAAGAGTGAAGAGTCTTGTGTTTTGGCGAAAACTTGAGCACAGCACTGTTTAATTGTGTGGTGTTTTTCCTCATCAATAAATCAATCAGTTGGTTACACTGTGTCCCACTGCTAGTCATGTAGCTGCCGCAACCAGCACTGTTCGCTCACTGTCTCTATGAGTTGCACCGAGCCGTCTCCGTGCTCACAACAACACAGGGGGAATAAATAAAGAAGCGGCTGGTTTGACCAAGCAAAAACGAGAGACCGCTGGCTTGACCCACATTCTGGCGGCGGCTATCGCAGTCCAGCCTAAACCCCGCCCTACCAGTAAGGGTAGGGTCGGCGGTGGAAACGCCACCCAGATTCTTTAAAGTGAGCTGTCCCGCCCTGAGCCGCTCCGACCCAACCCGCTCTACTCGGTGGAAACGAGGCATTAGTGTTAAAGGTCACTCTCCTGTCCCCCACATACATACGTGCCAAACCATGCCCTTGCTGACACCCCTTCAACCATCAACCCCCACCTCCAGCCCACATTGTCTTTTGTCTTATTCAAACTAGTCTCCTTGCTACCTCAAATATAATGGATTCATTACAAGAGGGCACAGACACTGTCTCACTTTACCCCACAGCATTTGTCTCACTTTACCCCACTGACACAATTTGAGAAAAAACTACCTCTCTCATGCAAATCAGGCTAATCTTCAGTTATCAGCATCACATGGTTTCATATGTTGGTAGTTCAGCAACATGTATGATAGAAGTTTTTCTACCTGAATCAATTTGCTTTGGCACAACAATCGATTCAGTTGACAGCAAGAAAATTTACTTTTACATGCAAAAAAGACATTTTTGTGAAAAAAAACATGCTTACAACATCACCATGAGGTCCTATCTTTCATGGCCAAGGGGAAATGAGAGGGGCTTGAAAACATATATCTCACATGACCAAAAATGTGTTCCATTGCCAGAGACCTCAGGTTACTGGGAGGATCCAGAGACCTCATGGTTACTGGGCAGACCCTTTCCTAGAGTGAGGGGACCTTCACTTCCCTTTTTCAGATTTCTTCTGCTCCCGAACTATCGTCATTCTACCAGCCTTTAAAAATCTACTATGGTCCACCTCTAATATCTTCTAGGTCTTGTCTACACAGAACATTTTATTTTGTTTTGTTTTCATTTAAAATGTATTCATAATGGGGAGATCAATTGAGGGGTGACCCTCATTCACAATGATGTTGAGTCAAACAAATGTAAAGCAAAAACCACAATACATAACACAATATACAATTAAAATACATCACATACACAACAACTGACAATGAAACAAAACAATTGAAACATGTTGACAGTGATGTAGAATGGCTGCAATTAAAATGAAATGGGTGAAAGTACAATATAGCCTAATTAAAACAGTTACCGGTAGAGTTCGGCAGATTTAAGGTAATATGTTTACATTTTTTAAAGGATATGGAGGCATTTATTTTAATTTGTTTGGGGCAGAGTTTAATGAGATTTTAGAGTCTATATAAGTACAAGTGTGAAATTGATATCTGTTCATTTACCAAACAACAGCACCTGAAGGAAAAAATATCAAATAGAAATCCAATATCTCCATGTTGAGTTTCAATTTAAAATGAACTCCACTAATCAGCTGTTTGTCTGTTTCAGTTTTACCTTCAGATGTCCGTAAAGTGATCGTTGGGGAAGAAGGGCAGCAGGAGTGGAGTCCCAGTCTGGACCAGGAGGACCCACCAGAGCCCCCACACATTAAAGAGGAACAGGAGGAACTCTGGACCAGTCAGGAGGGAGAGCAGCTTCAAGGGCTGGAGGAGGCTCATATCACCAAGTTCCTATTCACTCCTGTCCCTGTGAAGAGTGAAGATGATGAAGAGAAACCTCAGTCCTCACAGCTTCATCAACAAGTCAAGACTGAAGACTCTTCTGACACTGAAGACAGTGATGATTGGTCTAAAGATATCAGAGAACCTCCGCCAGTTCCAAAATCTCTGAAAATGAATGAAGTCTCTAAAAGTGGTGTCAGATGTAATACCAATGAGAACCCACTCAGCTGCTCTCTTTCTGGTACAGCACTTAAAGGAAGGAAATATTTGAAAAGACGCATGGCTGTCCACACAGGGGAGAAAAGATTCAGCTGTTCTGTATGTGAGAAAAGTTTTACACGGAATGAATATTTAACACAACACATGGCTGTGCATACAGGAGACAAACCTTTCAAGTGCTCAGTTTGTGAAAAAGCATTTACACAGAATGGCCATTTGACACAACACATGTTTGTCCATTCAGCTGAGAAAACGTTCAAGTGCTCAGTTTGTGGTAAAGGATTTACACAGAAGCCAGGTTTGACACGACATATGGCTGTCCATTCAGAGGAGAAAAGATTCAGCTGTTCTGTATGTGGTAAAAGTTTTAAACAAAAACAAGATATGAAGGTACACCTAGCCATCCACACAGGAGACAAACCTTTTCAGTGCTCAGTTTGTGAAAAAGCATTTACACGGAAGGCATATTTGACTTTTCACATGGCTCTGCATACCGCCGAAAAATCTTTCAAGTGCTCTGTTTGTGGTAAAGGATTTACACAGAAGGCAGGTTTGACACAACACATGGCTGTGCATACAGGGGACAGACCATTCATGTGCTCACTTTGTGGCAAGGGTTTTTTTGCGAAGAGTAATTTAACAGGACATATGCTTGTCCACACAGGTGAGAGAGCATTCGGCTGCACGGTTTGTGATAAAAGATTTAAACATAAATCACACTTGACAGACCACATGCTCATCCACAGAGGGGTGAAACCATTCTGCTGCTTATTTTGTGGTAGAAGATTTCATCTGAAGAGACACCTGCGAGCACACGTTGGCCGGACACACACAGGAGAAAAGATTCTTCTGCAGAGTTTGTGACCAAAGATTTGCTTGGACTCATCAACTCACAAGCCACAAGCGTGTCTGTCCTCAGTCCTCACAGCTTCAACAAACTGAGGAGAACAGAGGCAGAGCTGGGAGCCAGCAGCTCAACTCAGCAGATGGACCAGAACCAGCCAGGAACTCCCTTGACATTGATTATGATTTTAATGAGACTGTTTCCGTTGTAACTATCTGAAAAATAATGAAATCCTCGTTAGCAATATGAAATATGATTCTGACAAAAAAATATTATTGTCATGTGCACAATAAGACACATGTTCTCAGTCAAACATGAAAATATGCAATATACAAGTAAAATAGAAAAAAAGCAGCAACAATACAGAATAAACAATGTACAAGGCAAATAGAAGAGCAGCAACTAGGTAAAACAACACATTTAAGTTATAATAAAATAAAAGGGAATGGTGCAAATCCAAGAAAGTGTGCATGAGCAAAATGTTAAAATATAAACAGTGGTGGCAGTCCTGAGGTAGAATAATAACATTAATAACAGACTCCTATCTGTTGTTTGGGAGCCTGAGGGCAGTGGGGAAGAAAGAGTTCTTTAGTCTGGCTGTTTTGGATTTATTAACTCTTGACAGTGCCAAATCACAGAGTATGTATATTATGAATTATGATAATTATCTATATGATTATCTTTGACTTTGTTCGAAGTGTTTGGTGGACCTGGCTGGGTGTGTTTGCCGTTTGTGTTTTTAATATTTAACTTAGATTTGAATCTTCCTGGGGCCTTGTTTTTTTTTTCCTGGATTATTTTATCATTAAAATATCTTTGTAAACACCAGAATAATATTTTGTTTTCTACATTTCTGATCGGGAGTGAGAGTCAAAGGATCTCATTACCAAGGACTACTTCACTGTAGTAACATTCATACAAATAATTCAGGGGCTTTATTTTGTGATCCAGTTTTAATTGTATTTCAAAATGTAAAGCCAATGATCAATCCATTCTTGAACTCATCATTATGACATTTACATTCAGAACAAAGACAGCCGGTAAAATCCTGTTTAAAACACTCTTATTGTGAAGGCCAGATGAGGGTAGCGGAGGTGGTGCTAGTGTTTCTGGGTCTCGGCTAACACAGTTAGCTTGTGTGGATGAAGCTGCTCTCCTGCTGCTTAAACTCTGGTTCTCTGTGGGAATGTCCAGGTTTCAGGAGCTCAAAAGTTCCGGGTCTGAAGCGGAGCTGGACCGACAGGAGGTGCTTTCAATACCGGAGATGAAGCTGCAGAGAGCGGGTAGGTGTGTGGCTACTAGCCGTGCTAACACCCACACTAAACCACGTAGCCTATTTCTAGCCTCTCTTATACAGCTAATGAAAAGTTTAATGATGCATTTAGCTAAACTACTCTTACAAATAAATGTGTCTGAAAAGGCCACGCTGCAACACGGACAAACCTCGTTATGTTTACGTGTTGTTTGGTCGCCAAGTGCTTTGATTTTTGTTACAGTGTGTAGGTTTAATCAAAACTATCGCAATTGGGCGCTCGTCCACGCATGCGTATCCCCATGTAGATCTTTTCTCCAACAGGTTTAGGGTCAGCATGCAATTTCCACAAAAGCACCAACAGGCGTCACCAAACAACAGGCATTAAACAGATGCCTGTACCTGTAACATCTCATTTAATTTAATTAATTAGAAACCTTTTAACGCTCGTTGACACGCGAGACTCCGGTTCTTTATAACTACTAGCAACTACTACATCGTTTTTTTCTAATACAGCATTGTTTTAGTAACTAATACATAGATCATGCATTACCAACTACATAGGTTTTCTTTAAAAATATAAAAAATCTATGTAGTAGTTACTAAAGATAAAATTGAACCCTATGTAGTAGGTAATGCATATGTAGTAGTTGCTTAAATGTTGTGTTCCCTATTGTAAAGTGTTACCAATACATGAAATTAACACACATGCAAATATCAAAGAGCACACAAAACTCTCACAAAAAAAAAATACTGACCACTTTGCGACTGTGGCTCAGGTGGTTAAGCGGGTTGGCCAACGATCCTAGGGCTGGTGGTTCGATCCCCGCCCGGCCATCTGTGTCATGGTTGTTGTGTCCCTGGGCAAGACACTTCACCCACCTTGCCTCGTGTGAATGTGTATGATTGCTGTATGTTTGAGGTGGTGGTCGGAGGGGCCGATGGCGCGGAATGGCAGCCACGCTTCCGTCAGTCTGCCCCAGGGCAACTCTGTGGCTACTATCGTAGTTTACCACCACCGGTATGACTGTGTGTGAATGAGTGGAACCTGGAACCATGTAAAGGGCTTTTGGTGCCTTGAAAAGTGCTATATAAATCCAATCCATAATTATTTGCCTGCTTGTAAAGCAATGGGGGTTTACTCAGTGGTGTAGTCTAGTTTTTTTGTAGTGGGTGTATACTGTGATGATTCCCTCCTAGCCTCTTCTTGAATGTGCAGCATAGCATTTACAAATTAAACATATGGCTTACACCGTGGTTAGTTTACAATTTTGTTGTTTCTGCATTAGGTGCAGCAAAGGCAAACACATTTTACACCTTAGCCTGCCTTTAGAAACACAGAACTTTGGATTTCTATTCCCAAATGAAATTGTGGGGTAAGGGGTGTCTCCCACAGATTTTTTATATATATTAAAATAGATTGTTTCCCGCATTCTGGTGACTCTACAATAGAAAAACACAAAAATCAGTAAGTCTGTTCTTGATCCTGACCCTCCTAGGGGAGATTTTTCTTTACCTTTTTTAAAGTGAAATGCATCAATCTGGTGCACTTTGGGAGGAAAATTAAAAGGCTAAATCTGAGGAATTGTGTGAACAAATAATTTGGAGACACTGTGTTGGATGAATTAAAAGCTATTGAAGAAAGACACATGGATTTTCCATAAAAATATTAATTTAAAATAAAATATTATGCAGGGTCCTCTGGGATGGGCTTGGTGATCTTTTTCTTTTATGGGACATATTTCTCTGTAATATAATGAATGCATTTAAATGCAGTGAGAGGAACGAAGCAGAAGAACTCTGTTGTCCAGCTATCTTTTTTTCCACAAACGAGGCGTAAATAGGCTGTAGACTATACACAGTGCATGGGCAACGAATGGCAGCCCCATTTCCATCTTTTTTTTAAATAAACTCAATAGACACTGTGCATGGACGTGAACGTGACGTGATCAGTTAACCTTGGATTACCTCCCAGACAAACTGATTCAATTATTAGGCTATTAACTATCTAGACCAAAACATTGTATTCCACATTTCTTTGTATGATAAATTACATTTGCATAATGATGTTAATATCAAACACACAAACATAAAAAAACTAAATAAATAATCAATTTTTTGGGGGCCCCCTGGCGGTCGAGGGCCCTAAGCAACCACTTGGTTCGCTTATGCCTCGGGCCGTGGGGTAATGCCTGGTCCCGCTTATCAATTATAAGTCTGTTGCGACTTCCACAGGGACACAGCGCACAGGTTGAATTTATGAATGAAAGTATGACAGTTGAGTTCTGTCACTATCGAAATTGTTACGTGTCATTTCGCATTTCTAAGTGTGCATACGGAAATGCTGTTGCTTTCTTAGTTAGTGAGTATACTGTGTATACCTGCGTATCACGTAGACTACACCACTGGGTTTACTTCAATCTTGCCTCAAGACATCTTAATCTAGAAAATATAGCAAGTAAAAGCGTGTCTTGTTTACTGGGAGCACTGGCGCCCCTAGAAAATGTAGGGGCACACCTTAATCACCTTAGTCAGTTAAACTGGGAAGATACCAATCTGAATTCTTAACTGTTACAAATGGTGTCCCACAGGGCTCAATTTTAGGTCCAGTTCTTTTCACAAGTTATATAAATAACATTGTTTCATCGCTAAAAAACTGTCACGCCCATCTATATGCTGATGACACAGTACTGTATTGCATTTCCGATTCGGTGCACCAATCTATTGAGAACCTACAAAGCTCTTTTAATACTCTGCAGGACTGTCTAGTAGACCTCAGGCTTGTTCTTAATACAGACAAAACCAAATATATGTGTTTCTCCAGAGCAAGAACTACACATTTTAATGATTTTAATGTTTTTACAAAGAATGGATTTTTAATTGAAAGAGTCACAGAGTACAAATATCTCGGCATCTGGTTAGATGATAAACTCACTTTTAATTTCCATATAAAAAATCTTGTTTGTCGACTACGACAAAAAATTGGCTATTTTTATAGGAACAAAACCACCTTCCCTTTATTTAGTAGGAAAAGGATTATTGAAGCAGTTTTTATGTCTGTCCTTGATTACGGTGATGTGGTTTACCGGCATGCATCTCATTCATGTCTTAAACTCCTGGACTCTGTTTTTCACTCTGCTTTAAGGTTCATCACAGGAGATGCTTATGACACACACCATTGTCTTTTATATGAAAAGGTTGGGTGGTACTCCCTTAAAGAGGGACGTGATGCACATTGGCATATTTTTATTTACAAAGCCTTGACCGGGAAGCTTCCTCGTTATTTAACAGAAATGTTGCAAATTTCAGATGGGCTTTATCAGACCCGCTCCACTGACATGCTCATGCTTTATGTCCCACAAGCCCAGTCTGAGCTGGGGAAGACAGCTTTTAGCTTCAGTGCCCCCGACTCCTGGAACAACTTACAGCAACAAATTAAACTAAATACCTTCATATCCTTTAATCAATTTAAACAAACTATCTTAAATCTGCCAAACTCTACCTGTAACTGTTTTAATTAGGCTATATTGTACTTTCACCCATTTAATTTCATTTTAATTGCTGCCACTCTTCACCACTATGTAAATGTTTCAATTGTTTTTTTGCTTTTTGTTTTTTTCTTCTCTTCACCTGTTGTTGTGTATTTGATGTATTTGCATTGAATATTGTGTATGCATTGTTGTTTTTCCTTGGAATTTGTTTGAACTCGACACCATTGAAAATGAGGGTCACCCCTCAATTGGTCTCTCGAGGATGAATAAAAGTTAAATAAATAAATAAAATAAAAATAAATGGACCTGCAACGCATCTATGGCGCTTTTCCACCGCATGGTATCAGCTCGACTCAACTCGACTCGACTCGCATTTTTGGCTTTTCCACCGCAATTTCATGGTACCTGGTACCACGTAGCGGCTGCTTTTTTGGTATCGCCTCGCTCTAGGGTCCAAGCGAGCTGAGCCGATGCTAAAAGGTGACGTCGGCAGACGGCCGGCCACTGATTGGCCAGAGACTATTGTCTGGCCAATCAGTGGCCAGAGACTACCGGCTTCATTCTGTTGTTTATTCTCCCCAACTCTCCGGGACTTTTGAGTGTATTTACTAGGGCTGGCCCGAATACCATTTTTCAGGCTCCGAATATTCGTTGGTTTTTCCAAGCGAATATCCGGATATTCGGTCCAGAAAAACACACCATCAAAAACAACATTAATAAAAAAAAAAAAATTAAAAAAAACGTTAATAATCCCTATATACTCCCTGGAACCAATATCAGACAATATCTGCATGTTATTTTGTTGAAGATTTAATAGCTTTTGAACGTTAATTAATAGGCCTAAGTAAGTTGGAGTTTCTTACTTTTTTCCCTTGGACGCGAACAGCTGTCCAAATCAGCTGTCCTCTCTGCGATCTCAGCCCTTACGTAACGGGAGCTTTTCAATTCATCCTGGAATGTGCATCTTTGTTTTCAGGGAATTTGTTCAATAAATCCATAACAAGTACCGAATTATTGATTGTCTTATGTGTCCATATTATATCCATTATATTGACCGGGTATTGCCAAGGCGTTCACGCTCTGCAGCAAGCCAGTCACAGTTTATGGGTGCGGTGCTGTACGTAAACATACAGCTAAGCTAAGGTTAGCATTTAGCTAAGCATTACTTTTCCTCCCGAGATCCCGCTAATGTTGTGTTATAAAGTTAATGGAAACTATCTATTCTTCCTCCACCTCTCTCGCTTCTCTGCTTGGTGTCGCTTATAGTTTGCATCCCTCGCTCTGGTAACGTCACGTAGCATACAGCTGGTGTATCACCGGCTTTGAAAAGGTCAGCAGCCAACTAGGTCAAAGTTCAAAGGTGGTTCTGCCGTTCCAAATGGATCCAGTAGATGGCACCATTGTATAATGCGAGACCTACTGGACAATGAAGTCGCCCAGTTACAAGCACACCTTTCATTACATTTTCTCAATTAAAAAAAAAAAAAAAACGAAGCTCCGAATACTAATTTAAGCTCCGAATACTAATTTTCCGAACGAGTATTCGAATATTCGAATAATTCGGGCCAGCCCTAGTATTTACGCCGCGTGCAGCCTTCTCTGGCTCTCTTTCATTTGATTTGCATCACAGATCCGAATTTATTTTCCATATATTCGCTAAGCTCACCCAGTGTTGGTTGTTGGGGAAGTTACTTACATACGAGAGGAGACATGTAGGGCAGCTAGCAGCTAGGCTAAATAGTAGCCAGCTGGGACAGACATGATAGCGAGCGATTACATTACAAGCCTCGGACTGAACTGATTACCTCAATAAAATATTCAGGCTGAGACACGGCTTGCATTTGAAAACACCTATCCTGAAACAAGCACTAAACAGTCAACTTTATCATGCCCGTGTTTACGTGCATAGGGATGTACGTGACGCATCCCTACAGCTGACTGTGTGGCAGAGTCACACATCGGGACAACAACCATCCCTTTTAATGGCCCGTAGCAATATTCTTCTACTTCTTTTAGCAAACAGATACAAGGGGGGTATTTCTTAAACATTTTTCATCCGTGTTTTTGGCGGTTGGTTCAGTTAATAATGCAACAACTGCTCGTAATTTCTGCTTTGCTACTTTGCTCCGGAGTAGGCTTTCAGCCCCTTACGACGACCCCGCCCACGTTCAGCAGGTACTATTTGCGGTGGAAAACAACCCGTGCTGCTACCAAACCAAGTTGAGTCGAGTTGAGTCGAGTCGAGCTACATGTGCGGTGGAAAAGCGCCACTATTCACATTTTTCCCAATTTTAATTATGGGTGATAGTACAATATAGCCTAATCAAAGAAGTAACCGGTAGAGTTTGGCAGATTTAGGATAATGTGTTAAAGGATATGGAGGTATTTATTTTAATTTGATTCTGCAAATTGTTCCAGGAGTCAGGGGCAGAGTTTATAGAGATTTTAGAGTCTATATACTCAACAAAAATATAAACGCAACACTTTTGTCTTTGCTCCCATTTTTCATGAGATGGACTTAAAGATCTAAAATTCATTCCAGATACACAATATTACCATTTCTCTCAAACATTGTTCACAAATCTGTCTAAATGTGTGATAGTGAGCACTTCTGCGTTGCTGAGATAATCCATCCCACCTCACAGGTGTGCCACATCAAGATGCTGATCTGACATCATGATTAGTGCACAGGTGTGCCTTAGACTGTCCACAATAAAAGGCCACCCCGAAATGTGCAGTTTTGGCTCACAGCAAAATGCCACAGATGCCACAAGCATTGAGGGAGCGTGCGATTGGCATGCTGACAGCAGGAATGTCAACCAGATCTGTTGCTCGTGCATTGAATGTTCATTTCTCCACCATAAGCCGTCTCCAAAGGCGTTTCAGAGAATATGGCAGTACATCCAACTGGCCTCACAACTGCAGACCACGTGTAACCACACCAGCCCAGGACCTCCACATCCAGCAGGTTCACCTCCAAGATCGTCTGAGACCAGCCACTGAGACAGCTGCTGAAACAATTGGTTTGCATAACCAAACAATTTCTGCACAAACTGTCAGAAACCGTCTCAAGGAAGCTCAACTGCATGCTCGTCGGGGTCTTGACCTGACTCCAGCTCGTCGCCGTAACAGACTTGAGTGGGCAAATGCTCACATTAGATGGCGTCTGGCACGTTGGAGAGGTGTCCTCTTCACAGATGAATCTTGGTTTACATTGTTCAGGGCAGATGGCAGACAGCGTGTGTGGCGTCGTGTGGGTGAGCGCTTTGCTGATGTCAATGTTGTGGATCGAGTGGCCCATGGTGGTGGTGGGGTTATGGTATGGGCAGGCATCTGTTATGGACAAAGAACACTGGTGCATTTTATTGATGGCATTTTGAATGAACAGAGATACCGTGATGAGATCGTGAGGCCCATTGTTGTGCCATACATCCATGAACATCACCTCACGTTTCAGCAAGATAATGCACGGCCCCATGTTGCAAGGATCTGTACACAATTCTTGGAAGCTGAAAATGTCCCAGTTCTTGCATGGCCAGCATACTCACCGGACATTTCACCCATTGAGCATGTTTGGGATGTGCTTGACCGGCGTATACGACAGCGTGCACCACTTCCCACTAATATCCAGCAACTTCGCACAGCCATTGAAGAGGAGTGGACCAACATTCCACAGGCCACAATTGACAATCTGATAAACTCTATGCGAAGAAGATGTGTTGCACTGCATGAGGCAAATGGTGGTCACACCAGATACTGACTGGTTCTGAGTCCCCAGACCCCCAATAAAGCAAACAAATGCACATTTCAGAGTGGCCTTTTATTGTGGACAGTCTAAGGCACACCTGTGCACTAATCATGATGTCAGATCAGCATCTTGATGTGGCACACCTGTGAGGTGGGATGGATTATCTCAGCAAAGCAGAAGTGCTCACTATCACACATTTAGACAGATTTGTGAACAATGTTTGAGAGAAATGGTAATATTGTGTATCTGGAATGAATTTTAGATCTTTAAGTCCATCTCATGAAAAATGGGAGCAAAAACAAAAGTGTTGCGTTTATATTTTTGTTGAGTGTAAGTACAAGTGTGAAATTGATGTCTGTTCATTTACCAGTAAGCAAACAACAGCACCTGGAGGAAAAAATATCAAATAGAAATCCAGCATATCCATGTTAAGTTTGAATTTAACAATAACTCCACTAATCAACTGTTTATCTGTTTCAGTTTTACCTTCAGATGTCCGTAAAGTGATTGTTGGGGAAGAAGGGCAGCAGGAGTGGAGCCCCAGTCTGGACCAGGAGGACCCACCAGAGCCCTCACACATTAAAGAGGAACAGGAAGAACTCTGGACCAGTCAGGAGGGAGAGCAGCTTCAAGGGCTGGAGGAGGCTGATATCACCAAGTTCCTATTCACTCCTGTCCCTGTGAAGAGTGAAGATGATGAAGAGAAACCTCAGTCCTCACAGCTTCATCAACAAGTCAAGACTGAAGACTCTTCTGACACTGAAAACAGTGATGATTGGTCTAAAGATATCAGAGAACCTCCGGCAGGTCCAAGGTCTCTGAAAATGAATGAAGTCTCTAAAAGTGGTGTCAGATGTAATACCAATGAGAACCCACTCAGCTGCTCACTTTGTGGTAAAGCATTTAGACGGAAGAAATGTTTGAAACGACACATGGCTGTGCACACAGGGGAGAAAAGATTCAGCTGTTCTTTATGTGAGAGAAGTTTTAAACGGAATGAATATTTAACACGACACATGGCCGTGCATATAGGAGACAGACCTTTCAAGTGCTCAGTTTGTGAAAAAGCATTTACACAGAATGGCCATTTGACACAACACATGTTCGTCCATTCAGCTGAGAAAACGTTCAAGTGCTCAGTTTGTGGTAAAACATTTACGCAGAAGCCACAATTGACACGACACATGGGCATCCACTCAGCTGAGAAACTTTTCCAGTGCTCAGTTTGTGAAAAAGCATTTACACAGAATTGCCATTTGATACAACACATGTTCATCCATTCAGCTGAGAAACTTTTCCAGTGCTCAGTTTGTGGTAAAGGATTTACACAGAAGGCGGGTTTGACACAACACATGGCTGTGCATACAGGGGACAGACCTTTCCAGTGCTCGGTTTGTGAAAAAGCATTTACAGAGAAGAGAACTTTGACACAACACATGTTCGTCCATTCAGCTGAGAAACTTTTCCGGTGCTCAGTTTGTGGTAAAGGATTTACACAGAAGGCAGGTTTGACACACCACAAGACCATCCACACAGGGGAGAAAACATTCAGCTGCAGCGATTGTGACCAAAGATTCACTTGTGATAAACAACTGAGAAGACACAAGCTTGTCTGTCCTCAGTCCTCACAGCTTCATCAAACTGAGCAGAACAGAGAGGCAGAGCCTGGAGCCAGCAGCTCAACTGAACAGATGGAAACATGAGCTGATTGAGAGGACTATGGAGGACCAGAACTATCCGGATTCAGAATTAGGACCTGAGACGGAAGACTCCTGTGGGACTGAAGACAGTACTGATTGGTCTAAGGAGACCAGAGAGAAACAATCAGATTTAAAGTCTCTTAAAAATAAAGTCTCTAATACTGGAGAAAAATCATTCAGCTCTTCTGAGTGCGGTAAAGGATTTAGTTTAAATAGGAATATCGACAGACACATGAGAATTCACACAGTAGAGAAACCCTTCACTTGGTCGAGTCAGCTGTTCATATTGTGGTAAAACATTTATACGGAAGGAAGATACAGTACGACCCACACATGGTGGTCCACACAGAGAAAAGATTGATCTGCAACCCTAACCCGTTAGCCCTCACTTCGCCTCGGAGGTAAACGTCAGCTTCATGGGCGTATCTCCCTCCCCCCCGATGTCACATCATCAGGCCTGAATACGTTTGTATCAAATTATGTTTTTGTAATTATTTTTATTTTTTTTCTATGTGTATTCGTGTTCGCAAACGTTTAATTGAGGACGCAACATAACGTTCGCCAGCGTTTGGTGTGGACGCAACATAAAACTGCCAGCTCAAGAGTTAATGTTTTTTTTGTTGAACGTAATTGCAAGTCATTCTGCCTGAAATGCAAGGCGTCATAAGCATTCATAGTAAGAGAAAAACGCTATTGTAAATTGTTATATTTTTGTTTGTGGACTTGGTTGAACTGAGAGTATGTGTGTGATACAGTGCACATTGTTGAAAATGACTGGCCTGTGGTCTTAGTAGTACTGTAGGAGTCCATTTCTGTCATTATCATGTTGGTTGTGTGACATTTACAGTAAGTCTGGCTGTACAGAGGTGTGTGTGTGTGAGAGAGGAAGGGATGGGGGGATAATCATGTGTACCCGTGTGTATGATGTGACTCTTTGCAGTCACACAGTAAAGTAACATTTCTTTATATTTCTGTCTGATTTCTTTTTTTAATTGTAAATGTTTAATATTCTATTCTTGAAGTAGTTTTGTTTTTATTGTTTGAACCAACAGACTACAACATAATGTGTTTGTAGTGTGGTGCCTGAAAATTCTAGCCTGGTCCAACCAGACCATCGTACTTCATTTCATTTGTACAGAAGGTCTGGAACTGCTCTATTGGCAAACGTTCACTCACTTGGAGGCGGGTTTCTGTTGAAGTTTAAAACTATTGGATCTGCCCAGTGCCACTCTGGATCAGCCAACCAATCGCATAACGTTTGGTCGTGACGTATGTTAATAGTGGTGGCAGTCCTGAGGTAGAATAATAACAGTAACAACAGACTCCTATCTGTTGTTTGGGAGCCTGAGGGCAGTGGGAAGAACGAGTTCTTTAGTCTGGTTCTTTGCCAGCAGCTCAACTCACCTAATGGACCAGAACGGTGCAAATCCAAGAAAGTGTGCATGAGCAAAATGTTAAAATATAAACAGTGGTGGTTCCTGAGGTAGAATAATAACAATAACAACATAATCCTATCTGTTGTTAAAGATCTCCTATTATACTACTTTTCTGGTCTTAATTTTTCTTTAATGACTCCTATAGAGCAACCTGACACAAATCACAGCACAAAAAACCATGTAGATTTTCGGGAACTCTTCCTTTCATCTGGGTGCATTCAGCAGTCTCTGTCCACACTCAGCTTTGTGCTTCTCCGCCCCCTGGGCCCCCTCCTGCAAACCCCACTTTGTTGTGATTAGTTACTTCCTTATAATAATAGACTCATATCTGTTGTTTAGGAGTCTGAGGGCAGTGGGGAAGAAAGAGTTCTTTAGTCTGGTTCTTTTGGACTTATTAACTCTTGACAGTGCCAAATCACAGATTATGTATAGGGAAGAGTGGCCTAAGATGTGCAACTTTTCGCTCAAAGTGACTTTAAAGTAAGGCCTTGATAGTAAAGTCTCCAACTCAAATATGTACATATATTTCAGGGTGTTGTGCATCCTTGGCAATAAAAACTTTGGATCTGGAATAAACTGTTGAAGAAATATAGCTTTCGGAAAAAAAGTTGTCTTGTTGCACAACTTGCCCCCGGTGTGGTGTAAGTTGTGCGGTTGGAGAGAATACCATGGGGTAAATTGTGCCATTGCTATATATCTCATAAACTGTAATGCAAGACAAATCCATTAGACAATTACTTATTTAAGGTGTATTTAAAGTAAATAGTTGACAAAGATTGAAGGACAATGTTCTTAAACAAGGCCTAGCAGATCTAATGGTTTTACCTGCAAAGCTCACAATGACAAAGTCACCATCATCATCTTACTGGCCATCTGAACTCTCATCAGTGGTGTCGTTAAGTGGAATTGAGATGTCACTCTCTTCTGAGCTACTGTAGACAATCACTTTCTTTTGGTGACCAGCGTATACAGCCATGCCACTGGCACAACTCTCAGAAATGTACTTTGCACTAGTTGCTCCGTGCTTGTGGAACCAACTGCCACCTGACAAATGTGATTCCCTCTACATTTCTGCCTTTAAATCAAGGCTCAAAACCCATATGTACACCCTGGTGTTTCCTCCCCATTAACTATCTTACCTCTGTACTACTATCTGTGTTTATGTGGAAGTATGGGCTTTACGTCTTTTATTTTGGTTATTGTTATTTTACCTTCATTGTTTACCTACTGAATGCACTATGTACAGCACTTTGAACAGTGCAAAATGTCATACATGTGATTTTATAAATACATTTTACTTACTTACTTACTTACTTACTTATAACTCACCTTGGCCCTTTGGCACAAATCACCCCAATCCCAGAAATTTGGATAATAAGCATGATGCAGCAGTTTAGGGCTGACATTGTGCTAACTGTATAGACTCAAAATGTAGCATACTAAAGCACTAAAACGTGTCAAATGTTTTCAAACTTGTCTATAAGTGTTCAGACACAATAATCAAAAAACCTTGATCATGGAAATTTTACTTTGAAAGGCAAAACACAGTTTTTTTTTAGCTTAAATGTGCTTATATCTTATTCCTTGTGTCTCCCTTCTTTACAGGATGAGTCAAATGGATGGCTCTTCTTAAATATGTGGTCACATTTCCAATTTCTTCCACGGTTTTCTAGAAACAAGGAGTGGCACAACTTCCAAAATGCACAACTGAGGCCACTCTCCCCTATTATGAATTATAATAGTTATCTATATGATTATCTTTGACTTTGTTCGAAGTGTTTGGAGGACCTGGGTGTGTTTGCCGTTTGTGTCTTTAATATTTACCGTGATGTGAGTCTTCCTGGGGCCGTGTTTTTCTACATGTTTTACTGTCTACATTGGATTATTCTATAATTAAAAGATCTTTATTTGTGATTTTTTTAAGGCAAAAATCATATTATTGGACTTTAAAAATAAAAGTGATTTGATTGAAGCACCAGAATAAGATTTTGTTTTGTACATTTCTGATCGGGAGTGAGAGTCAAAGGATCTCAATACCAGCGACTACTTCACCGTAACAATAATAATTCAGGGGCTTTATTTTGTGATCCAGTTTAAATTACATTTCAAAATTCCAAACCAACGATCAATCCAGCCTGTCATTATGACAATTACATTCAGAACAAAGACAGCCGGTAAAATCCTGTTTAAACACTCTTATTGTGAAGGCCAGATGAGGGTAGCCGAGGTGGTGCTAGTGTTTCCGGGTCTCGGCTAACACAGTTAGCTTGTGTGGATGAAGCTGCTCTCCTGCTGCTTAAACTCTGGTTCTCTGTGGAAATGTCCATGTTTCAGAAGCTCAAAAGCTCCGGGTCTGAAGCGGAGCTGGACCGACAGGAGGTGCTTTCAATACCGGAGATGAAGCTGCAGAGAGCGGGTAGGTTTGTGGATACTAGCCGTGCTAACACCCACACTAAACCACGTAGCCTATTTCTAGCCTCTCAGCTAATGAAAAGTTTAATGATGCATATAGCTAAACTACTCTTACAAATAAATGTGTCTGAAAAGGCCACGCTGCTACACGGATAAACCTCGTCATGTTTACTTGTTGTTTGGTCGCGAAGTGCTTTGATTTTTTGATTCAGTCCCTGCGTTCCAATACCCGTTCAACATGACCTCGTTCACTTGCTCTAGGCACTTGCCCTCGGGGGAATCCCCGCCGCCATCTTAAGTGTCGTTCCAATTGTCTGGAAACTGAACTGAACTTCGTGATATAGACCCTCGGAGGGCTGAGTGATCAAGTAAACATCCATGGTCACTCCGAGGTGGATATCACCCACAGTGCATTGCAGTTCTTCTTCTTCTTCTTCTCCTTCTTCTTCTCCTTTTATTTTCTGGTAGACTGTATGGCTTTAGGGACATCGCGGCCACCTGCAGGACAAATATATATATTTAAATATATTCCAAAACGCCTCAATTAGGCTATCCTATTTCCATACGAACAATCCAGTGAATGTATTGCAGTTTATACATATTGCTGCTATAACACCGATGGCTGCCAATTAGAGGACTATTTAAAACAAATGTTTTTGGTTGAAACTAACATAAATAAGAAAATATGTCAGAGCAAACAATTTACATGTGTAAGTAACAATATCTTGATAATCTGAGTTACCGTGTCGAAATTCAATGTTTGTTATGCTATGGAAATGCCTTTCTGCAACATAGGCTACCTTAGCAGGATGTTATAATTCTGTATTATTTGCATTCAGAACTACCTATGTAACTGACGGTCCATTGCGACTACAAGGGCAAGTGGGCAAGTGGGTTCCATTTAAATCCCCCGCTCCTCGCCCACCCAGTCTCCCTCCGCGCTCCAAGTTCCCTTAGTGCAACGTATGCTGTTACGTCATACCAAGGGCTGAGGGTAAATGAACGAGGGGAAGTGCAACTACTATTGGAATGCAGCTTCTGTGATGGTTTAATCAATACTATCACAACAGGGCGCTTGTCCGCGCATGCGTATGTATCCCCATGTAGATCTTTGCTCCAACAGGTTTAGGTCAGCATACAATTTCCACAAAGTACCAACAGGCATCACCAAACAACAGGCATTAAAGGGGACATATTATGAAAAACCAAACATTGCCTGTGTTTGGGCACACTGTTTAGGTTATTGGCGTCCCTACCAGCACACACAAGCTTCAAAAAGACAAATATGTCAGTTTCTTCTGGGACACTTATTTTGAAAAAGGGGGGATTTGAAGGTTTGTTCCAAAATACACCGACTGATGATGAAATCAGTCGGTTTTCATTATCATAAATACTCCCACGGGAAAGCTCACCAGAAACTTCGGCAGTTGATTGGCAAATCAAGACGCCCCGTTGGTAACCACACACACCTGGGGCCTATTGCCTAAAACTAGGATAAGGGATTAACCTAGGATTTTTCGGTTATCCTGGCTTGCGTTAGCCATGATCCGGTTGCATAAAAGCGGAGGGACATAAGTTACCCTGGAGATTTGTCCTTTACGTTTAGCCTGGTCCCAACCAGGGTAAACGTAAAGGATAAACTTATTCTGTTGCCTGACAGGCTCAGTCAGCTGTCACTCCGATCTGAAGGTGTTTAACAGTTATTCCATGATCTTCTGTGTAATGCTTACGTTTCAATAACCTGTTTTAAAGTACTATATAAAAGACTGCATTGTCATTTAGTTAAATAGTTCTTATTTTTTATTATTTAACCTGAACCATTTATAATTAACTTAATTATAATTACATTAAGATTAAATTATGTAAATTATAATAATTTATGTGATAGTCTGTTCATATTGCGGGCTATATTTATACAATTGATTATCGATGGTAATCAATTGTATAAATTTGCAAATGTGGGTCAAATAAATTCACTTTGTACTTATAACTATATCGAGGTGCATCTAAAACAAAATGAAATATCAATGAAAGTTTCCTTTTTTCTGTAATTTAATTCAAAAAGTGAAACTTAAATATGTTCTAGATTCATTACACATTAAGTGACATTAATCTAGAATAAACATACTTTTCAGAAGGTCGACATTTCTGATTGGTTGTATGCAATATTCTAATATTTTGAGATACTGGATTTTTTATTCCATGATCAATCAATCATCCAAAAAGAAGGCCTGACATATTTCACTTTGTGTAATGAAAGTTTAACTTTTTGAATGGACTTTCCATGATATTCTATTTTTTAAATGCACCTGCAGACTGCTCACTGTCAACTATTTTATCATAAAACAATGCAGGGACATCAAGATTAGTTGGCAGAGAATACATCTCCTGTATGAAATGAACTGCCCCCTGACTTACGGTTTAAACTAGCAAGGCATTGTGGGACAATGGGCTGTCTTTTACATTTTTACATCAGTAAATCTGTGTTCGATCTTTGGGTCTACTTCTGAAAGCTGTGGGCTGGCACTTAACAGAATTACTTACACCTGGCTTGACAAAGCGGGCCCTTTTCATCCTGGATTCGCATTTATGCAACTGACTGATCCAAAGTGCCCAGGCTAGACTTTGTCAAGGCTGGCTTTATCAATCATCCTGGATATCTTAATACCACTTTTATGCTATAGGCCCCTGGCTGAGCCTCCACTCACTCATGCAACAGCAGTGTGAGCTCAACCTCAAGCTACCATCACACCCCATTCTCGAAGCACACTAGGGCTGAATGGATTTACTTCATTTTTTATTAGGCTATCTCCAGCAAAGGTTTGCAATCTGTTAGTGTGATCAAAGCCTTTTTACTGGAGTGTGGAGGAGACTGTGCCAGGAAGACTGAGAGACACCATCACACCCCATTCTCGAAGCACACTAGGGCTGAATGGATTTACTTCATTTTTTATTAGGCTATCTCCAGCAAAGGTTTGCAATCTGTTAGTGTGATCAAAGCCTTTTTACTGGAGTGTGGAGGAGACTGTGCCAGGAAGACTGAGAGACACCATCCGTCAGAAATGTAAGTAGTCCTGTTAAAAATAATTCTGTCCGTTTGTTAGTTCAATGTCTGTAATATGCTTTATTTTATCCCTCCTATAATAACCAACACCGACTGAAATGAGAGAATGCGGGGTTTAGTCGTTAGCATTAGCGCCCGCTAGCTTTACCGTTAGCTTTATGCTAACGGTTAGAGTTGTGAGTCTTTTGCAGTGACTGTTATTTGGCTCTTTTATGAGCTCACGTTAGTCCTGCCGTGACAGCCCCTGTGTGAAAAACAGACGGTGAAACTGTAGGGTGTGTTGGAAACTGAAGAGTATTTTTTTTAATAGCTTCATCCTGCTACCTGCTAGCTGTCTGATTGTATAGCTCAAGTACACACCGCAATAAGTCTGTGGACAGTGTGTAGTACAAGCCGCAGTGGGCCTATTACATGATCTCCAGTGTAATGTACGCATAGACAGGAATGCTGTAAGTTGTCTCTGCTGGTGTTTGTTTCCTGTCCATTATATTTCAAAAAGCACACAGTATCACTCAGAACTTGTTGCAAATGACAAGTTTCCATGGTACGACGCTGTCGACCAGATAATTGGCCATAAACCAAGCAGCGAGCCGAGAGTTTTGGAGTCGAGTCCGGTCTTCTCCAGGTTGGAATACCCGACGGAGGACAATAGACCTGAAACTCCATTGAACGGTGAGTAACGTTAGACTATGTTAACTTTAGCTTCTATGGTGCATATTTATTTAAAAATGGGTCTTTTGTGTGGTTTGCTTAACGTCTGTTCTGACGAGATTTAGCATTTGCTTGCATTTTAATTATATTTTGCATGTCGGTAGTAGCATTGTAAAGGAGTAGTTGCTGCCTCTCTCTGTGGGCCTCATTAGCCTGCTCAGCTAACATAACTAGCAATGTTACGTACATTTAAAATGAACCAATTGTTTTCCCAGGGGAACATGACATTAAACTCCCCCAGAAGGTCACTTGAGTACCTGTTAAGCCCCTAATGTGTCATTGTAAATGAGGGTCACCCCTCAATTGGTCTCTCGAGGATAAATAAAAGTTAAATAAATAAATTGAAAATATGTGAATAGTAGTTCCATGTGCCTCTGTGAACAATGTTTATATTTACCTTTGCAATCCCCCCGCAGGAAGAGGAAGAGGACCACCACACGTAGTGATACCACTCCAGAGGCAGCAGCATGCTGAGCATATGGAGGTGGACCAGCTGCGGCACAGCCGTGAGACGGAGATGGATGAGCGACGACACCAGGAGACCAGGCACATGTTCAACCTGCTGTATGCTGCCATCAAGCCCTCACACCCTCACTGACATACAACCCTGATGGACGCCTTCTATCACGAGGACAGTCCACCACCGCCCGACTACCACCACTTATGAGTTTTGAAGCCCTGCAGATTGCGAATTTAAAGCCCTCATAGACTGCCTCAAAGGCTGCCTTTTTATATTTTATTGTGTGTGTGCATTTTCCTATCTTTTTAATTTCGTTATGCACCATCAGTACAAACCACACCAGCACAACTTGAGGTGTAGGTTTGTGTAGCATGTATTCTCTACCTTGCACATTTCATTTTTAAGAGTGCCTTTTTATTTAAAATGTGTACTGTTTGCTTATATTTTAATTTGTATTGTTTGCTTATTCTTCAATAGTTTTATACTTAATTTCCTTTCTATTTGTAGATAAAAGTGTTTTTCAATTTACCAATCTCTGGTCAGTTATTTCTAAAACTGCCAGACATTTGTGAAGCAGGATACAGCATCAACCTTTTATCCTAGATGTATTTAAGTACTAAGCAAACGTAAAAATATATAAATCTCATGAAGAGAAACCCGTAAAACATTAAGCTGCACAATTTCATAGTTGTATACCATGAAGGTCCACACATTTCTTAGAAATAACTCTTTATTATCAGACATATCACAATATAGCAGCAGAACAAAGTTCAAGGGTCATCATTCAGTATAAACAAGTCCTACAGACCTGTAAAATAGGCACACAAAGCATCTCTTGTGGTGTTTGATGTGGTATTAATACAAACATTGCTATCAGGTCCCACACTGTCCTCTTACCCACTGGTGTCGTCGTCGTCCTCACTGTTGTCTTCACAGAAATTGTGAAGCACGCAACAGGCTGAGATGATGGTGTTGATGTTATCGATGCGACAATCATATCTCTTCATAAGGCACCGCCATCTTCCCTTCAGACGACCAAATGCCCTCTCCACCGTCATCCGTGCCCTGCTGAGACGGTAGTTGAAGGCAAGCTGGGCAGGGGTACTTTGCTGGTTCTCAGGGTACGGCTTCATCAACCATGGCAGAAGAGGATAGGCGGAATCTCCTAGGATCACTATAGGCACGTTCACTCCTTGAAAGCTCTCAGTGATGTTAGGGAACAGGGTACCACTCTGACCACACTCATACAATGATGAATTGCCAAACACTCTAGCGTCATGGACTTTGCCGGGCCAGCCCACATTGATATCCCAGAACCGAAGTCTATGGTCTACCACACCCTGCAGGATGACAGAGTAAAAACCTTTGCGGTTATAGTAGTCTGCAGGGCTGATAGGCGGGGCTAAAATCCCAATATGAGTCCCATCGATAGCCCCTCCACATTGTGGGAAACCCCAGCGGTCTCGGAAACCGTGAATAATGTCTTTCAACTCACGTTCAGAGGGCATTCTGATGTACAGGGGTAGCATCACAGTAACAATGACCGCAGCAACATGATTGGCTATGGTGAAAGCAGTAGAATGTCCAATTCCAAATAAATGGGAGATGGTCCTGAAGTCCACATTTGTTGCCAGTCTCCAGATGCAAATCCCCACACGTTGCTCCACGGGCACTGGTTTCCTGAATGTGGTTCACTGTCTTTTAAGGTGTGGTCTGAGGATGTGGCAGTACTGCTGGAATGTGGTCTTTCTCATTCGGAAATTTAACTGCCACTCATAATCCGTCCAGCTGGTGATAATATGTTCCCATCACACTCCACATCTCTCGCGAATCCAAGTGGTCCTGTGGAAAAAGGAAAATATAATGAAAATACAGTAGAAATTCAAAAGAAAAAAGTAAATCGATTTAGGAAATAAGGATGCATTTTACAGGAAAAACTTGCCGCCATCACCACAAGTTATTTCCCGGGCTCTGGGAAACAATACACACTGTGGCCTACACACTGTGATGTTTACCAATGTTACCTACACATGTTAGGGCTTATGTGCTAACTATACCATGTATTTTGGGGAAATCTTATCTTAAATAGACAGGTCAAAACCGAATTGGAAAATAAAAAAAGTAGAGCATTAATAGGCCTACCTAATAAATAAATAAATAAATAAATAAATAAATAAATAAATGAAAACGTGAGGCTGCCCGTAAAGGGTTCTGCCTCCTCAACGACAACGACGGCACGTAACCCATCACATAACGTACAAATGAGCTCAATAGTTCACATACACACATTAAAAAGTACTGGGAGGGTTTAGGTGTAGATTCGGAAATCTTTGGTTTAACAACTAGTATGGTTCTTACCTTCTTGGGCGGGAATTGTAGTCCGAAAGTAACGCTACGAAGGCCGCCCTCGATTTCTGCTGCCTCCGTTGCTGCAGGTCTGTGATTAACTCCTTTGTTGTTTTTGCAGTGTGTTTTGGGGCATTATCTTGCTGCATGATGGAGGATCTTCCAATCAGATTGGTTGCATCTTTCTTTAAATTGGAAGACAGAATGTTTCTGTAGACTTCTCAAGTTCATTTTGCTGCTGCCATCATGTGTTATTGTGTTGTTGTCAAGATGAACCTTTACCAAAGTGATGGAAAGGCTAAAGTTTGGAGCAAGAAAGGATCTGCTCATGATCCCAAACATACAAGCTCATCTGGGAAACACGGTGGAGCCAAAGTCATAGTTTGGGCTTGCATGGCTTCTTCTGGGACGGGCTCATTAATCTTCATTCATGATGTAACACATGATGGCAACAGCTAAATGAACTCTGAAGTCTACAGAAACATTTTGTCTGCCTATTTAAAGCCACTACGAGTAAGATGGCACGTTGGCGTCCCCTTTGGACAAAAGCGGCAGTATTTTTACGACGCCCGCTGTCGCAAAGCTGTTTACTAGCGCGTGACAGGCGTGCGAGTGTGAACTGAGAATGGCGCAATATAGTGCATGTCCATGTGTTGAAAGTGTGAGGACTCTTTTCGGCTCCGTGAGAGTGGTTTTGACAGTGCATCAACTAATGCCAGTCACTGCCACACACACCTGATTGCAATGAGTAGATGCAGCAGTGTCACCTAACTACTCTCTCTCTCACGGAGCTGAAAGACGTGTCCTCACAGAAAGCGAATGAACGAGAGACGGCAGTTAGTATGGATCACGATGAGGTAATGTGTTTGTGTTGTTGATGTAAATAATGACTATTTCAGATAATGGTTATCTGATGATGGTGAAGCAAAGCAAACTGTGTGTTAGTACCAACCGCTCATTCATTTAGGAGTAAACACTGCAGTCTAGTTTCGCTCTCGTGAAATTGTATACACGTTGCTTGGCAACGCCCTCGTCCCGCCCGTAGCCTATATCACTCTCACTTTTAGCTTTTCTTCATTGCATTTTAATTTTGTTCTTTGATGGTTCAGCCCCGTTATCAGTCATTATGACGACAAATAACTGTCTCAAACAAGGCTCCCGCTCCCCTTCCCTCACCTGGGGGGATAGCCTTCTCAAATCACGTTGCTGCGCCACACTGAAATCTGCGACCAATATGGATATGTGACCATAGAGCCTGCACGAGCGAATCGAAAATCGGACTGGGTGTGCGACCAGACCAAAAGCAGTAATAAAAACTATTTAAAAACGTCTTTCTTTGCACTGATGGTCTCGTTTGCTGTTAAAGGTAATTTATGATTATCAGAGGAAACATGAGGCTGTTTAAAAGATATTTAAATGTTACTCGTTGCCGCTTTAAGGAAAGATGCAACCAAACTGATTGGAAGATCCTCCATCATTCAGCAAGATAATGACCCAAAACACAACAAATGAGTTTATCAGGGGCATGAAATGAAAAGTTTTAGACTGGCCAAGTCAATCTCCAGACTTAAACCCTATAGAGCATGCATTTTACATGCTAAAGAGGAGACTGAAGAGAGTAACCCCCTAACACAAACAGCAACTGAAACAGGCTGCGGTGAAAGCCTGGAAAAGCATCACAAAAGAAGAGTGCAAAGGTTTAGTGAGGTCAATGGGTCACAGGCTTGATGCAGTTATTGCAAGCAAATGATTTGTGGCAAAATATTAAGTTTTATTCACTTTAATTTATTGTAAGTATATCTGTTCCAATACTTTTGCTCACCTAAAAATGTGGCGTTCCTTTAGAAATAATTATATTTTCTCAATTGTGTATCAGATCCAGATGTAAATACCTGGTAATGAAAGCTGAAATGTTGATCTCTTGTCTCATATTCATCTTTTGTTGTTTAACCCAAATGTTTCCAGTCTTCAGAAAAAATAAAGGAATTGCCCTCACCGTTCCAAAACTTTTGGAGGGGACTGTAAATCCAGTATCTCCATGTTAAGTTTGAATTCAACATGAACTCCACTTATCAGCTGTTTGTCTGTCTCAGTTTTACCTTCAGATGTCCGTAAAGTGATCGTTGGGGAAGAAGGGCAGCAGGAGTGGAGCCCCAGTCTGGACCAGGAGGACCCACCAGAGCCCCCACACATTAAAGAGGAACAGGAGGAACTCTGGACCAGTCAGGAGGGAGAGCAGCTTCAAGGGCTGGAGGAGGCTGATATCACCAAGTTCCTATTCACTCCTGTCCCTGTGAAGAGTGAAGATGATGAGGAGAAACCTCGGTCCTCACAGCTTCATCAAAGACAAACTGAACAGATGGAAACAGGAGCTGATGGAGAGGACTGTGGAGGACCAGAACCAGCCAGGAACTCACATCCAGATCCACATTTACAACCTGAGACTGAAGACAGTGAGGACTGGAATGATACCACTGAATATGAGTCAAGTGTACATTTAGGCAAGATTGGTTCTACACAAGCAGAAAGTCCCAAGTGTGTCGGTCCTCAGTCCTCACAGTTTCATCAACAAGACGAAACTGAAGACTCTTCTGACACTGAAGACAGTGATGATTGGTCTAAAGATACCAGAGAACCTCCGGCAGGTCCAAAGTCTCTGAAAATGAATGAAGTCTCTAAAAGTGGTGTCAGATGTAATACCAATGAGAACCCACTCAGCTGCTCACTTTGTGGTAAAGCATTTAGACAGAAAAAATGTTTGAAACAACACATGGTTGTCCACACAGGGGAGAAAAGATTCAGCTGTTCTGTATGTGAGAAACGTTTTAAATGGAAACGAGATGTGAAGGTACACCTAACCATCCACACAGGAGAGAAACCTTTCCAGTGCTCAGTTTGTGAAAAAGCATTTACACGGAAGGGCCATTTGACAGGACACATGGCCATCCACACAGGGGACAAACCTTTCCAGTGCTCAGTTTGTGAAAAAGCATTTACATGGAAGGGCAATTTGACAGAACACATGTTCGTTCATTCAGCTGAGAAAACTTTCAAGTGCTCTGTTTGTGGTATAGGATTTACACAGAAGCCAGGTTTGACACAACACATGGCTGTGCATACAGGGGACAGACCTTTCCAGTGCTCAGTTTGTGGTAAAACATTTACACAGAAGGGCCATTTGGCACAACACATGACCATCCACACAGGGGAGAAAACATTCTGCTGCAGCGATTGTGACCAACGTTTCACTTGGCATAGTCAACTAAGAAGACACAAGCTTGTCTGTCCTCAGTCCTCACAGCTTCATCAAACTGAGCAGAACAGAGAGGCAGAGCCTGGAGCCAGCAGCTCAACTGAACAGACGGAAACATGAGCTGATGGAGAGGACTGTGGAGGACCAGAACCAGCCAGGAACTCACATCCAGATCCAGAATTGGGACCTGAGACTGAAGACAGTGAGGACTGGAATGATACCGCTGAACATGAGGCAAGTGTAAATTTAGGCAAGAAACCATTCAGCTACTCTAAGGGTGGTAAAAGATTTTGCCGCAGATTAATTCTGAAGAGACATATATAGGGGTGTGGGCTGCACAGTGGAAGCTTCTGGCTTTCCAGTTTGTGAGGTCAGAAACTGGGAGAATTCTGACTGGAGTATATGGGGGGGGGGGGGGGGTTCAGAAAGGGGGATTGTGAGAAAAGGAGAGTGTTATTTTTTTAAATATTTTGGCAGTCTCTAGGCACACCGTGGACCCATGGATATGTTAGAACACATTTAAAAAGTGCATTTAGCATAATATGTGACCTTTAACAATATATTTAAGAGTGATATCATTTAAGACATATAATAAGTACAGTAGTTATCAGTCAGATTTAGAAAGAGTGTTAGCACATTGTGTAGCCTTTGCTGTCTATAAAAAATGCTTCATATAGTTTTTGATTTATTGATTAAAATCCCCAGCAATGATGAAACATCCATCTGTGTTGGCTGTTTGCTCACTGATGGCTTTATAAAGTTCCGAAAGTGCATGATTTATATTTGTGTTGTAACTGTCCAAAAATTATGAATTACGTGTGTGTGTGGTAAATGATAAATATTGAATGGAAATGATAATATCAACATGGCTCTAAATCACATCATGACTGTTTTAATTCAATCAACCTTAAATTCATCAGAAAACTTTATTATTTATCAAGCGATTATTCATTTCACTTCCACTTATACGACTCGTTATATCAATTCACATACATTTTATCACTTAATTTCCACCCTCATACACTTCCGCCTGTATCACATCTTCCTAAATCTATACAGCAAAATATTCACCAGAGATCCCGTGGCCACTGCCTTGTCTTTGTAATTTATTGGTTTAAAATATATTACGTCTTTGAGGCTTTTATTTTGACGTCCAGAAATCTCCACGTGCTGGAAGTGATTGCCCTTACTCTGACTAACTTGGAACAAAATGGCGCTGTAAGAGTCACACATTTTAGTTGTTCAGCTTTCTCTAAAACTGAAGTAAGAATCTATCATAGCCTCTGTATGTCTGGATAAACCTTTCTGGTTAAAATGTCTAAAGTCCAAATGGTGAGAGCGTTGGTGAAACAGCGACTAACTGCGGCTGCTGAAGAGATATTTGGGCTGTTTGAAAGAACCATAGCAGAGTACGAGGAGGAACTCTGTCGTTCAAAAGAGAAGAACGAGCGACAACAGAAACTACTGGACGCTGTTTTGAAGCCTGAAGTCCGGTTACACAGATCAGGTTTGTTCCTCCAACATAACAAGATCAAAATGTATCAGAAAAAATAATTTTAAATAATATAAAGTATTTCAATGGCGTCCACGCTGCGTCTCTTTCAGCCAACACTATCCAAACACGTAGTTCCTTCAAAATAATACTCAATCAGAATCGGCTTTAAACGTGAACATACAAGGATTAACGTTTTTTGTTGCTCTGTTACTTTCACAGAAATAGACAAACAGACAATAAATAGGGACAACAAAGGTAAAACATAACAAAAAATATATTTCTTTTGAAAACGTTTTATATATGAAAGTTTGTGTTTTGTATGCAGTGTGTATGTGTAAAGTGAGGTCCAAAAGTCTGAGGTCATATAGACCCCTTATCAGTACGTCACACAGCGTCACTCCCCGCTCTACTGCGCATGTCAGCCGCAGAAAGAGACAAGAGCGACACGAGCCACAATCATGTCTTGTTGTGCTGTTGGATGCACAAACCGTTTATTTTTTGTTTGAATGGGGATAAAGCTAGTAAATGCCCAAATGCACCGCTGTATAATTACATAAATGAGTTGTGAAATGTTTACAATAAGGACAGTGACCGGAGACGAGGCTATAGCAATGGAAAGCAATGGAGGCTTATTTACAATGATCCAGACGTTATACATCTCCGTCCTCTTCCCTTGTGTTTGACTCTATGGTTTGACTAGGCAGTAGGGGTTTGCACGTGTACACGTGTAGCCGGTAAGTAGGCTAAATCATACCATTTAGGAAAAATCAATAAACGAAAACCGAGTGGGGTCGACATGTGCTATCCTACTATTAGTCTGGCTTGACCACTCCCGCCAGCGTCTATTAAGCGCTGGCGTCGGCAAACAACGCTACGCCTCCATTGGCTGCTTCCCGGGGTTAGCCCCGCCGTAGATGATTGTGATTGGTTTAAATAAATAAAAACAGGCCAGCCCAGTTTCCCCCCGAATAGACGGCTCTAAACGGAGTGCTTCCAGACCATACTACTTGCTGTAGTTTGGTCTGGCTTTGCGAGACTAGCCTACTATAGGCTACTAAAGCAGATAACACAACACATTATTGTGTTTGGTTATAATATTTATTCATTTAACTATTTAACTGCTCCACCATAAGTTTCACTTTCCTTCTCATCTCCGTCTCAAACAGCTGGTCTGATAAGCTGGTCGGCTCGTGAGCCCAACGCCCCGAAAGCAGGAGTCAGTCTAAAAACAGATGATCACTATAGGCTAGTTATGATCACTTTTAAATCAAAAAGCTAAATTATGAAATAAAGGCATCTCTGCCTCTCTCTGTCTATCTGTCTGCCGGTCTTTACTGTCACTCTCCAACAGCAGTCCGGCCACTGATGTCGTCGGGGCCATTTCTTCTCATCATTTATCCACTCAACTGCCCGCAACGCGTATGGGTCATTAAGACGTTTCCTGTTCAATAGTGTTAATGTTTCCGCAAAACCAATGTTATCACTCGCTGATAAACTGTTTTAGTAAGCTGACAACATCGCTATTTAACACCATGGACCTATAAAGAAACACCGCAACTGCAATACAACCAAACGGGTAACCATGGCAACCAGCCAAACAATTTTTCTTTCTTCAGTTATACATCAGGTCGGCAATACGTCACCTGGACTGAACTCTCGTGGCCACGCCCCCTTTTGGGGGGGGGGGGAAACAATACCGCTTACTCCATAGACATAGACAGCTCGATCATTCAAAATAAGCCGTTAAAGCTAAAATCTGCAATGTCCTGAGCTGTTGTGTGGTTTACATGGTAAAAAACAAACATCATGGTTTTATTCTTTCGCCATGCCCCCAAAAATTCCCCTAAATAAGGTCTGTATGACAGCAGGAAGCTCCCGGCTTCCCCCGTGCTCTGCATTTCAGTGGGAGTTTGCTATCGTAATGACCCGTTAGAACAGTTGGTACAGTCTAGTCAAGGCATAGCGCTATACTATTAACATAGTAAGCATTATTACAGACAACAAAACTTAAAATAACAATTATTTCACGTGTAATCAGCTTACATAGAGACTCAGTGAGGTGAAGATTTATATCAGGGCATGATATCTCTGGCCAATGGGTCGGATCATTGCGCCAGCTTGATGCTGAGAGACTAAAAAGACATGGTTTTAGGTTGACCAAATTAGTCATTTATAAGTGTCTTTAACGTTATCCAGCCAGCAGAGTTGTTGTGAAGGATTTTGACATTGTGTCGGTTGGTCAAATTTTAACTTATTTACCTCTGATCGTTTTCTTTTTGTGCTGTTTTGGACCGCAATTTTGCATTATAGTCAATGGCACGTTTGTTTTCCCCCCAAAGGGGGCGTGGCCTGATTGCCGACCTGATGTATGCAGCGCGCATCCGCCGTGTTTATTCTTTTTTTTTTTTAAAGATATTTTTGGGGCATTTTTATGCTTTATTTGATAGTGCAGAGAGACAGAGGTGAAATGGGGTAGAGAGGGGAGTGACATGCAGAGAACGACGCGGGTGGGAATCGAAAAAGGCGAAGTTATTGCGGTGTGAATGCTGATGCTGAAAAGCCAACAAAAGTTATCTTTGGGATTGAAGAGTTGAAAGATGTTGAATTTTAAAAATGTTAATAGTTACTGACTGAATATTAAATGTGAAAAAAAGGTTCAATCATAAGTGTAGAAAAGCTTAGATTTTGACTGGTAACCTGGAGCTTGAAGAATATTTATGAATGCGATCAAAAATTTGAAAGGTGCATGGAATATAAAAGTTTGGAAGTATTTAATTATTATCAATATGAAACTAATGAAGTTGAATGTCATAGAAAATTCTTAAAAGTGTGAAATAGTCATTTAATGACCAGATTGAGTCACTCAGCTGAGTGTGTGTCTTAATGAGGGCCTGTGATCAGGCAGAAATTCCACCTGTTAAGGGACCCAGGTAATTTCATCCAACATTTCCCCTCAAACTGCAGCCTCTAACTCCAAAACTGTCAGTCTAGCAGACAAAATCAATTTTCCGTTTTCTGCACCATAATAAACTAAAGAAGATACAGTGTAAACATTGTCTCGTACCGTGAGCAATGTTAAAAGTGTGGTACTGTCTGCCTTTCTCCAGAAATGTTAGGTCTCTTATTGCTGCTTCGTGTGGCTCATGCCTCACCTGCATCTTAAACCTATGTTTCACCCGCACAAATACACTACAGGGGGGCGCCCTTAGCTCAGTTGGTAGGACGTCCCCCCATGGGCCTCGGCCAGCAGCGGACCCGGGTTCGATTCCAGCCCGCGGTCGTTCTCTGCGTGTCACTCCCCTCTCTGCCCCATTTCAACTCTGTCTCTACACTATCAATAAAGCATAAAAATGCCAAAAAAAAATCTTTAAAAAAAAATACACTACAGGAAAACAGTTTTAGAACTCTACTTTCATTTATTAAAATGAGCCACTTTCCACCGTTTTCCTTTAGACCAAATATATAATAATAATAATAATAATAATAATAATAATAATAATAATAATAATAATAGATTGGATTTATATAGCGCTTTTAATCACACTCAAAGCGGTTTACACAGTTCCAGGTTCCATTAATTCACACACAGTCATACCGGTGGTAGTCTGGCTGAACCGTTTCCGCCAGCGTCTATTGGCGCTGGCGTCGGCTAACAACGCTTCGCCTCCATTTCCTGTTGCTGGCGTTCCCGTATTGAGCTCCCCCTCAAACTAGGAAACAATTCGCAAACAGTCGCCCTGTGTGCTTCTGTGCAGCACTCTCCCTCTCACACACACACAGGTTGTGAGAAGTCACATTACTGTAGACAGAAATAAAGTGTGGCGATACTTTGGGATAATAATATCGGCGGCGGCGGTCCGGGACGCTGCGCAGCCTAGCTTAGCCTAGCCTAGCTGTCCAACTTCATTGTACAACTTCCCCCGGGCAGAAATACCCTCATAAACTCTGGAAAATGAAGCGTGGTGGTTTGGATTGAGCACCGGACCTTATAACCAGTGTTGGGAACGTTACTTTAAAAAAGTAATTAGTTATAGTTACTCACTACTTGTTCCAAAAAGTAACTGAGTTAGTAACTGAATTACTTTATAATAGAAGTAATTAGTTACCAGGGAAAGTAACTATTTGCGTTAGCCTACTGTAAAAAAAAGTTGCTATATGTCAAAAAAATTGATTTTTCTGAGCAGTTTTCACAAGTCAGTTGAAATGAGTAGAACAAACAGGCAGGCCTACTTGTAGGCTACATAACCTTCAATGTGTATTGCACATCAATAGACAGCAAGAGGTTTATCCTGCACTTCAAGTATTTTGTTCTCAACAAAAGTAGTAGAGGAGACTGCTGAATGTACCGTGCTGATCTGCTATATCACTGGATTCACTTCAGGGGTGTCGGCTAAAACCACTATAGTAGCCTAAATAATAAAACACTACTTAAGGCCAAAAACGTCAGACTATGAAGCATGAGACGATGAGAGGAGGAGTAAGGATTTATCCTATGTTTATTTCCTTCATTAACATGCACAGCAGCATACAGATCCCAGGAAAAGAACAGTAGCAATATTCGGCTTGTGATGACACGCTAAACAGCTGTTTCAACCGGCGAATCGCGGCCGTTAACGTTAATTAATAACGTGCATAAATTATAACTTATAGAGATGGGAAAACTCCATGCACTTACTCTCAAGGGCGATGCAAACAAACTCAGGGAGGGCACGTTTCGACCGTGGATTGATACCTAATTACTGCGGCAAAGTGCAGGCTCACACAACAGAGAGAAAAAGAAAAAGAAACTTCACTAAACAGGCGCTCCGGCTGACTGACGTGACTGCGCTGACTGACAGTTATAATGTCATCCACACTGAATAAAACACAACTTAAAACACACCGGTCTCCTCACTAGCAGTATGGAGCCAGGGGTGCGTTCGGATTACACAGTGTATTCAATCAATTCATAGTAACGCACCGCATTTAACGTTCAGTAACGATAACGGCGTTGTAACGACGGAAAAAGTAATTAGTTAGATTACCCCGTTACTGAAAAAAGAACGGCGTTACCTAACGCCGTTATTTTAAACGGCGTTATTCCCAACACTGCTTATAACCAGCTAGATTAAGATCCGCCGTTCCCTTTCTTTGGTGATTTACAGGACAACGGGCCGCCAATGATAATGTTACCAGAGATAACACTGCGTGACTACGTGGCTAGTTAATTCCGGTTAAGTTATCCCGTGAGCTCCTCGGGGGCTAAAGTGTATGGTGTCTTGACATGCTGGTTAGAAAGCAACACACTATGTGTATTCCTTTTGTCTTTAATAGTTTTTTTGTGGCGTTTGCGGGGTAGATTTAGCCATTTCTCTGACAGCCTCTGGATGTGATGATGTTCCATCAGAATAAGTTCCCCCCCGGCACTATTTTGCATCGACACCGCTGCTGTTTCCTGGGGTTAGCCCCGCCCTAGATGATTGTGATTGGTTTAAAGAAATGAAAACAGGCCAGCCCAGTTTACCCCTGAATAGACGGCTCTAAACGGAGTGCTTCCAGACCATACTACTTGCTGCAGTTTGGTCTGGCTTCGCGAGACTATACCGGTGGTGGTGAACTACGTTGGTAGCCACAGCTGCCCTGGGGCAGACTGATGGAAGCGTGGCTGCCATTCAGCGCCTACGGCCCCTCCGACCACCACCTCAACAAACAGCAGTAATACACATTCACACAAGGCAAGGTGGGTGAAGTGTCTTGCCCAAGGACACAACAACCATGACACAAGTGGCAGGGCGGACTCAAACCGCCAACCCTTCGATCATTGTTCCGACCCGCTCTACCACATGAGCCACGGTCGCTAAACTAATGCATTTCTCTGATTGTCGGCTAGCATGGTTTTACAGTCAAAACTCTGTATTCAACAGGCAGATGTAATTTGACGGTTTAAAAAATTTGAGTCGGGAACAGCGCTAGAAAAGAATGAAAGATATCATGTATTTGAATGATAGCAGAAATGTCCTAATTGAGCTAAACATTTTCACTTTAAAGTATGTGGAACTAGTCAGGTTTCACTTTCAGCATTCACATCAATAACATTTCTCTGTAATGTTTCCTGCAGACATCCAGCAGCTGGCGGTGGTTAAAAAAGAGGTTCCCCCTGAGCAGCAGGAGTGGAGCCCCAGTCTGGACCAGGAGGACCCACCAGAGCCCCCACACATTAAAGAGGAACAGGAGGAACTCTGGACCAGTCAGGAGGGAGAGCAGCGTCAAGGGCTGGAGGAGGCTGATGTCACCAAGTTCCTATTCACTCCTGTCCCTGTGAAGAGTGAAGATGATGAAGAGAAACCTCAGTCCTCACAGCTTCATCAAAGACAAACTGAACAGATGGAAACAGGAGCTGATGTTAAATGTAACACTGGAGATGAAACATTCAGCTGCTTTGAATGTGGTAAAAGATTTAGTCAAAAGGCACATATCAGAGAACACATGACCACCCACATAGTGCAACGTTTCATCTGCTCAATTTGTGGCAAAGGATTTCATCAGAGGTGTCATTTAACAAGACATATGGTTGCCCACAATGAGGAGAGAGCATTCAGCTGCACAGTTTGTGATAAAAAATTTAAACGTAAATCACACTTGACAGACCACATGCTCATCCACAGAGGGGTGAAACCATTCTGCTGCTCATTTTGTGGTAGAGGATTTTATCATAAGAGACAATTGAGAGTACACGTGGCCGGACACACAGAGGAGAAAAGATTCTTCTGCAGAGTTTGTGACCAAAGATTTGCTTGGACTGAGGAACTCACAAGACACAAGAGTGTTTGTCCTCAGTCCTCACAGCTTCAACAAACTGAGGAGAACAGAGGCAGAGCCGGGAGCCAGCAGCTCAACTCAACAGATGGACCAGAACCAGCCAGGAACTCCCTTGACATGGATTATGATTTTAATGAGACTGTTTCCGTTGTAATTATCTGAAAAATAATGAAATCCTCGTTAGCAATATGAAATATAATTCTGACGAAAAATTGCCTGCTCTGGATGTGGAGAAACATTTGTTTGATTCAAATCTGAATGCACAAGAAAAATTAGAGAACCCTGTTCATTAAAGGACATCACAGACCACTTTTTGGTCTGAACTGGGCTTTAAGAATGACCAAATTCATGATATTTATTTTCACATTGTACAGAGGAAACGACCACACATGTTTTGATAACATCTGTATGTCAGTGACTAAAAAATGTGATGCAACGAATCCAAACCGTTAGTTTAGTGAAATGTTGCACCTCTAGTTCTTGCTTAGGCTGTTGTCCTTAATAATCATATCAGTGGGATACTGTATTGTATTTACTTGTTTTTATGGTTTGTGATCTGTAGAAGTTCCTTAAAAGGAAAATGGACTCCACTCATGTAGCGCATTTCCCTACCCAAAGCACTTCACATTGTTTTGTACACATTCACACACACACACACACATTCATACACCGATAGCAGCAGCAGCTACCACGCAGGGTGCAAGCTAACTATCAGGAGCAATTTAGGGATCAGGGTCTTGCCCAGGGACACTTGGACATGTGGCAGGGAGACTTATAAAGCTGACTTCTGCTACAGTGTTATCTTCCCTAGACTCCATAAAAATGTATGCACTGCAGTGTTTCCCCCAGGAAATGTCTTAGTCAAGGTGGTCACTGTCTAGCCGTACAGGAGGCGCGGCGCAACGCGCCTCGGTGAAAATTTTGGGGGTATTTTGCTCAAAGATGCCAATGCGCACTAAAGAAATAGTTCTGTTTATTTGAATGACACTGACCTTACAGTTGTGCAATTTTGTTTGCTATGTGCACATTTTGTGCAAACATGCAGACAAAAAAAATACAATTAAAGAAATTCTACTGTTTTGGTGCAATACCATGCAGACACACTAAATAAAAATAATGGACCATACACTTAACATGTGTATGCACATCAAATTGCTTTTTAAAGTTCCTTTTTGGATGGGGGGCTGTTGTGAGATTATTGTGGACAACTGTGATGCGATTAATTCATATATGGTTATTATTAGCCTACTCGCTTGATTTCTTTTTAAATGCAGAGGTTATTGGTTGTTTTGGAACATGTATTTCCAAATTTAAAACATAAAAATAAAGCAGCATTTAAAATTCAGAAAAATTAATCTTGTCGGCCTACACAAGCATGCTGTTTGAAAAATAATTCAATAATTGAAATAATACAATGTGTTTTCCCCTTAAAATGACTAATGCATTTCAAAGACAGTTACAGTGTGCACTTCTGTAAACTTACTGAAAGGTGCCTGGGCCATCACTCTCATGCATGTATCAGACTTTTCTCTGCGCTGTATGAGCCGATAAGTTGTGTTGCCACGGTGATGTGGAGTCTTAAACTAGTCTAGCTTTGCAGAGCACTTCTTTCTGTTCAGCTAAATATCCCCATAGAACCGCACTGCGTTTATTATCGCCACCGGTTAAATGTCGGTTTGCTGCTGCTCGTTTACTCTCCCGCGTACATGCCGTAGTCACGCGCAGCGCGGCACGGTCGCGCGCGCAGAGCCCCAGACACAGAGCAGCTGATAGTCTGAGCAGAGAGAAACGCTTGGAGACATGTGCACATTTATTTACCCCAAATCACGGCCTTTCGCGCATTTCTGACCATGACAAATCACACATCGCGCTTGCTAGTACATTAATTGTGCAGCACTAAAAATAAAAAAATTAAAGATTTAATTTTTTTTTTCTTTTTTTGGTCGGTCAGTAGTCAAGGCGGGGGGCTGGTTTTGCTAAGGCGGCCGCCTTAACTATAAAGCGCTGGGGGAAACGCTGCATTCATACACCGATAGCAGCAGCAGCTACCACGCAGGGTGCAAGCTAACTATCAGGAGCAATTTAGGGATCAGGGTCTTGCCCAGGGACACTTGGACATGTGGCAGGGAGACGGGGGATTCAACCACCGACCCTGCAACCCAGTGGACGACCACCCTACCCACTTCACCACAGCGGCCCACAAGCCAAACAGTTCTGTTCAGCTGTTGGTGGTTAAAGAAGAGGTTCCCCCAGAGCAGCAGGAGTGTTTGCCGTTTGTGTCTTTTTTTTTTTTTTTTAAGATATTTTTTCTACCTCTTGAGCTAAGGGCGCCCCGCCGTTTGTGTTTCACTGTCTACATTGGATTATTTTACAAATACAAATATCTTTATTTGTGATTTTTTTGAAGGCAGAATCCTCATATTGGACTTAAAAAATAAAAGTGATTTTATGATTAAAAGATCTTTATTTTTTTACAAAAAAATCCTATTAAAACTTAAAAAATAAAAGTGATTTGATTGAAACACCAGAATAAGATTTTGTTTTGTACATTTCTGATCGGGAGTGAGAGTCAAAGGATCTCATTACCCACGACTACTTCACCATAACAATAATAATTCAGGGACTTTATTTTGTGATCCAGTTTAAATTACATTTCAAAATTCCAAACCAATGATCAATCCATTCTTGAACTCATCATTATGACATTAACCTTCTGAAAAAAGACAGCCGGTAAAATCCAGTTTAAAACACCCTTATTGTGAAGGCCAGATGAGGCTAGCGGATGTGATGCTAGTGTTTCCGGGTCTCGGCTAACACAGTTAGCTTGTGTGGATGAAGCTGCTTTCCTGCTGCTTAAACTCTGGTTCTCTGTGGGATTGTCCAGGTTTCAGGAGCTCAAAAGCTCCGGGTCTGAAGCGGAGCTGGACCGACAGGAGGTGCTTTCAATACCGGAGATGAAGCTGCAGAGAGCGGGTAGGTTTATGGCTACTAGCCGTGCTAACACCCACACTAGACCACGTAGCCTATTTCTAGCCTCTCATACACAGCTAATGAAAAGTTTAATGGTGCATTTAGCTAAACTAATCCTACAAATAAATGTGTCTGAAAAGGCCACGCTGCTACACGGACAAACCTCGTTATGTTTACGTGTTGTTTGGTCGCGAAGTGCTTTGATTTTTGTTTCAGTGTGTAGGTTTAATCAATACAATCACAACAGGGCGCTCCACCACGCATGCGTATATGTATCCCCATGTAGATCTTTACTGCAACAGGTTTAGGTCAGCATGCAATTTCCACAAAGCACCAACCCTGCGTCACCAAACAACAGGCATTAAACAGATGCCTGTATTTGTAACATCTCATTTAATTAGTAACATCAGCATGATTATTTTAACGCTCGTTGACACGAGAGACTCCAGTTCTTTATACCTACAAGCATACAACTACTACATCGTTTTTTTGTATAGGGGAGAACGGGGTAATGTGAGGCACTTTTTACATTTGCTTCCCTCTAAGGGAGCTAAAATGATTTATCTGTCAAATTTACACATTTCCTATTAATTCACTATGTTTCCTAGAAAAGGGCATTAGCAGAATTTATTCATGACAAAGGGCAGTGTAAATATGATTGTTTAAAAAAAAGTGGTCTTGTGTCTCAGTTTACCCCAGCTGTGGGGTAAACTGAGACAGACCAGAGAAATCAAGGTGGTAAACTGATCCACTTACTACTCTGAAACTACCATACAACACATTTCGTAATTGTTAGAATCCTCACAGCTAGCTTGAAAACCAAATATTCCAAAAAATAATGTCGGACAAGTAACAGAATCATGGGGTTTGGTCAATTAAGAAAAAAAAATTCTAAACACTTGAAAGTAACTCTGATCAAATACACCATATCATTCATATTCAATCATTAACATTTAAATGACAGATGGAACCAGTTAGATTAAAACACAGTCTGGGGGTCAAAACACAGGACCCTTAGAGCCAGCTAGTGTCTGGGGGTCAGAGCAAAGAAAAATCAGAACCAGCTAGAACAGCCTGGGACTCAGAACACAGGACTAGACCCAGCTGTCATTTTCCATCTTTTGAGTCTTTGATTAATATTTTTCTGTATTTGTTTAATTGGGATCATTCATTGAATAAAGACATATTACTAATGCCTCGTTTCCACCGAGTAGAGCGGGTCGGATCGGAGCGGTTCGGTCCGGGTAGTTTGGCTTTTCATTTGCAAAAAGTTGGGTAGGGTACGGTTTAAGCGCACCTAACCGCTCTGAGCCGCTCCGAATCTCAGTACTCCTCCGTTGGGGTACTAGCCGCCTGAAAGGGTGCCTAGGCGGAGCGACACACTGCCGTCATTTGATTGGTCGAAAGAATCATTTCCGCCATGTGTAGTCATCTCGGCAAGAGTGAAGAGAGTCTTGTGTTTTGGCGAAAATTTGAGCACAGCACTGTTTATTGTGTGGTGTTTTTCCTCGTCAATAAATCAATCAGTTGGTTACACTGTGTCCCACTGCTAGTCACGTAGCTGCCGCAGCCAGCACTGTTCGCTCACTGTCTCTATGAGTTGCACCGAGCCGTCTCCGTGCTCACAACAACACAGGGGGAATAAATAAAGAAGCGGCTGGTTTGACCAAGCAAAAACGGGAGACCGCTGGCTTGACCCACATTCTGGCGGCGGCTATCGCAGTCCAGCCTAAACCCCGCCCTACCAGTAAGGGTAGGGTCGGTGGTGGAAACGCCACCTATATTCTTAAAAGTGAGCTGTCCCGCTTTGAGCCGCTCCGACCCGACCCACTCTACTCGGTGGAAACGAGGCATTAGTGTTAAAGGTCACTCTCCTGTCCCCCACATAGATACGTGCCAAACCATGCCCTTGCTGACACCCCTTCAACCATCAACCCCCACCTCCAGCCCACATTGTCTTTTGTCTTATTCAAACTAGTCTCCTTGCTACCTCAAATATAATGGATTCATTAAAAGAGGGCACAGACACTGTCTCAATTTACCCCACAGCATTTGTCTCACTTTACCCCACTGACACAATTTGAGAAAAAACTACCTCTCTCATGCAAATCAGGCTAATCTTCAGTTGTCATCATCACATGGTTTCATATGTTGGTAGTTCATCAACATGTATGATAGAAGTTTTTCTACCTGAATCAATTTGCTTTGGCACAACAATCGATTGAGTTGACAGAAAGAAAATTTACTTTTACATGCAAAAAAGACATTTTTGTGAAAAAAACATGCTTACAACATCACCATGAGGTCCTATCTTTCATGGCCAAGGGGAAATGAGAGGGGCTTGAAAACATATATCTCACATGACCAAAAATGTGTTCCATTGCCAGAGACCTCAGGTCAGGGTTCAACATAACTTTTTTTTCCTACTGGCCCGCCGGGCCAGTGGATCCGAGTTTTACTGGCCCCTTGTATATTTTCACTGGCCCTGCACACACTTTTTTTTCTTCTTCATAATTTAGTGTCAATATTTATAATACCTGTATTAGAAAAATAACCAGATCTAAGTCCCTCCGTTCGTTTCTGTCTACAACCGACACAATCACCGGAGACGCATTCACAGCGTTTAAATAACACCTCTCATACAAGTGAGAAATTGATATCTGTTCATTTAACAGTAGACAAACGACCGCACCTGGAGGAAAAAATATCAAATCCAGTATCTCCATGTTAAGTTTGAATTCAACAATAACTCCACTAATCAGCAATTTGTCTGTTTCAGTTTTACCTTCAGATGTCCGTAAAGTGATCGTTGGGGAAGTAGGGCAGCAGGAGTGGAGCCCCAGTCTGGACCAGGAGGACCCACCAGAGCCCCCACACATTAAAGAGGAAGAGGAGGAACTCTGGACCAGTCAGGAGGGAGAGCAGCTTCAAGGGCTGGAGGAGGCTGATGTCACCAAGTTCCTATTCACTCCTGTCCCTTTGAAGAGTGAAGATGATGAAGAGAAACCGCAGTCCTCACAGCTTCATCAAAGACAAACTGAAGAGATGGAAACAGGAGCTGATGGAGAGGACTGTGGAGGACCAGAACCAGCCAGGAACTCACATCCAGATACTTACTTTATTTGTGTCGGCCCTCAGTCCTCACAGCTTCATCAAAAAGACGAGACTGAAGACTCTTCTGACACTGAAGACAGTGATGATTGGTCTAAGGATATCAGAGAACCTCCGTCAGGTTCAAAGTCTCTGAAAATTAATGAAGTCTCTAAAAGTGGTGTCAGATGTAATACAGAAAAAGATACACTCAGCTGCTCACTTTGTGGTAAAGGATTTACACAGAAGCCAGGTTTGAAACGACACATGGCTGTCCACACAGGAGAGAAACTATTCAGCTGCTCTGTATGTAAGAAACGTTTTAAACGCAAAGAACACATGAAAGGACACATGGCTGTGCATACCGGGGACAAACCTTTTCAGTGCTCAGTTTGTGAAAAAGCATTTACAGAGAAGAGAAAATTGACACGACACATGGGCATCCACTCAGTTGAGAAAACGTTCAAGTGCTCTGTTTGTGGTAAAGGATTTACACAGAAGCCAGGTTTGACACGACATATGAATGTCCACAGAGGGGGAGAAAGATTCAGCTGCTCTGTATGTGAGAGAAGTTTTAAACGCAAAGGACACATGAAAGAACACATGGTTCTGCATTCCGGGGACAGACCTTTCAAGTGCTCAGTTTGTGGTAAAACATTTACACGGAAGACACACTTGACACGACACATGGGCATCCACTCAGCTGAGTAACTTTTCCAGTGCTCAGTTTGTGAAAAAGGATTTACACAGAAGGGCCGTTTGACAATACACATGACCATCCACACAGGGGAGAAGATATTCAGCTGCAGCGATTGTGACCAAAGATTCACTTGGGATGAACAACTAATGCTGGGCTTACACTACACAACTTTTCTCGCGATTTGACAGTCGCAGACAATCTTACAATGTCGGACTGAAATCACAGAAGTCGTGCTGGAGTTGTGGCGCGCGCCCGTAATCTCAGTCGTTTTGTGTATGGTGGTCTTCCGACCCGATTTCAGCCAGTCTTCTTCCCGTCTTGACGTTCCGACATTATCATTAAACATTTTTGATATTATCGTTAGTCTTAAGCAGTGGTGTAGTGGAGGGTATACGCAGGTATACGGCGTATACCCACTTATTTTTCAGGCAACATTGCGTGTATCCACTTCTAACGGCCGCGACTGCGGTCCGCCTCTATTCGTTTCCACTCTTGTCAATGTGTGTTTACTTCCACTGTGTGTGTCTGCGTGTGTAAAATCAGCACAAAGACATGAAAATAACAAACAATGACGGTCCGGCAGACCGTAGCGGCAGTCAGCTGTCAGGACAGTGAACGCCCCCCCACTCGCACTAAGCGGGGTGAAATTGGTTTTATATTCGACATTCGTCTATTTTCCGGGGTTGTAACTGTAATAGCGTCACAAAAACGGCACCAATTTCCTCCAGAATGGTATTATTGTGTACAGAAAACTAAGACTGACATTTCACAGGCTTGATCAACTCACTAAAATCAGCGAGTCTCGCGAAAGATCAAAGAAACCGCGCCGAATATACTTTTTAGTGCCATACCGCAGCGGACTGCTTAGGGACCGTCGCAAAAGTGCAACGTCTTTTTTTTCTATTCTTAATAACTCGCTGGAAACACAGTTTGTGAAAAAAGATTTAAACGTAAATGTCACTTGACAGACCACATGCTCATCCACAGAGGGGAGAAACCATTCTGCTGCTCATTTTGTGGTAAAAGATTTTATCTGAAGAGACAATGGAGAGCACACGCCGGACACACGGGAGAAAAGATTCTGCTGCAGAGTTTGTGACCAAAGATTTGATTGGTTCAAGTCTGCGATGTTACGCTAGATCTGGGTTGCGTTTCCACAGTATACTGCATCCTAACTTGGTAGGCGGGGTTTATGCCGGACGGACGACGGCTACATAACTGTGGTGACATCATAACAGTGGGACACAGTGTAGCCCTCTGATTCACTCAATGAAGAAGAAAAGCGCAAAACGATTAGAAAATAGCACCCACATTTTTTCAATAACACAAGACTCCTCACTTTTGCCGAGGCGTTGTATGATTCTCTACAGTCTAGACCAATCAAAGAATGTTGAACTTTTATAGCTCCCATATCACTTTTCGGTTCTATTATACACCATATTATATAGTCTTAGTGGTCCCTAATTAGGGCTGCAACAACGAATCGATGAAATCGATTAAAATCGATTACTAAAAGCGTTGGCAACGAATTTGGTCATCGATTCGTTGAGTCGCGCGATTAATAAGTCACTTGTAGGCGTGGCACTGTGTACATCCAGCCACCAACAGGTTCATGCACGCCCACAGCGAGCCTTCCGCACGTGAAGCGGTGCGGGAAAGCTATTAGTGTGAGCAGCCACAGCTTGTATTTTGGTCATATCTAACACTGGACTGTAGGCCTATATAAATGTGTTGTACCTTTGCTGTCTTTGGGTTAAAAAACTCCTTCAACTCAGTGTCCGTCTAGCCCAAAAAAACTCTGTCAGCTGCTGCTGCAGACGGTGTGCACACGGGCTCGGAGAGTCGGCATCGGCGCATCAACAGTCATTCAAAGCAGCGGCAGTAATCACACAACCGAACGGTGTAGAAAGTCCCGTCAGTTAAAAATAGTAATCCAGTTTTTAAATCCATGTTAAAATCGGAAGGATATAGAGCTAGTTAGCTTTAAAAAAGTAGCTAACATGTCAAATATGATGTGTTCAGGCCGGCTCAGTAATATGATTGATGTGTTCAAATGCAACACAAAAAAAAAGAAATTTGAGATTTTGGCGAAAACTTGTTTTCCCAGCAATATAAAATAGATAGTAAAGATGGAATTATGACCTGTTTAATGTCCTATCTTGAGCTAGGATCATATCAGCAATTAAAGCAATAATACAAGTTCTATTTCAACAAAATAATAGAAAAGTATCAATAGTGATATCAATAAAGACTAGGATCGTTATCGGTTGACTGGTTTACCATGGACATTCCTTATATACTTTATAAATGTATATCATACATTGTATGTTTTTTTTGTGTTATCCCAGTTAAGTTTATTTTTAATTTTTTATCATTTAATATTACTTTTAATAGTTCCGGGACGTTGGAGCAATACACTGGTGTTCTGACACTTCAGTCTGCACTGTGAATTTGAAGTAATGTTCAGTTTCTTTTTTTTATCCGATTCATCGATTAATCGAAAAAATAATCGACCGATTAATCGATTATTAAAATAATCGTTAGTTGCAGCCCTATCCCTAATACGTTTTTCTTTAATTGTTTGCTGAAAAAGACTTTCAGATAATTTATTGTACTATGCTGATGTTCAGCTAATCTCACAATGGCCTTTTTTTTTAAAAAGGAGCTGCAGCTCCCCTCGTAAATATACAATCTTTGAACTCCCTCCGCCCCCTGTCCGGAAGCGAAGCCAGATACGCCTCGCCCTCTGTCTGTCAGGGCCGTGGACCAATAAGAAATTCGGGTGTGGGCTGCACAGTGGAAGCTTCTGGCTTTCCAGTTTGTGAGGTCAGAAACTGGGAGAATTCTGACTGGAGTATATTGGGAGGGGGGGGGGGGTTCAGAAAGGGGGATTGTGGGAAAAAGGAGAGTGTTATTTTTTTAAATATTTTGGCAGTCTCTAGGCACACCGTGGACCCATGGATATGTTAGAACACATTTAAAAAGTGCATTTAGTGATCTCATTTAAGACATATAATAAGTTCCTGTAGTTATCAGTCAGATTTAGAAAGAGTGTTAGCACATTGTGTAGCCTTTGCTGTCTATAAAACATGCTTCATATAATTTTTGATTTATTGATTAAAATCCCCAGCAATGATGAAACATCCATCTGTGTTGGCTGTTTGCTCACTGATGGCTTTATAAAGTTCCGAAAGTGCATGATTTATATTTGTGTTATTGTAACTGTCCAAAAATTATGAATTACGTGTGTGTGTGGTAAATGATAAATGTTGATTGAAATGATAATATCAACATGGCTCTAAATCACATCATGACTGTTTTAATTCAATCAACCTTAAATTCATCAGAAAACTTTATTATTTATCAAGCAATTATTCATTTCACTTCCACTTATACGACCCGTTATATCAATTCACATACATTTTATCACTTAATTTCCACCCTCATAAACTTCCGCCTGTATCACATTTTCCTAAATCTATACAGCAAAATATTCACCAGAGATCCCGTGGTCACTGCCTTGTCTTTGTAATTTATTGGTTTAAAATATTTTACACTCGACCCTCTTGTGGCAATTCTGGGAGCTACTAGTCCCTTTTCTTGTATTAATAAATATGAGAAGAAGGCTATTGAATTTGGGATGGTGATTGCCAAGAAATTGATATTACGTGTGTGGAAGTTGGACTCTGTGCCTACATACGACCTGTGGTTAGGAGAAATGTCTAACACACTGCATTTGGAGCGACTGAGATACTATAATGATGATAGAGGAGATGTGTTTGATAAGATTTGGGACCCTGTAATAATATTCTTTAATGGGTAGGCTGCTCTATAGTGCTTTACTGTGAAAATGTATGTATGTGTGTATTTTTCTTTTTTATTGTACTCTGACATTCACTTATCTTTTCGCAGACTTCTGATTTTTTTATTTAATATTTATGTTTTGACCATGGACTGCGGCTGCTAATTTTGATGTGCTTTGTTCTGTATGTTATGTGTGTTTGTATGTACTGTCTGTTCTTAAACTGAAAACTACAATAAACATATTTAAAAAAAAAATAAAAAAATAATAATAATATATATTTTACACGTCTTTGAGGCTTTTAGTTTGACGTCCAGAAATCTCCACGTGCCGGAAGAGATTGCCCTTACTCTGACTAACTTGGAACAAAATGGGGCTGTAAGAGTCACACATTTTAGTTGTTCAGCTTTCTCTAAAACTGAAGTTAGAATCTATCATAGCCTCTGTATGTCTGGATAAACCTTTCTGGTTAAAATGTCTAAAGTCCAAATGGTGAGAGCGTTGGTGAATCAGCGACTAACTGCGGCTGCTGAAGAGATATTTGGGCTGTTTGAAAGAACTATAGCAGAGTACGAGGAGGAACTCTGTCGTTCAAAAGAGAAGAACGTGCAACAACAGAAACTACTGGACGCTGTTTTGAAGCCTGAAGTCCGGTTACACAGAGCAGGTTTGTACCTCCAACATAACAAGATCAAAATGTATAATACATGAATTTAAATGTATTTCAATGGCGTCCACGCTGCGTCTATTTCAGACGAACACGTAGCTTATTCAAAATAATACTTCAGAATCAGAATCGGCTTTATACGTGAACATACAAGGAAAACTTTTTTGTTGCTCTGTTACTTTCACAGAAATAGACAAACAGACAACAAAGGTAAAACATAACAAATTATATTTCTTTAGAATTAGAAATAGTTGAATAAGTTTAATATATGATAGTTTGTGTTTTGTATGCAGTGTGTGTAAAGTGACGTACAAAGGTCTGAGGTCATATTGAAAGTCATATCTTTACGTGACCCTTGGAATAGATTGAGGGCCAGTTTCACAGACATGGATTAAGCCTAGTCCTGGACTAAATGGAATTTTGAATGGAGATTGTCCATTGAAAGTACAATTTAGTCCAGAACTAGGCTTAATCCATGTCTGCGAAACCGGCCCTAAATGTTTGAAGATTAAGCAGCCTGTTTGGTAACTATGTACTGGTAGTGTAGGATGGAACAATGGCTAAAAACAATAGTACAGTACAGCCATTTACACACTGAACTATAACATTGTGATACTGCTTTTACATACACATATCGTATAGAGATGTGTTAAGCGGAGAGGACAATGTTAAACTATTCCTGTGTTTACCTGTTTTCATGGTCAGTGAACTGTAGAAGTTAATAAGGACTAGAAATGCAATTTCTGAAGTTATTGCTGTGTGAATGCTGATGCTGAAAAGCCAACGAAAGGTATCTTTGGGATTGAAGAGTTGAAAGATGTTGAATTTTAAAAATGTTGATACTTTCTGACTGAAAATATAAAATGTGAAAAAAGGTTCAATCATAAGTGTAGAAAAGCTTACCTTTTGACTGGTTACCTGGAGTTTGGAGAACATTTATAAATGCGATGAAAAACTTGAAAGGTGCATGTAATATGAAAAGTAGTATTTAATTATTATGAATATGAAACTAACGAAGTTGAATGTCAAAGAAAATGCTTAAAACTGTGAAATAGTCTTATAATGGGCAGATTGAGTCACTCAGCTGAGTGTGTGTCTTAATGAGGGCCTGTGATCAGGCAGAAATTCCACCTGTTAGGGGGCCCAGATAGGTCATTTCATCCAACATTTCCCCTCAAACTGCAGCCTCTAACTACCAAACTGTCAGTCTAGCGAACAAAATCAATTTTCTGTTTCCTGCATCATAATAAACTAAAGAAGTTACAGTGTCTGTCCTCAAGCGTGTCTGTCCTCAGTCCTCAGTCCTCACAGCGTCAACCAACTGAGTAGAACAGAGAGGCAGAGCCTGGAGCCAGCAGCTCAACTGAACAGATGGAAACAGGAGCTGATTGAGAGGACTGTGGAGGACCAGAATCAGCCAGGACCTCACATCCAGATCCAGAATTAGGACCTGTGACTGAAGACAGTGAGGACTGGAATGATACCACTGAACATGAGTCAAGTGTAAATTTAGGCAAGAAACCATTCAGCTACTCTTAGTGTGGTAAAAGATTTTGCCGCAGATACATTCTGAAGAGACATACGTGAACTCACACAGGAATGCAATTAATTTTACAATAAGGTTTTATGCATCAAATTGTATCGGAAGAGCTATCTACTAGGCAATGTGTCACCGCCGACTCCTGGCTTGCCATGCATACTAGAGCGATTTTGGCCCGTTTTTCCAAAACCATGTTGACGAGTGAAGTTTCCAACAATTGCGACTGAATTTGGAAACTTTTTAAAACGTTAAGGGGAAAATTGTTGTGTGATCAGGCAGAAATTCCACCTGTTAGGGGGCTCAGATATGCTAACCACAAGAAGCCTGGTATTGCCAAGGTCCCCAATTTCTGGCTGAAACAGTTGACTGTGCTCCATCCCCACTATAGCAACTGCTTCAACAGGCTCCTTAGGGGGGAGGAGGCCACTCCACCATGGCTGACCAGAGGGGATACAAGCCTCATCCCAAAATCGAATGAAACACAGAAACCAAACAAGCATCGCCCTATATGCTGTCTGTGCACCACCTACAAGCTCTTCACCGGCTTGCTAGCGGATAGCATATATGACCACCTATCCTTGGGCAACTATCTGGAAAAAGAGCAAGCAGGATGCAGAAGACAATGCTTTGGCACAAAAGACCAGCTGCTAATTAACAAAACCATACTAGAAGACGCCAGGAAGCGGAAGAGAAATCTTAGCATGGCATGGATAGATTACCAGAAGGCATATGACAGCGTGCCTCACTCATGGCTACTACAATGTATTGAGTTGTATAACATCCATCCAGTGATCAAGAACATAATGGCAGACCAAGTACAGATGTGGGAGACGAGCATTTCCCTACGGCACGCCCGGGGAAAAATCACCATCCCAGGGGTTAAAATAAGAAGAGGAATATTCCAAGGAGACAGCCTCTCACCCCTACTCTTCTGTATGGCAATTGACCCGCTCAGCAAGCTCCTGAACAACTGTGTGAGCGCCTACAACCTGAGCATTGGCCGCCACCGTGACCCAACCAAGCGAGTCAATCACCTGCTTTTCATGGATGACCTCAAAATGTATGCAAGCTCAAACACCGAGCTACACCAGTTGCTACAGGTTGTGCACACCTTCTCCAATGACATCAGGATGAAGTTTGGCCTTGACAAATGTGCCAAATGCACCCTAAGGGCTGGGAAAAAGGTACAGTCAGAGAACATCCAACTTGATGAGGCAAATGACATCAGAGACCTTGAGGAGCAGGAGCCATACAAATACCTTGGTATTGAAGAGCATGACGCCATACAACATGCTAAAATGAGGGAGAAGGTTGGCAAGGAGTATGTGCGTAGAGTGAGGAAGATCTGCAAAACACAACTTATCAATAAAAACAAAATAACTGCCATCAACCAGCTTGCCATGCCAGTCCTAAATTACAGCTTTGGCATCATAGATTGGCCCCAACTTAACATAAACAGACTGGACATAAAAACAAGGAAAATCCTAACACTGCACAGGGTGATCTACAGGAATCAGTGTCTGCCAAGACTGTACTTACCGAGAGGAGAAGGAGGTCTAGGGCTCTCAGAGGTCAATCACCAACATAGGGCCACTGTCGTAAGCATCGGCCAGTACCTGACCAGCTCGGCCAACTTCATCATGAACATCATAAAAGAACATCAAGACTCAAGGGCTAGTAAAACAACCTCCATCACACAGCTGGCCAGGCATTTTGGAGAAGACTGCCTTAGCATGGAGACAGAGACTCCCAATATGCCTGCCACGGAGATGGCCCGGAAAGATCGGCAGAAGTACAGCAAGATTTTTAAAAGCAAGTGCCTCAAGGAGTGGGCATCACAACAGCGTGCCACATATTTCTTGGAGGAGCTCTCCAAGGAGTATATCGACAAGGAAGGCTCCTTGGACTGGCTTAAGAGGGGTACACTCCATTACGACCAGGAGAGACTCATAATGGCTGCTCAAGATCAAGGCCTGATGACCAATGCTTTTAAAAAGATGGCTGGCCTCAGCAATGACAATAAATGCAGGTTCTGCCACACTGAAGTGGAGAGTGTGAGCCACCTGACATCCTGTTGCAAGGTGCTCTTGGGGGACGGTTACTACACAGCTCGGCACAACGGAGTGTGCAAGTACCTCCACTGGACCATCTGCAGGAAACTTAACATCAAGTGTAGCAGCAAGTCCTGGGAACACGTACCCGAAAGAACGGTGGGAAATAATACGCACATCATACACTACGACCATGAAATCCCTACAGCCACCTACCTGGAAAACTCAGCCATCAAACCAGATATTGTGATCTGGAACAAGGCAGAAAGAACAGCAACACTAGTTGAGGTCAGTGTTCCGAATGATGGGGGGCTCAACAGAGCTGAGAGGGAGAAGGTCACAAAATACCAAGGACTCATGTATGACATGAAAAGAAACTGGAACCTCCGAGAGGTTTCAATCATCCCAGTTATTATAGGAGCCACTGGGCTCATGAAAAAGAACTTTAAAAACTACTTGGCCAGTATACCCGGAGACCCGAGTGCAAGTGAAATCCAAACAATTGCACTTAAGGGAACAGTCAGAATCTTGAAAAGAGCTCTTGGTTGGAGTCTCTAAAGGCGAGGGAATGTTTGGCATTTGGCTTGAATGCCCCATCCTCAGCTAGCAACCCAGTAAAAAGCGAAATGAAACAAGGAGAAAAGATTCTGCTGCAGAGCTTGTGACCAAAGATTTGCTTGGACTGAGGAACTCACAAGACACAAGAGTGTTTGTCCTCAGTCCTCACAGCTTCAACAAACTGAGGAGATCAGAGGCAGAGCCTGTAGCCAGCAGCTCAACTCAACAGATGGACCAGAACCAGCCAGGAACTCCCTTGACATTGATTGTGAATTTAATGAGACTGTTTCCGTTGTAATTATCTGAAAAATAATGAAATCCTCGTTAGCAATATGAAATATGATTCTGACAAAAAATTGCCTTCTCTGGATGTGGAGAAACATTTGTTTGATTCAAGTCTGAATGCACAAGAAAAATTAGAGAACCCTGTTCATTAAAGGACATCACAGACCACTTTTTGGTCTGAACTGGGCTTTAAGAATGACCATATTCATGATATTTATTTTCACATTGTACAGAGGAAACGACCACACATGTTTTGATAACATCTGTATGTCAGTGACTAAAACATGTGATGCAACAAATCCAAACCGTTAGTTTAGTGAAATGTTGCACCTCTAGTTCTTGCTTAGGCTGTTGTCCTTAATAATCATATCAGTGGGATACTGTATTGTATTTACTTGTTTTTATGGTTTGTGATCTGTAGAAGTTCCATAAAAGGAAAATGGACTCCACTCATGTAGCGCATTTCCCTACCCAAAGCACTTCACATTGTTTTGTACACATTCACACACACACACACACATTCATACACCGATAGCAGCAGCAGCTACCACACAGGGTGCAAGCTAACTATCAGGAGCAATTTAGGGATCAGGGTCTTGCCCAGGGACACTTGGACATGTGGCAGGGAGACTTATAAAGCATTCATATAGTCAGTGTTTCCCCCAGGAAATGTCTTAGTCAAGGTGGTCACTGTCTAGCCGTACAGGAGGCGCGGCGCAACGCGCCTCGGTGAAAATTTTGGGGGTATTTTGCTCAAAGATGCCAATGCGCACTAAAGAAATAGTTCTGTTTATTTGAATGACACTGACCTTACAGTTGTGCAATTTTGTTTGCTATGTGCACATTTTGTGCAAACATGCAGACAAAAAAAATACAATTAGAGAAATTCTACTGTTTTGGTGCAATACCATGCAGACACACTAAATAAAAATAATGGACCATACACTTAACATGTGTATGCACATCAAATTGCTTTTTAAAGTTCCTTTTTGGATGGGGGGCTGTTGTGAGATTATTGTGGACAACTGTGATGCGATTAATTCATATATGGTTATTATTAGCCTACTTGCTTGATTTCTTTTTAAATGCAGAGGTTATTGGTTGTTTTGGAACATGTATTTCCAAATTTAAAACATAAAAATAAAGCAGCATTTAAAATTCAGAAAAATTAATCTTGTCGGCCTACACAAGCATGCTGTTTGAAAAATAATTCAATAATTGAAATAATACAATGTGTTTTCCCCTTAAAATGACTAATGCATTTCAAAGACAGTTACAGTGTGCACTTCTGTAAACTTACTGAAAGGTGCCTGGGCCATCACTCTCATGCATGTATCAGACTTTTCTCTGCGCTGTATGAGCCGATAAGTTGTGTTGCCACGGTGATGTGGAGTCTTAAACTAGTCTAGCTTTGCAGAGCACTTCTTTCTGTTCAGCTAAATATCCCCATAGAACCGCACTGCGTTTATTATCGCCACCGGTTAAATGTCGGTTTGCTGCTGCTCGTTTACTCTCCCGCGTACATGCCGTAGTCACGCGCAGCGCGGCACGGTCGCGCGCGCAGAGCCCCAGACACAGAGCAGCTGATAGTCTGAGCAGAGAGAAACGCTTGGAGACATGTGCACATTTATTTACCCCAAATCACGGCCTTTCGCGCATTTCTGACCATGACAAATCACACATCGCGCTTGCTAGTACATTAATTGTGCAGCACTAAAAATAAAAAAATTAAAGATTTAATTTTTTTTTCTTTTTTGGTCGGTCAGTAGTCAAGGCGGGGGGCTGGTTTTGCTAAGGCGGCCGCCTTAACTATAAAGCGCTGGGGGAAACGCTGCATTCGTACACCGATAGCAGCAGCAGCTACCACGCAGGGTGCAAGCTAACTATCAGGAGCAATTTAGGGATCAGGGTCTTGCCCAGGGACACTTGGACATGTGGCAGGGAGACGGGGATTCAACCACCGACCCTGCAACCCAGTGGACGACCACCCTACCCACTTCACCACAGCGGCCCACAAGCCAAACAGTTCTGTTCAGCTGTTGGTGGTTAAAGAAGAGGTTCCCCCAGAGCAGCAGGAGTGTTTGCCGTTTGTGTCTTTTTTTTTTTAAGATATTTTTTCTACCTCTTGAGCTAAGGGCGCCCCGCCGTTTGTGTTTCACTGTCTACATTGGATTATTTTACAAATACAAATATCTTTATTTGTGATTTTTTTGAAGGCAGAATCCTCATATTGGACTTAAAAAATAAAAGTGATTTTATGATTAAAAGATCTTTATTTTTTTACAAAAAAATCCTATTAAAACTTAAAAAATAAAAGTGATTTGATTGAAACACCAGAATAAGATTTTGTTTTGTACATTTCTGATCGGGAGTGAGAGTCAAAGGATCTCATTACCCACGACTATTTCACCATAACAATAATAATTCAGGGACTTTATTTTGTGATCCAGTTTAAATTACATTTCAAAATTCCAAACCAATGATCAATCCATTCTTGAACTCATCATTATGACATTAACCTTCTGAAAAAAGACAGCCGGTAAAATCCAGTTTAAAACACCCTTATTGTGAAGGCCAGATGAGGCTAGCGGATGTGATGCTAGTGTTTCCGGGTCTCGGCTAATACAGTTAGCTTGTGTGGATGAAGCTGCTTTCCTGCTGCTTAAACTCTGGTTCTCTGTGGGATTGTCCAGGTTTCAGGAGCTCAAAAGTTCCGGGTCTGAAGCGGAGCTGGACCGACAGGAGGTGCTTTCAATACCGGAGATGAAGCTGCAGAGAGCGGGTAGGTTTATGGCTACTAGCCGTGCTAACACCCACACTAGACCACGTAGCCTATTTCTAGCCTCTCATACACAGCTAATGAAAAGTTTAATGGTGCATTTAGCTAAACTAATCCTACAAATAAATGTGTCTGAAAAGGCCACGCTGCTACACGGACAAACCTCGTTATGTTTACGTGTTGTTTGGTCGCGAAGTGCTTTGATTTTTGTTTCAGTGTGTAGGTTTAATCAATACAATCACAACAGGGCGCTCCACCACGCATGCGTATATGTATCCCCATGTAGATCTTTACTGCAACAGGTTTAGGTCAGCATGCAATTTCCACAAAGCACCAACCCTGCGTCACCAAACAACAGGCATTAAACAGATGCCTGTATTTGTAACATCTCATTTAATTAGTAACATCAGCATGATTATTTTAACGCTCGTTGACACGAGAGACTCCAGTTCTTTATAACTACAAGCATACAACTACTACATCGTTTTTTTGTATAGGGGAGAACGGGGTAATGTGAGGCACTTTTTACATTTGCTTCCCTCTAAGGGAGCTAAAATGATTTATCTGTCAAATTTACACATTTCCTATTAATTCACGATGTTTCCTAGAAAAGGGCATTAGCAGAATTTATTCATGACAAAGGGCAGTGTAAATATGATTGTTTAAAAAAAAGTTGTCTTGTGTCTCAGTTTACCCCAGCTGTGGGGTAAACTGAGACAGACCAGAGAAATCAAGGTGGTAAACTGATCCACTTACTACTCTGAAACTACCATACAACACATTTCGTAATTGTCAGAATCCTCACAGCTAGCTTGAAAACCAAATATTCCAAAAAATAATGTCGGACAAGTAACAGAATCATGGGGTTTGGTCAATTAAGAAAAAAAAATTCTAAACACTTTAAGTAACTCTGATCAAATACACCATATCATTCATATTCAATCATTAACATTTAAATGACAGATGGAACCAGTTAAATTAAAACACAGTCTGGGGGTCAGAACACAGGACCCTTAGAGCCAGCTAGTGTCTGGGGGTCAGAGCAAAGAAAAATCAGAACCAGCTAGAACAGCCTGGGACTCAGAACACAGGACTAGACCCAGCTGTCATTTTCCATCTTTTGAGTCTTTGATTAATATTTTTCTGTATTTGTTTAATTGGGATCATTCATTGAATAAAGACATATTACTAATGCCTCGTTTCCACCGAGTAGAGCGGGTCGGATCGGAGCTTTTCATTTGCCAAAAGTTGGGTAGGGTACGGTTTAAGCGCACCTAACCGCTCTGAGCCGCTCCTAATCTCAGTACTCCTCCGTAGGGGTACTAGCCGCCTGAAAGGGTGCCTAAAAGGCGGAGCTACACACTGCCGTCATTTGATTGGTCGAAAGAATCATTTCCGCCATGTGTAGTCATCTCGGCAAGAGTGAAGAGAGTCTTGTGTTTTGGCCAAAATTCTGGAGCAACAGCACTGTTGGCTGTGTGGTGTTTTTCCCTCGTCAATAAATCAATCAGTTGGTTACACTGTGTCCTCACTGCTAGTCACGTAGCTGCCAGCAGCCAGCACTGCCCGCCACTGTCTCTATGAGTTGCACCGAGCCGTCTCCGTGCCACAACAACACAGGGGGGAATAAAAGAAGCGGCTGGTTTGGACTAAGCAAAAACGGAGACCTGCTGCTTGACCTGCCATTTCTCCTGGCGTGCTACTCCAGGTCCAGCCTAAACCCGCCTCTACCAGTAAGGGTAGGGTCGGTGGTGGAAACGCCACCTATATTCTTAAAAGTGAGCTGTCCCGCTTTGAGCCGCTCCGACCCGACCCACTCTACTCGGTGGAAACGAGGCATTAGTGTTAAAGGTCACTCTCCTGTCCCCCACATAGATACGTGCCAAACCATGCCCTTGCTGACACCCCTTCAACCATCAACCCCCACCTCCAGCCCACATTGGGTCTTTGTCTTATTCAGCTAGTCTCCTTGCTACCTCAAATATAATGGATTCATTAAAAGAGGGCACAGACACTGTCTCAATGACCCCACAGCATTTGTCTCACTTTTTACCCCACTGACACAATTTGAGAAAAACTACCTCTCTCATGTAAACTGTAGGCTATTCTTCAGTTGTCATCATCACATGGTTTCATATGTTGGTAGTTCATCAACATGTATGATAGAAGTTTTTCTACCTGAATCAATTTGCTTTGGCACAACAATCGATTGAGTTGACAGAAAGAAAATTTACTTTTACATGCAAAAAAGACATTTTTGTGAAAAAAACATGCTTACAACATCACCATGAGGTCCTATCTTCATGGCCAAGGGGAAATGAGGGGCTTGAAAACATATATCTCACATGACCAAAAATGTGTTCCATTGCCAGAGACCCTCAGGTCAGGGTTCAACATAACTTTTTTTTCCTAATACACCCGTCGCTTCGGATCCGAGTTTTACTGGCCCCTTGTATATTTTCACTGGCCCTGCACACACTTTTTTTCTTCGTATTTAGTGTCAATATTTATAATACCTGTATTAGAAAACCAGATCTAAGTCCCTCCGTTCGTTTCTGTCTACAACCGACAATCACCGGAGACGCATTCACAGCGTTTAAATAACGCCTCATTTGTATTACCATTGGGGATTGGATGCAAATACTGTAACATTACGGCGGCAGCTGAAGTGAAAGCGCATATCATTTTCTGCTCAACCTCTGCTGTGGGAAGAAAGAAAGGGGGCAGCAAGTTTACGATTTGTCGACTCAAGCAGGCGGACAGTAGGCAGCCTGCCAACGGAGCGAGAGTGCGCCCGCGCTTGTTGCTCCGCCTGTCAAAACGCCCATGCATCGGTTGTCCACTGGCCTTTCATATTAAAAAAAAAAAAAAAAAAAAAAAAAAAAAATCTATTTTATATTAGGTTTATTATATTGAGTCTTAAATAAACACTGCTTTCATTGCGACTCTCAGCACGTATTTCAATGAACCATGATGTAGAACTACAAAAGATACTGAACTGTGATTGGCAGTTCAGTATCAGTCACTGGCCCGGGCAGGACAGTGACTGGCCAATCAACTTGCCCTGAATATGATTTTACTGGCCTCGGGCCTACGGGCCATGCATTATGTCGAACCCTGCCTCAGGTTACTGGGAGGATCCAGAGACCTCATGGTTACTGGGCAGACCCTTTCCTAGAGTGAGGGGACCTTCACTTCCCTTTTTCAGATTTCTTCTGCTCCCGAACTATCGTCATTCTACCAGCCTTTAAAAATCTACTATGGTCCACCTCTAATATCTTCTAGGTCTTGTCTACACAGCACATTTTATTTTGTTTTGTTTTCATTTAAAATGTATTCATAATGGGGAGATCAATTGAGGGGTGACCCTCATTCACAATGATGTTGAGTCAAACAAATGTAAAGCAAAAACAACAATACATAACACAATATACAATTAAAATACATCACATACACAACAACTGATAATGAAACAAAACAATTGAAAACATTTAGACAGTGATGTAGAATGGCTGCAATTAAAATTAAATGGGTGAAAGTACAATACAGCCTAATTAAAACAGTTACCGGTAGAGTTCGGCAGATTTAAGGTAATATGTTTACATTTTTTAAAGGATATGGAGGCATTTATTTTAATTTGTTGCTGTATTGTTCCAGGAGTCAGGGGCAGAGTTTATAGAGATTTTAGAGTTTATATAAGTACAAGTGAGAAATTGATATCTGTTCATTTACCTGTAAGCAACAACAGCAAATAGAAATCAAATATCTCCATGTTAAGTTTGGAATTCAACATGAACTCCACTAATCAGCTGTTTGTCTGTTTCAGTTTTACCTTCAGATGTCCGTAAAGTGATTGTTGGGGAAGTAGGGCAGCAGAGTGGAGCCCCAGTCTGGACCAGGGGAGGACCCACCAGAGCCCCCATACATTAAAGAGGAACAGAGGAACTCTGGGACAGTCAGGAGGGAGAGCAGCTTCAAGGGCTGGAGGAGGCTGATATCACTCAAGTTCCTATTCACTCCTGTCCCTGTGAAGAGTGAAGATGATGAAGAGAAACCTCAGTCCTCACAGCTTCTCATCAAATAAACTGAAGAGATGGAAACAGGAGCTGATGGAGGAGACTGTGGAGGACCAGAACCAGCCAGGAACTCACATCCAGATCTACATTTACAACCTGAGACTGAAGACAGTGAGGGACTGGAATTACACCACTGAACATGAGTCAAAAGTGTACATTTAGGCAAGATTGGTTCTACACAAGCAGAAAGTTACAAAGTGTGTCGGTCCTCAGTCCTCACAGCTTCATCAACAAGACAGGACTGAAGACTCTTCTGACACTGAAGACAGTGATGATTGGTCTAATGATATCAGAAGAGAAAGATAATGAGCAGGAACCTCCTGCAATCCAAAGTCTCTGAAAATTAATGAAGTCTCTAAAAGTGGTGTCAGATGTAAAACCAATGAGAACCCACTCAGCTGCTCACTTTGTGGTCAAGCACTTAAAGGGAGGAAATATTTGAAAAGACGCATTGCTGTCCACACAGTGGAGAAAAGATTCAGCTGCTTTGTATGTGAGAAATGTTTTAAATGGAATGAAAATGTATCAATACACATGGCTGTGCATACAGAAGAGAAACTATTCAGCTGCTCTGTATGTAAGAAACGTTTTAAACGCAAAGCAGACATGAAAAGACACATGGCTGTGCATACCGGGGATAAACCTTTCCAGTGCTCAGTTTGTGAAAAAGCATTTACAGAGAAGAGAACTTTGACACAACACAAGTTCATCCATTCAGCTGAGAAAACATTCAAGTGCTCTGTTTGTGGTAAAGGATTTACACAGAGGCCAGGTTTGAAACAACATATGAATGTCCACAAGGCAGAGAAACTATTCAGCTGTTCTGTGTGTGGGAAGAGTTTTAAACAGAAACGAGATATGAAGGAACACATGGCTGTGCATACCGGTGAAAAACCTTTCAAGTGCTCAGTTTGTGAAAAAGCATTCACACTGAAGGGAAATTTGACTCAACACATGGGCATCCATTCAGCTGAGAAAAGATTCAGCTGCAGTGTTTGTGACAAAAGATTCACTTGGCGTTGTCAACTAGCAAAACACAAGTGTGTCTGTCCTCAGTCCTCACAGCTTCATCCAACTGAGCAGAACAGAGAGGCACAGCCTGGAGCCAGCAGCTCAACTGAACAGATGGAAACAAGAGCTGATGGAGAGGACTATGGAGGACCAGAACCAGGAACTCACATCAAGATTCAGAATTAGGATCTGAGACTGAAGACTCCTGTGGGACTGAAGACAGTACTGATTGGTCTAAGGAGACCAGAGAGAAACAATCAGATTTAAAGTCTCTTAAAAATAAAGTCTCTAATACTGGAGAAAAATGCATTCAGCTCTTCTGAGTGCGGTAAAGGATTTAGTTTAAATAGGAATATCGACAGACACATGAGAATTCACACAGTAGAGAAACCCTTCACTTGGTCCAGTCAGCTGTTCATATTGTGGTAAAACATTCATATGGAAGGAAGATACAGTATGACACACACATGGTGGTCCACACAGAGAAAAGATTGATCTGCAACCCTAACCCGTTAGCCCTCACTTCGCCTCGGAGGTAAACGTCAGCTTCATGGGCGTATCTCCCTCCCCCCCGATGTCACATCATGCCCTTTTTCGGTAAGAGGAAATGAGGCGGAGTAAAAACAGGGCCTGGATACGTTTGTATCAAATTATGTTTTTGTAATTATTTTAATTTTTTTCTATGTGTATTCGTGTTCGCAAACGTTTAATTGAGGACGCAACATAACGTTCGCCAGCGTTTGGTGTGGACGCAACATAAAACTGCCAGCTCAAGAGTTAATGTTTTTTTTGTTGAACGTAATGGCAAGTCATTCTGCCTGAAATGCAAGGCCTCATTAGCGCATTTAAGTCCCACTAAGCAACATGCATAGTAAGAGAAAAACGCTATTGTAAATTGTTATATTTTTGTTTGTGGACTTGGTTGAACTGAGAGTATGTGTGTGACGAAGTTCACATTGTTGAAAATGACTTGCCTGTGGTCTTAGTACTGTAGGAGTCCATTTCTGTCATTATCATGTTGGTTGTGTGACATTTACAGTAAATCTGGCTGTGCAGAGGTCTGTGTGCGTGTGTGAGAGTGAGAGAGAGAGAGGAAGGGATGGGGGGATAATCATGCAGTCACACAGTAAAGTAACATTTCTTTATATTTCTGTCTGATTTCTTTTTTAATTGTAAATGTTTAATATTCTATTATTTAAGTAGTTTTGTGTTTATTGTTTGAACCAACAGACTACAACATAATGTGTTTGTAGTGTGGTGCCTGAAAACTCTAGCCTGGTCCAACCAGACCATCGTACTTCATTTAGCTTGGTCCAACCAGACCATCGTACTTCATTTCATTTGTACAGAAGGTCTGGAACTGCTCTATTGGCAAGCGTTCACTCACTTGGAGGCGGGTTTCTGTTGAAGTTTAAAACTATTGGATCTGCCCAGTGCCACTCTGGATCAGCCAACCAATCGCATAACGTTTGGTCGTGACGTATGTTAACAGTGGTGGCAGTCCTGAGGTAGAATAATAACAGTAACAACAGACTCCTATCTGTTGTTTGGGAGCCTGAGGGCAGTGGGGAAGAAAGAGTTCTTTAGTCTGCTCTTCAGCAGCTCAACTCACCTAATGGACCAGAACCAGCCAGGAACTCCCTTGCCATTGATTATGATTGTAATGAGACTGTTTCCGTTGTAACTATCTGAAAAATAATTAAATCCTCGTTAGCAATATGAAATATGATTCTGACGAACAAATTGTATTGTCATGTGCACAATAAGACACATGTTCTCAGTCAAACATGAAAATATGCAATATACAAGTAAAATAGAAAAAAAGCAGCAACAATACAGAATAAACAATGTACAAGGCAAATAGAAGAGCAGCAACTAGGTAAAACAACACATTTAAGTTATAATAAAATAGAAAGGAATGGTGCAAATCCAAGAAAGTGTGCATGAGCAAAATGTTAAAATATAAACAGTGGTGGTTCCTGAGGTAGAATAATAACAATAACAACATAATCCTATCTGTTGTTAAAGATCTCCTATTATACTACTTTTCTGGTCTTAATTTTTCTTTAATGACTCCTATAGAGCAACCTGACACAAATCACAGCACAAAAAACCATGTAGATTTTCGGGAACTCTTCCTTTCATCTGGGTGCATTCAGCAGTCTCTGTCCACACTCAGCTTTGTGCTTCTCCGCCCCCTGGGCCCCCTCCTGCAAACCCCACTTTGTTGTGATTAGTTACTTCCTTATAATAATAGACTCATATCTGTTGTTTAGGAGTCTGAGGGCAGTGGGGAAGAAAGAGTTCTTTAGTCTGGTTCTTTTGGACTTATTAACTCTTGACAGTGCCAAATCACAGATTATGTATAGGGAAGAGTGGCCTAAGTTGTGCAACTTTTCGCTCAAAGTGACTTTAAAGTAAGGCCTTGACAGTAAAGTCTCCAACTCAAATATGTACATATATTTCAGGGTGTTGTGCATCCTTGGCAATAAAAACTTTGGATCTGGAATAAACTGTTGAAGAAATATAGCTTTCGGAAAAAAAGTTGTCATGTTGCACAACTTGCCCCCGGTGTGGTGTAAGTTGTGCGGTTGGAGAGAATACCATGGGGTAAATTGTGCCATTGCTATATATCTCATAAACTGTAATACAAGACAAATCCATTAGACAATTACTTATTTAAGGTGTATTTAAAGTAAATAGTTGACAAATATTGAAGGACAATTTTCTTAAAACAAGGCCTAGCAGATCTAATGGTTTACCTGCAAAGCTCACAATGACAAAGTCACCATCATCATCATCTTTCTGGCCATCTGAACTCTCATCAGTGGTGTCGTTAAGTGGAATTGAGATGTCACTCTCTTCTGAGCTACTGTAGACAATCACTTTCTTTTGGTGACCAGCGTATACAGCCATGCCACTGGCACAACTCAGAAATGTACTTTGCACTAGTTGCTCCGTGCTTGTGGAACCAACTGCCACCTGACAAATGTGATTCCCTCTACATTTCTGCCTTTAAATCAAGGCTCAAAACCCATATGTACACCTGGTGTTTCCTCCCCATTAACTATCTTACCTCTGCACTACTATCTGTGTTTATGTGGATGTATGGGCTTACGCTCTTATTTTGGTTATTGTTATTTTACCTTCATTGTTTACTTACTGAATGCACTATATAGCACTTCTCTTGAACAGTGCAAAATGTCATAAATGTGCTTTTATAAATACATTTTACTTACTTACTTACTTATAACTCACCTTGGCCCTTTAAGTACAAATCACCCCAATCCCAGAAATTTGATAATGAGCATGATGCAGCAATTTAGGCTGACATCGTGCTAACTGTATAGACTCAAATAAGATACTAAAGCACTAAAACGTGTCAAATGTTTTCAAACTTGTCTATAATTGTTCAGACACACAATCAAAAACCTTGATCATGGAAATTTTACTTTGAAAGGCAAAACACAGTTTTAGCTTAAATGTGCTTATATCTTATTCCTTGTGTCTCCCTTCGCTACAGGATGAGTCAAATGGATGGCTCTTCTTAAATATGTGGTCACATTTCCAATTTCTTCCACGGTTTTCTAGAAACAAGGAGTGGCACAACTTCCAAAATGCACAATTATGACAATTACATTCAGAACAAAGACAGCCGGTAAAAGCCTATTTAATACACTCTTATTGTGAAGCCCAGATGAGGCTAACGGAGGTGGTGCTAGTGTTTCCGGGTCTCGGCTAACACAGTTAGCTTGTGTGGATGAAGCTGCTCTCCTGCTGCTGAAACTCTGGTTCTGTGGAAATGTCCAGGTTTCAGGAGCTCTCAAAAGCTCCGGGTCTGGAAGCGGTTGACCGACAGGAGGTGCTTAATACTGGAGATGAAGGCAGAGAGCGGGTAGGTTTGTACATTAGCCATGCTAACACCCACACTAAACCATGTAGCCTATTTCTAACCTCTCTTATACAGCTAATGAAAAGTTTAATGATGCATTTAGCGGAACTACTCTAAGCAAATAAATGTGTCTGAAAAGGCCACGCTGCTACACGGACAAACCTCGTTGCGTTTACGTGTTATATTTGGTCGCTAAGTGCTTGATTTGTGTTACAGTGTGTAGGTTTAATCAATACAATCACAACAGGGCGCTCGTCCACGCATGTGTATCCCCATGTATATTTTTGCTCCAACAGGTCTAGGTCAGCATGCAATTTCCACAAAGCACCTACAGGCGTCACCAAACAACAGGCATTTAACAGATGTCTGTACCTGTAATATCTCATTTTCTTTGGTTAATAAGAAACATAAGCATGATTCTTTTAACGCTCGTTGACAGGCGATAATCCAACTTTATAACTAATAGCATACAACTACTACATCGTTTTTTAATCGTTTTAGTAACTAATACTTAGAGATCATGCATTACCTACTAAATAGGGTTTCTTAAAAAAAAATCAATGTAGTAGTTAGTCACTAAAGATCACTTAAAAACCTAGTAGGTAATGCATATCTATGTAGTAGTTGCTTAAACGTTGTGTTCCCTATTGTAAAGTGTTACCAATACATGAAATTAACACACATGCAATTATCAAAGAGCACACAAAACTCTCACAGCAATAAACTTAAAAAATAAATACAATACTGACCACTTTGCCTGCTTGTAAAGCAACGGGGGTTTACTTCAATCTTGCCTCAAGAAATCTTAATCTAGAAAATATAGCAAATAAAAGCGTGTCTTCTTTACTAGGAGCACTTGCGCCCCTAGAACATGTAGGGGAACACCTTAAATGGACCTGCCACGCATCTATTCAAATGTTTCCCAATTTTAACTATGGGTGATAGTACAATATAGCCTAATTAAAGAAGTAACCGGAAGAGTTTGGCAGATTTAAGATAATATGTTTACATTTCTTAAAGGTGCAGTGTGTAATATGACATCATCAAGTAAGTTCTAGAAAGTTCTATAATGCAACGCTCCCTGGGTAACCCCACCCCTTTCGAATATTAACAGAAGCTACAGTGGCCTTCAAGGACAAGAACAATTCTAAATTTTAAACAATGCACCTGATGACATTCCAACTATGACACTTCCAAAATGGCGGTGACAAGGCCTTGGTCCAAAGTATGGAGAAATATGGACATATATGGGACCCTTTCTAAGGAAAAAAATTATAATTCTAAAAAAGAAATTCAGCCATTATGCACTAAATTAAACGTACTTATGGATATTATAATTATTTTCTACAAAATCTGGTAGGAATTAAAACCCAAAATTCTACACACTGCAGGTTTAAAGGATATGGAGGTATTTATCTTAATTTGTAGCTGTAAATTGTTCCAGGAGTCAGGGGCAGAGTTTATAGAGATTTTAGAGTTTATATAAGTACAAGTGAGAAATTGATGTCTGTTCATTTACCAGTAGGCTAACGACAGCACCTGGAGGACAAAATATCAAATATAAATCCAGTATCTCCATGTTAAGTTTTGAATTCAACAAGAACTCCACTAATCAGCTGTTTGTCTGTTTCAGTTTTACCTGCAGATGTCCGTAAAGTGATCGTTGGGGAAGAAGGGCAGCGGAAGTGGAGCCCCAGTCTGGACCAGGAGCCCCCACACATTAAAGAGGAACAGGAGGAACTCTGGACCAGTCAGGAGGGAGAGCAGCTTCAAGGGCTGGAGGAGGCTGATATCACCAAGTTCCTATTCACTCCTGTCCCTGTGAAGAGTGAAGATGATGAAGAGAAACCTCAGTCCTCACAGCTTCATCAGAGACAAACTGAACAGATGGAAACAGGAGCTGATGGAGAGGACTGTGGAGGACCAGAACCAGCCCGGAACTCACATTCAGATATACTTTATTTGTGTGGCCCTCAGTCCTCACAGCTTCATCAAAAAGACGAGACTGAAGACTCTTCTGACACTGAAGACAGTGATGATTGGTCTAATGATATCAGAGAACCTCCATCAGGTCCAAAGTCTCTGAAAATGAATGAAGTCTCTAAAAGTGGTGTCAGGTGTAATACAGAAGAAAATCCACTCAGCTGCTCACTTTGTGGTAAAGTATTTAGTGGGAAGGGAACATTGAAACGACACATGGCTGTCCACACAGGGGGGGAAAGATTCAGCTGCTCTGTATGTGAGAGAAGTTTTACACGCAAAGCAGACATGAAAAGACACATGGCTGTGCATACCGGGGACAAACCTTTCCAGTGCTCAGTTTGTGAAAAAGCGTTTACAGAGAAGAGAACTTTGACACAACACATGTTCGTCCATTCAGCTGAGAAAACGTTCAAGTGCTCTGTTTGTGGTAAAGGATTTACACAGAAGGCGGGTTTGACACAACACATGGCTGTGCATACAGGGGACAGACCATTCCAGTGCTCGGTTTGTGAAAAAGCATTTGCACTGAATGGCCATTTGATACAACACATGTTCCTCCATTCAGCTGAGAAAACTTTCAAGTGCTCAGTTTGTGGTAAAGGATTTACACAGAAGGCAGGTTTGACACACCACATGACCATCCACACAGGGGAGAAAACATTCAGCTGCAGCAATTGTGACCAAAGATTCACTTGGCGTCATCAACTAACAAAACACAAGCTTGTCTGTCCTCAGTTCTAACAGCTTCATCCGTCTGAGCAGAACAGAGAGGCAGAGCCTGGAGCCAGCAGCTGGTAATGGTAAATGGACTTGTATAGCGCTATATCTCCGTTTATTACAGACCCAAAGCGCTTTACATTGTTTTTTGTACACATTCACACACCGATAGCAGCAGCTACCACGCAGGGTAGGCTTAGCACTAGGGTGCTAAGCTAACTAAGCTAACTATCGGGAGCAATTCGGGGTTCAGTGTCTTGCCCAGGGACACTTCGACATGTGGCGGGGAGACGGGGGATCGAACCTCCGAACCTGCACACCAGAGGCGAACTCCCTACCCACTTCACCACTGCCGTCCCAGCTCAACTGAACAGATGGAAACAGGAGCTGATGGAGAGATTCAAGATTAAAGATCTTTATTAGTGTCCCAAGAGGGCAAATTGGTTTACAGCGAGGAGAGGCGACAACACATAACAGTACAACACAGTGACGGACGCAAACATCACAACATGTACACAGGCCTGGGCACTATAGTGCAAAGTGCAAGAATCAGGTAAAAACCAACACAACACAGTCAGTTCCTTTCCCTCCACAGATTAAGACGGGCCACGCTGGGGATAGAGTCTTGCTGTACGGCAAAACTCCCCCGAGATATGACCAGAGAATTCGGGCTCTTAGTAAAGAGTGTTCCCGCTCTGAGAAGGCAGACCAGGGCAACTTTCAACTACTGTTATCCTAGCTCCGACAGTTAGACACAGGTCTTACCGTCATAAAATAAAATAAAATCATAAAATGAAATAGAATCAAATAAAAACATAAAATCATAAAATAAAATAAATCAAACATAAAATCCTAGAAACGTAACATCATAAAGTGCCAAGATAAAGTGCTATGTGGTCAACAGCAAACAATCAATAGCAGCAAAATACAGTGCAGAGTGCCGTTAGCAGCAATGCCCACAACAGCAACAATATCAACAGTACAGTACCATAAACACCATCAGCAATATAAAAAATCGAAAACCCTGTGTGGAGAGGACTGTGGAGGTCCAGAACCAGCCAGGAACTCACATCCAGATACGTATTTACAACCTGAGACCGAAGACTCCTGTGGGACTGAAGACAGTGATGATTATTCTAAGGAGACCAGAGAGAATCAATCAGGTTTAAATCAGGTTTCTGAATGTGTTTGTAGTGTGGTGCCTTAAAACTCACCCAGTCACACTCAAATTGATGCGAAATGTTCGTTCTCAATACTAAATTGAAGGTGAGTGTCAAGAAAGCAGACCAATTTAAATTGTTTTGGTCCACCTTCCACTATAGAATTGAGGAATTATTGAAAGGACTTAATCTTTACACCCTAAAAAAATTGGTGTGGTTTCTTGACACTCGAACCAAAATGGTTCTATAGACGTTACACTCAATTTAGAAGTTAAAACTAAACTTTTGCATCAACTTGAAATGAAAATGTAAACAGACACCACTATAGTAAACTCAGCTGGAAATGAACCTGATTCTCAAAAAAATAAATAAAAAACTCAACTTGTCGTCCACTGACAGTTTGCGGTTCACTCCTTACATGAATCAAGATTAATAAATATATAGTTAGTTGGTATTTTTTAAAATTTTTTTATCATTATTTTGTCTTAATTTCTATTTTTATTTTAGTTATCAATTAGAATGTGGATTCAACAGGTTCAAGGTGTTGCATACGCTCATACAGTAAGTGGCGGCATACACCTGAAAGAAGAATAAGTGTGCTTGTTGAAAAAGTAAGTTTTGATTTAATAGACATTTTACAAAATAATTCTGATAAGTGTCATCAAATTCTGTTTCATTGTCTTATGGTAACTAATGTGTTGGTGAAAATATGGGTTATAAATGATCTGAACATTAATTTATTTATTTATATATATTATTTTTTGTAGGGAGGTTGTTATTTATTCCACACACTCCATACCAGTAGATGGCGGTAGATCTATCTTATCTATAAGTTGTTAGCCAACCGCCAAAAAACAATACAGAAGAAGAAGTTTGCTCGTTGGTTGTATGCTACTTCCTGTAATAGCTCTAGCAGCTCGTGGATAAAACCATCCGGTAAAAGCCTCATTAACCTGAGGAAGCATCCCCCGTTTCCCGTTAGGAGATGGACCGGGACTTGGAAGGACGAGGACAGGACCGGGACCTAGAACCGGAGACGAAGCCGCGCGGAGACGGTGAGTTTTTCGGGTGTTTGACGCTCTGCTACCGATGATAAGCTAACGTTAGCTGCTAGTGATGGGTAGATGAGGCCTCGTGAAGCGTTGCGACACATTACCAAACTGTATTGATACTGTGTCGGTACTGTGTCACTGTGCTGCTCAATACTGACACCTGCTGGATCTTAAAAATCATTACCGGCAACCCAATGACAGACTCAACTGACATACTGATTTAAGACCTGCTATACAATAATATAATTTAACTTAGTTTGAATATCTTTGATATTGTAGTGAAAGTTGGGGTGTTCTGATAGATCAAGTGGGAACTGGGAAGAACCATATGAGATTACAAGGAAATAAAAACAAATACCTTATTTGCGGATATAAGATCAAGTGGGAACTGGGAAGAACCATATGAAATTACATGGAAATAAAAACAAATCCCTTATTGCGGCAGGCGGAAACTTTTCTTTTTCTCTCTGGCTCCATTATGGCTTGTAGATAAGATTTTTGTTTGAAATGATGAGTGATTATTTTGGCATAGAAGCATCCCGTTTACAGATGCGCTTCCTTTTAAACACAGTTTGGCGCGCCCGGCGAGCCGCATCGACAGGCGATACTGCAGCTGTATCGGTCACGTGACTTTCTTAAAGCGATACGCGCACCGACACGGAGCTTCGCTCTATGAGCTCGACACGTGCCGACGCATCGGTGTTGCCCGACCCATCACTATTAGCTGCTAGCTGCTAGCCGCAGCCAATGATCCAAATGTTTCTAAAAAAAGCTGATCCAGACCAGAGGAGTGACGTATGTTTTACCTTTACACATCACCATGGTAACGGATGCTATCCAAATAGTATCACACACACAGTCGCTACAAGTAGAGCTGTCTTAAAAGCTGTTTTCTTCGACATGACATGACATGGGGGTTTCGTAAATATACATATTCAGCTGACAGTGGGGCTGCCCCGCTGTGAAGCTGATTGATTGTTTGATTTTTGTGGGAGAATACTGGAATAGGAACGGGAGCTGTTCTTCATAGTTTGCTATACGTCCTCTACGTGTTTGCCTCTGTATCATCAATCACACACATAACACACAAAGCTGTGCCAAAGTTAATGTTTTGTTAATGGACCAATCCAGCTTTGAGGGCAAGGCAGGGTAAGTTAGGGGGCTTTTTAAAAAGTAGGTGAGATCGCTTCCGATGGTTAGCTTGCACCCTGCGTGGTAGCTGCTGCTATCTGTGCATGAGTGTGTTTGAATGTGTGAATGAGACAAACTTTCTTTAGCGCTTTGGATAAAAGTGCTATATAGTTAATTTTTCAACTAGGTCCACTTATGGTGTTGTAAGTTATTATTTTGAGAAATGTATTGATATGTTCCAGTTCTCCATCTTGTGTAAAAACATATCCTGATAGTGGCTGTGCTGAAATCATTTAAATAATATGTAATTTTTACAATCTTGTTCGAACAACCAGAGGAAATCGTCATTTCCAGCACACTGCAAAAATGTGCGTTTTAAACAAAACTATGAACTTAGCTTGTGTTTTCAAAATATCTAATGTACTTTCACGGACAGATGTGACCATATAAAAATAATATTTTCCCATTGTAAAGATGAACATTTGCTTTTAAGCTATGCCACTACATTACATTTTATTTAGCTGACGCTTTTATCCAAAGCGACTTCCATTAAGTGCATTCAACCATGAAGGTACAAACTCAGAAACAAGAATCCCGCAAGAACTATAGCTTCAAATAAACCAAACTACAAAGTGTCACATGGAGATGTATCAATTTATTATTATATATTTGTTTTAGTTGAACTGCAGTCTGAGGAGATGTGTTTTAAGGCTGCGGCAGAAGGTGTGTAAACTATCAGCTGATCTGATGTTAATGGGGAACTCCTTCCACCATTTTGGAGCCAAGACAGCAAAAGAAATTTCAATTAATTTCTTACATGGTACAATCAGGATTTTTCTAAATCAGTAGGCTATATAGTTTAACCGTAACAATAGGTTTTTTTTTCAAATCATTAAACAAATAATGCCATTTTGTTGTTATCATGATTTTTTTTACTTCAAAATATGTGCTGTAGTGGTAATGACAGAATGTGTGTCTCTGGTGTCATCCAGAAATCCAGAAACTCCATGATAAGTTTGGCCCCAAAATAAAACTGTGGTTTTCCTAATCGTGTCCTTGTGTTTGACCTTTACCTGCAGACGTCCACCAGCTGGTGGTGGTTAAAGAAGAGGTTCCCCCTGAGCAGCAGGAGTGGAGCCCCAGTCTGGACCAGGAGGACCCACCAGAGCCCCCACACATTAAAGAGGAACAGGAGGAACTCTGGACCAGTCAGGAGGGAGAGCAGCTTCAAGGGCTGGAGGAGGCTGATGTCACCAAGTTCCTATTCACTCCTGTCCCTGTGAAGAGTGAAGATGATGAGGAGAAACCTCAGTCCTCACAGCTTCATCAAAGACAAACTGAAGAGATGGAAACAGGAGCTGATGGAGAGGACTGTGGAGGACCAGAACCAGCCAGGAACTCAAATCCAGATACTTACTTTATTGTTGTCGGCCCTCAGTCCTCACAGCTTCATCAAAAAGACGAGACTGAAGACTCTTCTGACACTGAAGACAGTGATGATTGGTCTAATGATATCAGAGAACCTCCATCAGGTCCAAAGTCTCTGAAAATGAATGAAGTCTCTAAAAGTGGTGCCAGATGTAATACAGAAGAAAATCCACTCAGCTGCTCACTTTGTGGTAAAGTATTTAGAGAGAAGGGAACATTGAAACGACACATGGCTGTCCACACAGGAGAGAAACTATTCAGCTGCTCTGTATGTAAGAAACGTTTTAAACGCAAAGCAAGCATGAAAAGACACATGGCTGTGCATACCGGGGACAGACCTTTCCAGTGCACAGTTTGTGAAAAAGCATTTACACAGAATTGCAATTTGATAGAACACATGTTCATCCATTCAGCTGAGAAACTTTTCCAGTGCTCAGTTTGTGGTAAAGGATTTACACAGAAGGCGGGTTTGACACAACACATGGCTGTGCATACAGGGGACAGACCTTTCCAGTGCTCGGTTTGTGAAAAAGCATTTACAGAGAAGAGAACTTTGACACAACACATGTTTGTCCATTCAGCTGAGAAAACGTTCAAGTGCTCTGTTTGTGGTAAAACATTTACGCAGAAGCCACAATTGACACAACACATGTTCGTTCATTCAGCTGAGAAAACGTTCAAGTGCTCAGTTTGTGGTAAAGGATTTACACGGAAGGCAGGTTTGTCACAACACATGGCCATCCACACAGGGGAAAAAACATTCAGCTGCAGCGATTGTGACCAAAGATTCACTTGTGATAAAAAACTGAGAAGACACAAGCTTGTCTGTCCTCAGTCCTCACAGCTTCATCAAACTGAGCAGAACAGAGAGGCAGAGCCTGGAGCCAGCAGCTCAACTGAACAGATGGAAACATGAGCTGATGGAGAGGACTGTGGAGGACCAGAACTATCCAGATTCAGAATTAGGACCTGAGACTGAATACTCCTGTGGGACTGAAGACAGTACTGATTGGTCTAAGGAGACCAGAGAGAAACAATCAGATTTAAAGTCTCTTAAAAATAAAGTCTCTAATACTGGAGAAAAATCATTCAGCTCTTCTGAGTGCGGTAAAGGATTTAGTTTAAATAGGAATATCGACAGACACATGAGAATTCACACAGTAGAGAAACCCTTCACTTGGTCCAGTCAGCTGTTCATATTGTGGTAAAACATTTATACGGAAGGAAGATACAGTATGACACACACATGGACCGGTGGTCCACACAGAGAAAAGATTGATCTGCAACCCTAACCCGTTAGCCCTCACTTCGCCTCGGAGGTAAACGTCAGCTTGATGGGCGTATCTCCCTCTAATGTTTTTTTTGTTGAACGTAATGGCAAGTCATTCTGCCTGAAATGCAAGGCGTCATAAGCATTCATAGTAAGAGAAAAACGCTATTGTAAATTGTTATATTTTTGTTTGTGGACTTGGTTGAACTGAGAGTATGTGTGTGACGAAGTTCACATTGTTGAAAATGACTTGCCTGTGGTCTTAGTACTGTAGGAGTCCATTTCTGTCATTATCATGTTGGTTGTGTGACATTTACAGTAAATCTGGCTGTGCAGAGGTCTGTGTGCGTGTGTGTGTGAGAGTGAGAGAGAGAGAGAGGAAGGGATGGGGGGATAATCATGCAGTCACACAGTAAAGTAACATTTCTTTATATTTCTGTCTGATTTCTTTTTTAATTGTAAATGTTTAATATTCTATTATTTAAGTAGTTTTGTGTTTATTGTTTGAACCAACAGACTACAACATAATGTGTTTGTAGTGTGGTGCCTGAAAACCCTAGCCTGGTCCAACCAGACCATCGTACTTCATTTAGCCTGGTCCAACCAGACCATCGTACTTCATTTCATTTGTACAGAAGGTCTGGAACTGCTCTATTGGCAAGCGTTCACTCACTTGGAGGCGGGTTTCTGTTGAAGTTTAAAACTATTGGATCTGCCCAGTGCCACTCTGGATCAGCCAACCAATCCCATAACGTTTGGTCGTGACATATGTTAACAGTGGTGGCAGTCCTGAGGTAGAATAATAACAGTAACAACAGACTTCTATCTGTTGTTTGGGAGCCTGAGGGCAGTGGGGAAGAAAGAGTTCTTTAGTCTGGTTCTTTGCCAGCAGCTCAACTCACCTAATGGACCAGAACCAGCCAGGAACTCCCTTGCCATTGATTATGATTGTAATGAGACTGTTTCCGTTGTAACTATCTGAAAAATAATTAAATCCTCGTTAGCAATATGAAATATGATTCTGACGAACAAATTGTATTGTCATGTGCACAATAAGACACATGTTCTCAGTCAAACATGAAAATATGCAATATACAAGTAAAATAGAAAAAAAGCAGCAACAATACAGAATAAACAATGTACAAGGCAAATAGAAGAGCAGCAACTATGTAAAACAACACATTTAAGTTATAATAAAATAGAAAGGAATGGTGCAAATCCAAGAAAGTGTGCATGAGCAAAATGTTAAAATATAAACAGTGGTGGTTCCTGAGGTAGAATAATAACAATAACAACATAATCCTATCTGTTGTTAAAGATCTCCTATTATACTACTTTTCTGGTCTTAATTTCTCTTTAAAGAGGACCTATGATGCTTTTTGACTTTTATGACCTATAAACGTTGTTATGATGATTCATAAATTCATAAATTATCAAATAATGACTTGCATGCATTTCGACGTATTCCCTGCTGACCGTCTGGGGTGTCTGTGCAGAGCACTTAACACAGTCGAGAAGTTACGTGTTCAAAGCGGTCTAGCCTTTCATAATTTGTGATGTCACATAAAAATTTGTGAAGTCACCACGCGGATGTTTCCATGTATGGTAATGCTGTCACTTCCCTGTTCGCGTCTGCCTCGCGCCCTTATAGGTCCATGCTCGCGCTTCCCGCCACTGAAAGTGTTCCGGAAGGAAGGTAACCAATCACAACGGAATGGGGTTTGCAGGAGGGGAGGGGAGGGGGGGGGGCGGGAGCGGATATCGCCGAAGCACAGGCAGAGGGAGCGAAGATGCCCGAAGCACACACACTCAAGTGTTGACAGGACGTGCTGGATCGCCAAAATAAGAGAAAGAGCTTCCCGAAAATCTACATAGTTTTTTGTGATGTGATTCGTGTCAGGTTGCTCTATAGCAGTGTAAAACAAGAAATTAAGACCAGAAAAGTAGTATAATAGGTCCTCTTTAATGACTCCTATAGAGCAACCTGACACAAATCACAGCACAAAAAACCATGTAGATTTTCGGGAACTCTTCCTTTCATCTGGGTGCATTCAGCAGTCTCTGTCCACACTCGGCTTTGTGCTTCTCCGCCCCCTGGGCCCCCTCCTGCAGACCCCACTTTGTTGTGATTAGTTACTTCCTTATAATAATAGACTCATATCTGTTGTTTAGGAGTCTGAGGGCAGTGGGGAAGAAAGAGTTCTTTAGTCTGGTTCTTTTGGACTTATTAACTCTTGACAGTGCCAAATCACAGATTATGTATAGGGAAGAGTGGCCTAAATTGTGCAACTTTTTGCTCAAAGTGACTTTAAAGTAAGGCCTTGACAGTAAAGTGTCCAACTCAAATATGTACATATATTTCAGGGTGTTGTGCATCCTTGGCAATAAAAACTTTGGATCTGGAATAAACTGTTGAAGAAATATAGCTTTCGGAAAAAAAGTTGTCTTGTTGCACAACTTGCCCCCGGTGTGGTGTAAGTTGTGCGGTTGGAGAGAATACCATGGGGTAAATTGTGCCATTGCTATATATCTCATAAACTGTAATGCAAGACAAATCCATTAGACAATTACTTATTTAAGGTGTATTTAAAGTAAATAGTTGACAAAGATTGAAGGACAATTTTCTTAAACAAGGCCTAGCAGATCTAATGGTTTTACCTGCAAAGCTCACAATGACAAAGTCACCATCATCATCTTACTGGCCATCTGAACTCTCATCAGTGGTGTCGTTAAGTGGAATTGAGATGTCACTCTCTTCTGAGCTACTGTAGACAATCACTTTCTTTTGGTGACCAGCGTATACAGCCATGCCACTGGCACAACTCTCAGAAATGTACTTTGCACTAGTTGCTCCGTGCTTGTGGAACCAACTGCCACCTGACAAATGTGATTCCCTCTACATTTCTGCCTTTAAATCAAGGCTCAAAACCCATATGTACACCCTGGTGTTTCCTCCCCATTAACTATCTTACCTCTGCACTACTATCTGTGTTTATGTGGAAGTATGGGCTTTACGTCTTTTATTTTGGTTATTGTTATTTTACCTTCATTGTTTGCTTACTGAATGCACTATGTACAGCACTTTGAACAGTGCAAAATGTCATACGTGTGCTTTTATAAATACATTTTACTTACTTACTTACTTACCTACTTACTTACTTACTTATAACTCACCTTGGCCCTTTGGCACAAATCACCCCAATCCCAGAAATTTGGATAATAAGCATGATGCAGCAATTTAGGGCTGACATTGTGCTAACTGTATAGACTCAAAATGTAGCATACTAAAGCACTAAAACGTGTCAAATGTTTTCAAACTTGTCTATAATTGTTCAGACACAATAATCAAAAATCCTTGATCATGGAAATTTTACCTTGAAAGGCAAAACACAGTTTTTTGAGCTTAAATGTGCTTATATCTTATTCCTTGTGTCTCCCTTCTTTGCAGGATGAGTCAAATGGATGGCTCTTCTTAAATATGTGGTCACATTTCCAATTTCTTCCACGGTTTTCTAGAAACAAGGAGTGGCACAACTTCCAAAATGCACAACTTAGGCCACTCTCCCCTATTATGAATTATGATAGTTATCTATATGATTATCTTTGACTTTGTTCGAAGTGTTTGGAGGACCTGGGTGTGTTTGCCGTTTGTGTCTTTAATATTTACCTTGATGTGAGTCTTCCTGGGGCCTTGTTTTTTCTACATGTTTTCCTGTCTACATTGGATTATTTTATAATTAAAAGATCTTTATTTGTGATTTTTTTAAGGCAAAAATCCTATTATTGGACTTTAAAAATAAAAGTGATTTGATTGAAGCAACAGAATAAGATTTTGTTTTGTACATTTCTGATCGGGAGTCACAGTCAAAGGATCTCAATACCAAGGACTTCATCATTATTACATTAACATTCCAAACAAAGACAGCCGGTAAAAGCCTATTTAATACACTCTTATTATGAAGGCCAGATGAGGCTAGCGAAGGTGGTGCTAGTGTTTCCGGGTCTCGGCTAACACAGTTAGCTTGTGTGGATGAAGCTGCTCTCCTGCTGCTTAAACTCTGGTTCTCTGTGGAAATGTCCAGGTTTCAGAAGCTCAAAAGCTCCGGGTCTGAAGCGGAGCTGGACCGACAGGAAGTGCTTTCAATACCGGAGATGAAGCTGCAGAGAGCGGGTAGGTTTGTGGCTGCTAGCCATGCTAACACCCACACTAAACCACGTAGCCTATTTCTAGCCTCTCAGCTAATGAAAAGTTTAATGATGCATTTAGCTAAACTACTCTTACAAATAAATGTGTCTGAAAAGGCCACACTGCTATACGGACAAACCTCGTCATGTTTACGTGTTGTTTGGTCGCCAAGTGCTTTGATTTTTGATTCAGTGTGAAGGTTTAATCAATACTATCACAACAGGGCGCTTGTCCGCGCATGCGTATGTATCCCCATGTAGGTCTTTGCTTCAACAGGTTTAGGTCGGCATGCAATTTCCACAAAGCACCTACAGGCGTCACCAAACAACAGGCATTCAACAGATGCCTGTACCTGTAACATCTAATTTCCTTTGGTTAATAAGAAACATAAGCATGATTCTTTTAACGCTCGTTGACAGGCGATAATCCAGTTCTTTATAACCAATAGCATACAACTACTACATCGTTTTTTAAAATACATTGTTTTAGTAAGCAATACTTGGAGATCATGCATTACCAACTAAATAGGGTTTCCTAAAAAAAAATCAATGTAGTAGTTAGTTACTAAAGATGCTTCCTCTTTTATTAGTATACATCCCATGAATATATGTGGTTCAAAGTCTTAAAGGGGACATATTATGAAAAACCAAACATTGCCTGTGTTTGGGCACACTGTTTAGGTTATTGGTGTCCCTACCAGCACACACAAGCTTCAAAAAGACAAATATGTCAGTTTCTTCTGGGACACTTATTTCGAAAAAGGGGGGGATTTGAAGGTTTGTTCCAAAATACACCGACTGATGACGAAATCGGTCGGTTTTCATTATCATAAATACTCCCACGGGAAAGCTCACCAGAAACTCGGCAGTTGATTGGCAAATCAATACGCCCCGTTGGTAACCACACACACCTGGCTGAGCCTCCACTCGCTCATGCAACAACAGAGGAGAAGCAAGCTGCAGTGTGAGCTCAACCTCAAGCTACCATCACACCCCATTCTCGAAGCACACTAGGGCTGAATGGATTTACTTCATTTTTTGTTAGGCTATCTCCAGCAAAGGTTTGCAATCTGTTAGTGTGATCAAAGCCTTTTTACTGGAGTGTGGAGGAGACTGTGCCAGGAAGACTGAGAGACACCATCCGTCCGAAATGTAAGTAGTCCTATGTTAAAAATAATTCTGTCCGTTTGTTAGTTCAATGTCTGTAATGTGCTTTATTTTATCCCTCCTATAATAACCAACACCGGCTGAAATGAGAGAATGCGGGGTTTAGTCGTTAGCATTAGCGCCAGCTAGCTTTACCGTTAGCTTTATGCTAACGGTTAGAGCTGTGAGTCTTTTGCAGTGACTGTTATTTGGCTCTTTTGTGAGCTCACATTAGTCCTGCCGTGACAGCCCCTGTGTGAAAAACAGACGGTGAAACTGTAGGGTGTGTTGGAAACTGAAGACTATTTTTTTTAATAGCTTCATCCTGCTACCTGCTAGCTGTCTGATTGTATAGCTCAAGTACACACCGCAATAAGTCTGCGGACAGTGTGTAGTGCAAGCAGCAGTAGGCCTATTACATGATCTCCAGTGTAATGTACACATAGACAGGAATACTGTAAGTTGTCTCTGCTGGTGTTTGTTTCCTGTCCATTATATTTCAAAAAGCACACAGTATCACTCAGAACTTGTTGCTTATTGAGCCAGGGCTATACTGAATTTGTTGTAGCTTTGCCATAACAGATGTATGATGTAGGCCTATACATGTCAGCTAGGCTACATGATGTAACATTGAATGTGCCATGTTTTACAGGTATCTGAGTGACCTGATGGAGCCGGACGGAGCCACCAAGACCGTCACACTATCCGTTCCTTCAGAGGAGGATGTGTTCACTGGGGGGGACAGGTGGTCTTCTTCAGGGCCCAACAACAACTGGACAGTTACATAAAAGTTATGGCTTTGCTTCTGTTTGATATGTACACTTCATATTTTCATTCCACTGGCTATGAATAAACTGCTTTATTTTTAAGGATGTTTTTGGTCTTTTTAAAATGTAATGATACTGTTTTATCAGAGAAAATCTTCAGCGAGATGAAAATGTGAGTTTCAAGTAATCCTTTACTACAGGTAGCAAACAGTGACAGTAAGCAACACAATACATTTTTTAACGGTAACTTTATTATGAATGAGTGATTACAATACAAATGATACATTATCTACTAGATATTGAAATGTTGTCAGATAATTTGCAGCTCTGACAAACCTAAAGCATAATTATTTCAACCATACATTTTACAAGATAATGCCTTTCCAGTGAATCTTGACATGATTAAGGATACATTCTTTTCCATTATGGTTACTGTACATTTTTACATGTCAACTCAGTATCGGTTCACAACCAAAGCTTTTTCACTCCACTGGGCTGTAGATCATTCCACAGACCTGTAAAGACAAACGTAAAACAGGGTGTATGTTACCAGTTTAGAGAGTTTATGCATAAATACTTAGCTCAAATTATGTTATTGACTGTGACATAATTAAACAGTATTTACCTGAGGATAATGTCAGGGAAATCAGAAATCTTGATGCCATTTTCACAGTTTTCAGCTCAGACTCCTGTCTGAACAGGTTCAGTTGTACATCTTTTAGTTTAGAACTGGTTAGTGTGCCAATATTTGTGGTAGAAATGAAGCTAAACATGTTTACATTGGTCTCCATGCTGCATTGGCCAAAAGTAAACAAAACTGACAGCTGGGCGTGTGCCATGCCCATGTAGGTAGGTATAGAGTAAATGAGCAGGGCGGTGCATGCACGCCCATGTAGATCTGACCAGTCAGAGCAGACTAGTATTTTTGCGAAGGGGGGTAGATGTCAAAACCAACCTTTTGAGATGGAGGCAAAAGAAGGCTGGAAAAGGTGATGAAGAAATGGGCAATGGTAGAAAACTAATGGGTTTTTTGAACAATAAACCATGAAAACCTTTTCTAGTAGACCTTGGAAATACACCTTTAAAACCGAGATTTAGCATAATATGTCCCCTTTAAACAGATGCCTGTACCTGTAACATCTCATTTCCTATAGTTAATTAGAAACATCAGCATGATTCTTTTAACGCCCGTTGACAGGCGAGACTCCGGTTCTTTATACCTACTTGCATACAACTACTACATCATTTTTTTTAATACATTGTTTTAATAACTAATACTTAGAGATCATGCATTATCAACTATTGTACATAGGTTTTCTTCAAAAAAAAAAATTATGTAGTAGTTAGTTACTAAAGATCAAATAAAAACCTAGTAGGTAATGCATATCTATGTAGTAGTTGCTTAAACGTTGTGTACCCTATTGTAAAGTGTTACCAATACATGAAATTAACACACATGCAAATATCAAAGAGCACACAACTCTCACGGCAATAAAATGAAAAAATAAATACAATACTGACCACTTTGTGTGCTTGTAAAGCAATGGGGGTTTACTTCAATCTTACCTCAAGAAAACTTAATCTAGAAAATATAGCAAATAAAAGCGTGTCTTCCTTACTAGGAGCACTGTCGCCCCTAGAACATGTAGGGGCACACCTTAAAGCCACTACGAGTAACATTTAAGTATCTTTAAAACAGCCTCATGTGTCCTCTGATAATCATACATTACCTTTAACATCAAACGAGACCATCAGTGCAAAGAAAGACATTTTTATATAGTTTTTATTACTGCATTTGGTCTGGTCGCACACCCAGTTCGATTTTCGGTTTGCTCATGCAGGCTCTATGGTGACATACTGTATTCGTATTGGTCACAGATTTCAGTGTAGCGCAGCAACGCGATTTGAGAAGCTTATCCCTCCAGGTGAGGGAAGGGGAGCGGGAGCCTTGTTTGAGACAGTTATTTGTCGTCATAATGACTGATAAAGGGGCTGAACCATCAAAGAAAAAAAAGAAAATGCAATGAAGAAAAGCTGAAAGGGAGAGTGATAGACGGGCGGGTACACAATTTCACGGGAGCAAACTTGACTGCAGTGTTTACTCCTAAATGAATGAGCGTACTGTAGTGTTTTCCAACATTTATGATATCAGTTTGAAAGCAGTTAAGGAAATAGGACTCTCGAGTGACCATGAGAGCAAGCAACCTTTGGGTTTGGCTGCTTGACTGCCCACAGCACATACAGGTCAGCACTCAGAACAGAATGACCTTTTAGGCCACAAACTGCAACAACAACTGTTGCAGACACAGCAAATATAGGAACATGATTGCAAGACGGCCTACGGATAAACTATCATCTGTTCTATTTAAAAGCACACTATTGCTAATAAGGCTTGATATGAGATCTGTCCCAGATACACACACACACTCACAAACACCCACACACACACACACACACACCCACACACATACACACACACTCTCACACACACACCCCCATCACACACACACACACTTGCACACACACACACATTCACACAGACACACACACATGCACACGTACACAGACACACACACACACACACCCAGACAGATAGTGTATTTAAGCCGAGGCCTTCACTAAGATCAGGGCCTTGGCCTTTGCGCGTGTGCCCGAGGAGACGGCTGCTGTGGGGGTTCCCCCTTTACCCAAGTCCAGGATAGGCTAGGATAGGATAATTGAGGAAAGATCTGATCTCTTGTAATGTATAAGATAATACCTGTGTTGAATAGTAGAAGTTGTCTACTACGCTGTAACCTGATGTCAACCTTTGAATAAAGAACCCTGGTAGACCGATCTCCTACTCCTCCGTGTCTATCTTGAAGCCTGTCAGATGTCTCCTCTCCCTCAAGTAATATCTAATGTAGTAAAACACAATGGCCCACTCGGCCACGGTCAACACCTCCTTGTTTTACTACATAAATGGCGTTGTCGGCAGGATGTTCCACTACATAAATGGCGTTGTCGTAACGGAAGGCCTTCAGAAGTTGCAGCAGACAGACAACGGCGGCATCTGGGTAATGTATTGTTGCCCTTTGTCACTACCTGTCATCTGTTGTTTTTCTTTGAAAGTCTGTTAAACTTGCGTGCTGTAAAGCAGAATCATAGACTGTCAGGATAAAATACCTGCTAGTCGCTATAACTGAATCTTGGCTTTTCTGTGGATTGTTAAGAAACTTGGTTTGTTGAAAAAGAAATGGTTGTGTTATTTTGGTTGGTTAGGCCACTCTTGCTGTTTTGTTCCGTGTTTTGACATTCCATTTTGTAATGAATATCGCTGCAGCGTGATGAGCTTTCCCGTTGAGGAAGGAAAAAAAAAAAAAATAAGAGTATACTAGCAAGAGATACCTGTTGATGAGTTTTGGGCCCGGTCCATGAGCACACGAACCTTTGGCTGGTACACAGAGGTCGTTCCCACGGTGGATATTTACGTCAAGAAAGGCATTATTACACCCGTAATGACCTTTAAAAATAAAAACATAAAACGATTCGGGAAAGAGACATATGCTGTTCTAAAGGACAGTTGTTACTGCGTCAAAAACGTTCCAGTTAGTCTGGGCTAGTTTTAACGTGTATGCAGCATAAATCTGGTTCTGGTCTATCGAGATTTCAATTGATCGAGGTCTTCTCTCCATATAGACATTTACACAGAGTCTAGGACGTAGAATACCGACAGATGAGGATGTTGCGCTTTAAATGTGATTAAAAATAAAATATTAAGAGTTGAAAATTAAAGAGAGTAATTTAATTTGAGAAAGGAATAACAAGAAAAACTAATGTAATGCTGTTTGTTGCGTTGATTTTGTATTATGATACAGTTGGTTGTGTTGCTTATTGTTGAAGCAAAGAGTGGCTTCTGAATTTGTGTGTTGAGCCTGAAAATTTCTGTGGCATGGTTACCAGATTAAAGGACAGAGCAGTCAAAAGTGTTGATTTCATCGTGTTGGGAAGGGGGAACTGAGCCCCCTGGCAGTGTTGTCTCCTCGTTAAAGAACCCCCCCCCGCCCCCCTCTCGCCTGCCAAGCTGAAATTGGTGGAGTGCCACACAGTGCAGGCAGGGCTATTTATAGCGGCCTGCAGCTGGGGGGAGAGAGTGTACAGTTGCTCTGACTTTCATTTTAAAATCAGTAAGAGAGCATTAGAGTAAATAAATTGATTAGGAAATGAAATCTAATGGTACATTCTGTTGATTTGGCTTAACATAAGAATTGGGTTGTACTAAAAATATAATATAATAATCTTAGTTAAATTGCCTGTGTTTTTAAGACACTGGAAATATGGTAAAATAAAACATCTAAGTTATATTGCCTGTGCCCTTAAGACACTGGAGGTTTTGATATAATGAAAATTAAGCGGTGACATGTGTTTAGTAAAGATAAAACTAAGAAAGGATATGGCTTTGTTAAACTGTGTGAGTACAGGTGTTCAGTGAACTAAGTTAGTATAAGTATAATTTAAACTGTGAAAATTACCTTACAGGAGTTTCAGTGATATACGGAGAATAGAGACAGTGGAGTTCTTTCCACTGATATGTAACCATTTGTTTCTCAATTGGGATTTGAAAGCTGTTAAAAGCGTTAAATTGCATTGTCACCTGATATTTGAAACATAGTTCTCTGAAACATGTGTGAGTGACGTGAGTGTACGTTTTTCATGTGATTGAAAGAGGATGAAAATGTCTGTCTTGTTTGTGAATATGTTCGGTGTTTAAGTAAAAATGATCTCTTAAATCTAGTAAGAATCATTGAAGTGTGATTGGCCACATTTATTTCCAAAAAAAACAGAACAGAATCATTGATGTTGTTAGAAAAGGGTTAGACCTGTTGAGATTAACTAAAAAGAATTAAGTTAATAAGTGATTTTAATTAAGTTTTACATCTGAGTAGGCTAAAAAGCATGCTCTAAATTACAGTAAACAACAGTAAATCCTGTGGTTTTTGGGGTAAGTAATAAAATCTTTTGGATAATATCGTGATTAAATTAAAGATTTTTGTGAGCAACATTTTTGAAGGTTTGAGAATCCCTTGGTTCTATGATAAATGTGTAACATTTCTTTTTTCTCTTCTAGAAGCTGTTTAACTGAGAGTGCACTGGAAGAAACGATTACAGTGCACTGCAATGTAAAGGTTTAGCATTTGGGTTGAAGAGGTAGATAAACAAATAAATCCCCTTTCTGGATAGTGAGATTTACTAGTGATAAGGACTATCTAAAGATTATCTAAAGTCTATACTAAGAGAGATTATTATGCTTGCAATTGGTTTTGGGGCACTAAAAATTGGAGGTTGTCACAGGTCACAGTACTTTTTCTCTGACCAGAAAGAAAATAAAATAAAAATGTATATAATAACAAGAAAAAAAGAAAAAAAGTATAAAGAGAAGAAAACGAATTGCCTGGAAAAGACAATTTACAAAAAATATAAAAAAAAAACGAATGGACGGAGATACAAAGAAGACACTTAGCCTGAGGGTCTGCTCAGCTCAGAGCAGTTTCCAGTTTCAGTTTTGGTCCTGGAGCCAACAGTCTGACTGGAGCCAACGCATACCGACAGAGAACGCTCTGCCAATGCCGGACTGAACTACAAAGATGGAGGCGTGTATGCACGTGGCTAAGTAACACCGTGCCAAAAGTGACATTCAATGCCCTGTGTGGGGACTACAGGATGAAAGGAATACAAGGATGGCAAGTAACATGTGCCATAATGACATTGCTGACTCTGCCTTGTGTTATAGGAAAGAAAGAGACATTGAAGGAGCCGATGAGATGGTTTCCTTTGCTTCTGAACTGAAAAAGTGGACATTCCATCTGTAAAAGGAGGGTGGAATCAACTGTCCACTTAAAAAAGTGCAAGTACTTAAATTGTGAAAATTTTCTGATTAATGGTGTTTCCCCTAAATTTAGATTTGTGCAAGCAATTGGATAGGTCTGGTTTTGGACATAAACTAATCTAGTTATGCCTTTAAGACAACATAAGATTTTGTAAAGAAAAGAGATGTAGGATTTAAAAGGTTAAAGGACTATTTTGATAACTAATAGTTTTCCCCTTTTATGCATTGAAGAAAAGCATGGTTAGGGTTATTTTCAAATAAAAAATACAGCTAGTGTTTACCGTTTTCAAATCAATAAAAGATTGTGTTGTTGCTTTCTCAGCCAAAAAGAAAGAAAGCATGACCAGAGATTATCACTTTAATTTTATTTCGGAAAGAGATTAGTGTTTTAAATATTCCCAAGAAAGGAAGTTTAAAGATAACAAAGTTAATAAAGTTAATAAAAGAGTAGATATTCCCAAGTGAAGAGGTGTTAATAACATTGAGAAATAATTGTTGATTTAGTAGAATTTTGAACCAATCTTATTCTCACACTTTCAGGGATACCTGACTTTTTTGAAGGGGTTGCTTTGTACATTTTACCGATTCAAGAAATTGGATTTTTTGAAAAAAAGGGTTAGCATTCTAAATTTATAAACCGTTTTGGGGTTTTGTTGATAAGAGGGCTGGGAGAAAGCCACATGTTTGTTTGTTCCTGTTTGAATACAATTGCTCACACAAAGTGAGAATCTTATTTCTAGCTGAATTTTTAACTTAATATGCTCCTTCTTTTGTGTTTCAAATAGGAATTTGAAAAAGGAGGGAGAGGGTTAAGGAAGCATATTGATTAAAAATAATAGAAGTACATGTTAAAGAGTTTAAGAAAGCACATTAATTAAACATAATATAAGTAAATGTTAAAGAAAGGTAATAATTACAATATTATGAGAAGGCCACATAGAGAAAACACTACAACAAAGTAAGTTTAAGAAGAGAGAATGATCAAAATACTTAATATCCATTTAAGTTAATAAGTAAATTATAAGTAATTTATTTAGGGTTCAGGATCAATACTCTATTAAAATAAAGTAAGAACAAAACATACTTGTAGTGTTGTTGTTAATGTCATAATCCATAGCTGTTCCAAAAAGTGTTACTGCACAGTTGACATCAAGTGTGATTAGATTACACGTATGTGTATTGATACAGTAAACCTAGGTTACAAAATTAAGTAAGACAAACACAAACTCCCCATAACTAAGAGGTTATTTAGAAGTTTGTGTCAGGTAGGATTCTTTCCCTATCTTTCTCTTTTCTCTGTCTATATCTCTCTTCTCTGATGGCCTCGATGAAAGAACTAGGTACAGAATCCTGCTGTGAACGATTGGGGAAATATCGTGCTGAAATCTGATGCTAAGCTACGCTCTCAACTCGTGCTATCAGCGTGATGTCACTGCCGTGTCCAAGTCGTGATGTCACAGGACAACTGACAGCCGAAACCGAGAGGGGGTCGCTTTCGCAACTACACAGCCCAACCCAATCCCAGCCAGAAACCAGGGGTCGTCAACTCGTCCCATCCAGCTTGTCCAGACAACTTCACAACCAGCGAGGAGGGTGCCACCTGTCGGCCTGGAGGAGCAACTCGACACCGGTCGACGAGAAGTGCCTTCCAACAGAGAATCGAGATGCAGTCGTCAATGTCGTCATCTGGAAATTCGAGAGGGGTTCGCTCTCGTCTCCCCTTCACAACGGATCCAGTTGCACAGTCATCAATGCCAGCCATGCACCCAGGCCTGGGTGCACCGCTGGGCTTCCCCACAGCTTCCCCATAGTTGAAATGGGGGGGGGGCTGTTGCGTTGTGCTTTTCTGCACAGAAAGAATTGCCTGTTTAAGCAATTCTAAAAGTATGCTCGTGTCGTCTCTCGCAAGTGCGCGGGTATTTGCGGGACCGGACAATGGTCCGAAGAACGAAGACTGAAAGACAATTGTGAAAGTCATAATATGCTGTTCAATTATTGTTATTGTTGTTGAATTTAAGAGGGTCTAATAGGTTTTATTAAGTTCATACTATATAGTTAACAGTGGCCACTGTAGTTTTATTTTGTCAAAGTTATCATTTTTGATTTGTGATTTTTAAAGAGTTTAAAGGTTGTGCATTTTTCATGCTGTAAGGGTTAAATGTTGAAATTCGTTTGTGCACCGCATTTTTGCGATGCAAGGAGGGATATGTAGTGTTTTCCAACATTTATGATATCAGTTTGAAAGCAGTTAAGGAAATAGGACTCTCGAGTGACCATGAGAGCAAGCAACCTTTGGGTTTGGCTGCTTGACTGCCCACAGCACATACAGGTCAGCACTCAGAACAGAATGACCTTTTAGGCCACAAACTGCAACAACAACTGTTGCAGACACAGCAAATATAGGAACATGATTGCAAGACGGCCTACGGATAAACTATCATCTGTTCTATTTAAAAGCACACTATTGCTAATAAGGCTTGATATGAGATCTGTCCCAGATACACACACACACTCACAAACACCCACACACACACACACACACACCCACACACATACACACACACTCTCACACACACACCCCCATCACACACACACACACTTGCACACACACACACATTCACACAGACACACACACATGCACACGTACACAGACACACACACACACACACCCAGACAGATAGTGTATTTAAGCCGAGGCCTTCACTAAGATCAGGGCCTTGGCCTTTGCGCGTGTGCCCGAGGAGACGGCTGCTGTGGGGGTTCCCCCTTTACCCAAGTCCAGGATAGGCTAGGATAGGATAATTGAGGAAAGATCTGATCTCTTGTAATGTATAAGATAATACCTGTGTTGAATAGTAGAAGTTGTCTACTACGCTGTAACCTGATGTCAACCTTTGAATAAAGAACCCTGGTAGACCGATCTCCTACTCCTCCGTGTCTATCTTGAAGCCTGTCAGATGTCTCCTCTCCCTCAAGTAATATCTAATGTAGTAAAACACAATGGCCCACTCGGCCACGGTCAACACCTCCTTGTTTTACTACAGTACTAAAACAAAGTTTACTTTGCTTCACCATCATCTGAAATAGTAATTATTTACAACAACATAAACACGTTACCTCATCGTGATCCATACAAACTACTGTCTCTCGTTCATTCGCTTTCTGTGAGGACACAGAATCTTTCAGGTCCGTGCGAGTTGTTAGTGAACCTGCATCAACTCATTGCAATCAGGTGTGTGTGGCACTGACTGGCATTAGTTGACTCAGTGTCACCAACCACACTCACGGAGCCGAAAAGAGTCCGGTGCCCTCACACTTTCAACACACGGACATGCACTATACTGCGTCCTAATCCTTTGACACTCGCACGGCCGGCACACGCTAGAAAACAGCTTTACGACAGCTGGCGTCGTAAAAGTACTACCGCTTTTGTCCAAAGGGGCCGCCAACGGACAAAGTTACTCGTAGTGGCTTTAAATTAGGGGTTCTCAAACTTTTGATAGCTGAGGGCCAATTTAGGAACCCAACATTGGACCGAGGGCCGCCGAAGGAAAACTATTTAAAAAACTTAAATAATTTCAATGGCCAGCGTCTTTGCGTCTTTACAGTTTACATGTATTGGTCTGCATCCAATAATGTGTAATTAACACATTTTAATTAATAAATGAAGGGCTAGGTTTCATTTCAACATTGGGGGGGACACATTAAAAGCCAGGGTCTGGGGGTTGTCCCCCACAAAAATGTGAGGTTCGAACACTTCAATTTGTGCATTCTGTTTAATTTTTATGCAGTAATTTGGCTTCTGTATTTATTTATGATGGACATGTTAAAGGGGACATATTATGCAAAATCTCGGTTTTAAAGGTGTATTTCCAAGGTCTACTAGAAAAGGTTTTCTTGGTTTATTGTTCAAAAAACCCAATAGTTTTCTACCATTTCCCATTTCTTCATCGCCTTTTCCAGCCTCTTCTGCCCTCTATCTCAAAAGGTAGGTTTTGACAGCTTACCCCCCTTCGCAAGAATACTAGTCTGCTCTGACTGGTCAGATCTACATGGGCGTGCATGCACCGCCCTGCTCATTTACTCTATACCTACCTACATGGGCATGGCACACGCCCAGCTGTCAGTTTTGTTTACTTTTGGCCAATGCAGCATGGAGACCAATGTAAACATGTTTAGCTTCATTTCTACCACAAATATTGGCACACTAACCAGTTCTAAACTAAAAGATGTACAACTGAACCTGTTCAGACAGGAGTCTGAGCTGAAAACTGTGAAAATGGCATCAAGATTTCTGATTTCCCTGACATTATCCTCAGGTAAATACTGTTTAATTATGTCACAGTCAATAACATAATTTGAGCTAAGTAGTTATGCATAAACTCTCTAAACTGGTAACATACACCCTGTTTTACGTTTGTCTTTACAGGTCTGTGGAATGATCTACAGCCCAGTGGAGTGAAAAAGCTTTGGTTGTGAACCGATACTGAGTTGACATGTAAAAATGTACAGTAACCATAATGGAAAAGAATGTATCCTGAATCATGTCAAGATTCACTGGAAAGGCATTATCTTTTGTAAAATGTATGGTTGAAATAATTATGCTTTAGGTTTGTCAGAGCTGCAAATTATCTGACAACATTTCAATATCTAGTAGATAAGGTATCATTTGTATTGTGATCACTCATTCATAATAAAGTTTTACCGTTAAAAAATGTATTGTGTTGCTTACTGTCACTGTTTGCTACCTGTAGTAAAGGATTACTTGAAACTCACATTTTCATCTCGCTGAAGATTTTCTCTGATAAAACAGTATCATTACATTTTAAAAAGACCAAAAACATCCTTAAAAATAAAGCAGTTTATTCATAGCCAGTGGAATGAAAATATGAAGTGTACATATCAAACAGAAGCAAAGCCATAACTTTTATTCAACTGTCCAGTTGTTGTTGGGCCCTGAAGAAGACCACCTGTCCCTCCCAGTGAACACATCCTCCTCTGAAGGAACGGATAGTGTGACGGTCTTGGTGGCTCTGTCCGGCTCCATCAGGTCACTCAGACACCTGTAAAACATGGCACATTCAATGTTACATCATGTAGCCTAGCTGACATGTATAGGCCTACATCATACATCTGTTATGGCAAAGCTACAACAAATTCAGTACAGCCCTGGCTCGATAAGCAACAAGTTCTGAGTGATACTGTGTGCTTTTTGAAATATAATGGACAGGAAACAAACACCAGCAGAGACAACTTACAGTATTCCTGTCTATGTGTACATTACACTGGAGATCATGTAATAGGCCTACTGCTGCTTGTACTACAGGTTTATTTTGCTTAAAAAAAACGGCACTTTGTCCCGCATTCTCCCGCACAAACGTAGGCTTTGTCCCACATCTGGTGAATTGGGATCTGGTCACCCTAACTACACACTGTCCGCAGACTTATTGCGGTGTGTACTTGAGCTATACAATCAGACAGCTAGCAGGTAGCAGGATGAAGCTATTAAAAAAATACTCTTCAGTTTCCAACACACCCTACAGTTTCACCGTCTGTTTTTCACTCAGGGGCTGTCACGGCAGGACTAACGTGAGCTCACAAAAGAGCCAAATAACAGTCACTGCAAAAGACTCACAGCTCTAACCGTTAGCATAAAGCTAACGGTAAAGCTAGCGGGCGCTAATGCTAACGACTAAACCCCGCATTCTCTCATTTCAGTCGGTGTTGGTTATTATAGGAGGGATACAATAAAGTACATTACGGACATTGAACTAACAAACGGACAGAATTATTTCTAAAATAGGACTACTTACATTTCGGACGGATGGTGTCTCTCAGTCTTCCTGGCACAGTCTCCTCCACACTCCAGTAAAAAGGCTTTGATCACACTAACAGATTGCAAACCTTTGCTGGAGATAGCCTAACAAAAAATGAAGTAAATCCATTCAGCCCTAGTGTGCTTCGAGGCTGGGGTGTGATGGTAGCTTGAGGTTGAGCTCACACTGCAGCTTGCTTCTCCTCTGTTGTTGCATGAGCGAGTGGAGGCTCAGCCAGGTGTGTGTGGTTACCAACGGGGCGTCTTGATTTGCCAATCAACTGCCGAGTTTCTGGTGAGCTTTCCCGTGGGAGTATTTATGATAATGAAAACCGACTGATTGCGTCATCAGTCGGTGTTTTTTGGAAGAAACCTTCAAATCCCCCCTTTTTCGAAATAAATGTCCCAGAAGAAACTGACATATTTGTCTTTTTGAAGCTTGTGTGTGCTGGTAGGGACGCCAATAACCTAAACAGTGTGCCCAAACACCGGCAATGTTTGGTTTTTCATAATATGTCCCCTTTAAGGAAAAGACAACTAGCTCCCATTGACGCAAATCTAATGGAATATAAATCAGTAAGGCACTGAGAAATTCTGTATTGCATTCAAATATTTATTCTACTTTATTGTTCAAAACTTTCTGCACATTGAAAACGTATCACCTTTTGGAGTGTTTTTTTGTAGGACTCACTACTCATGATGCAGCAGCAGTGTTAACTATTATGACACTATACATTGGAAATAAACAGGGTGGGCTATCAGCAGTTAACTAGGCAGATAGTTCCATGGCTATCAGTAGCTAGCTAATGTTAGCTTGTTAGCTAAACTTTAGGCAAAAGAGTTAGAAACCAGATAATTTTAGCATCCATCCTTAGACACTTGACCTAATCTAATTCACCTTGAAGGTGAGAGTGCATCGTATTGGGTTTAACAACCTCACTATCTAACAACTTACATTGGGACCACTACACTGCCTGCTGCACTGCGGGAGGCTGACCAGCCGTCTGCATCGAGAGGCAGAGGCCAGCCGAACGTCGGCAAGTTTAAGATGGTACGGTCCACTGTAGGGGTGTTATTATTAATAATTGGGGAATGAATATAAACAAAGCATCTCTTGTGGTGTTTGATGTGGTATTGGCACAAACATTGCTATCAGGTCCCACACTGTCCTCTTGCCCACTGGTGTCGTCGTAGTCCTCACTGTTGTCTTCACAGAAATTGTGAAGCACACAACAGGCTGAGATGATGGTGTTGATGTTATCGATGGGACAATCATATCTCTTCATATGGCACCGCCATCTTCCCTTCAGACGACCAAATGCCCTCTCCACAGTCATCCGTGCCCTGCTGAGACGTTAGTTGAAGGCAAGCTGGGCAGGGGTACTTTGCTGGTTCTCAGGGTACGGCTTCTCCAACCATGGCAGAAGAGGATAGGCGGAATCACCCAGCATCACCATAGGCACGTTCACTCCTTGAAAGCTCTCAGTGATGTTAGGGAACAGGGTACCACTCTGACCACACTCATACAATGATGAATTGCCAAACACTCTAGCGTCATGGACTTTGCCGGGCCAGCCCACATTGATATCCCAGAACCGAAGTCTATGGTCTACCACACCCTGCAGGATGACCTTTGCGGTTATAGTAGTCTGCAGGGCTGATAGGCGGGGCTAAAATCCCAATATGAGTCCCATCGATTGCCCCTCCACATTGTGGGAAACCCCAGCGGTCTCGGGAACCGTGAATAATGTCTTTCAACTCACGTTCAGAGGGCATTCTGATGTACAGGGGTAGCATCACAGTAACAATGACCGCAGCAACATGATTGGCTATGGTGAAAGCAGTAGAATGTCCAATTCCAAATAAATGGGAGATGGTCCTGAAGTCCACATTTGTTGCCAGTCTCCAGATGCAAATCCCCACACGTTGCTCCACGGGCACTGGTTTCCTGAATGTGGTTCGCTGTCTTTTAAGGTGTGGTCTGAGGATGTGGCAGAACTGCTGGAATGTGGTCTTTCTCATTCGGAAATTTAACTGCCACTCATAATCCGTCCAGCTGGTGATAATATGTTCCCATCACACTCCACATCTCTCGCAAATCCAAGTGGTCCTGAGGAAAAAAGGAAAATATAATGAAAATACAGTAGAAACTGTTCTTCCTGCAGCACGGAACAGGCAAATGGCCCTAGTGTGAGTGGGCCCTTAGATAATAAAAAATGAGAGGCTTTGATTAAACGCTGTCAATGCGTCGGAGGTGAATGTTATTTACTCAGCTGAAAACAGAAACTAACGGAGGGACGCAGCGCACTGTACAGTCCCTTTTTTATTTAGTCGCGCTGTCAGTTTGCCGACATGGCTCTGTGTATTTAGACTCAAGAGTCTAACAGATCTTGGGAAGCCGTTCCCGTAGACAACGTTAACGGGCAGGATATCCCCGACTATCATTTTATCCATCAAACCACAGAGTTTTATCTGAGCGGCGGCTCACTCTTTGACACTGGCGAGGTCTCCCGGTGATTTTCACCGTCACAGCGATCGACTCGCTGCTTTGCTCGGGCGGAGGCTTTGTGTGAAGGTGATTTAACATCACGGACGGTCGTAGACGAATGTTTTAACTTTATGCTGCATAGTTTGCACTGCACTGTTGACCCACACAGGACTCTTAAGTAAAGCTGACATTTAATGAGCGCACATTGCAGAATTTAAGCGCCTGCAGTGCGCTCACAAGAGCCGTGCCTGAGGCATAAGCAAACTTAGCGTTGCTTAGGGCCCCCGGACACCAGGGGGTCCCCCAAAAAGAATTTTTTTTTTTTTTTTTTTAGTTTGTTTGTTTGATATTAACATCATATTATTATATCATACAAAAAAATACCCCCGGACCCCCCTTGGAGGGTCGGGTGTTTGTCACTTTTTTCACCTCCTATGAGTTTGCAGGTCTGTGATTAACTCCTTTTGTTGTTTTTGCAGTGTGTTTTGGGGCATTATCTTGCTGCATGATGGAGGATCTTCCAATCAGATTGGTTGCATCTTTCTTTAAATTGGAAGACAGAATGTTTCTGTAGACTTCTCAAGTTAATTTTGCTGCTGCCATCATATGTTATTGTGTTGTTGTCAAGATGAACCTTTACCAAAGTGATGGAAAGGCTAAAGTTTGGAGAAAGAAAGGATCTGCTCATGATCCCAAACATACAAGCTCATCTGGGAAACACGGTGGAGCCAACGTCATAGCTTGGGCTTGCATGGCTTCTTCTGGGACGGGCTCATTAATCTTCATTCATGATGTAACACATGATGGCAACAGCTAAATGAACTCTGAAGTCTACAGAAACATTTTGGTCTGCCTATTTAAGGAAAGATGCAACCAAACTGATTGGAAGATCCTCCATCATGCAGCAAGATAATGACCCAAAACACAACAAATAAGTTTATCAGGGGCATGAAATGAAAAGTTTTAGACTGGCCAAGTCAATCTCCAGACTTAAACCCTATAGAGCATGCATTTTGCATGCTAAAGAGGAGACAGAAGAGAGTAACCCCCTAACACAAACAGCAACTGAAACAGGCTGCGGTGAAATCCTGGAAAAGCATCACAAAAGAAGAGTGCAAAGGTTCAGTGAGGTCAATGGGTCACAGGCTTGATGCAGTTATTGCAAGCAAATGATTTGTGGCAAAATATTAAGTTTTATTCACTTTAATTTATTGTAAGTATATCTGTTCCTATACTTTTGCTCACCTAAAAATATGGCGTTCCTTTAGAAATAATGATATTTTCTCAATTGTGTATCAGATCCAGATGTAAATACCTGGAAATGAAAGCTGAAATGTTGATCTCTTGTCTCATATTCATCTTTTGTTGTTTAACCCAAATGTTTCCAGTCTTCAGAAAAAATAAAGGAATTGCCCTCACCGTTCCAAAACTTTTGGAGGGGACTGTAAATCCAGTATCTCCATGTTAAGTTTGAATTCAACATGAACTCCACTTATCAGCTGTTTGTCTGTCTCAGTTTTACCTTCAGATGTCCGTAAAGTGATCGTTGGGGAAGAAGGGCAGCAGGAGTGGAGCCCCAGTCTGGACCAGGAGGACCCACCAGAGCCCCCACACATTAAAGAGGAACAGGAGGAACTCTGGACCAGTCAGGAGGGAGAGCAGCTTCAAGGGCTGGAGGAGGCTGATATCACCAAGTTCCTATTCACTCCTGTCCCTGTGAAGAGTGAAGATGACGAAGAGAAACCTCAGTCCTCACAGCTTCATCAAAGACAAACTGAGCAGATGGAAACAGGAGCTGATGGAGAGGACTGTGGAGGACCAGAACCAGCCAGGAACTCACATCCAGATTCTTACTTTATTTGTGTCGGCCCTCAGTCCTCACAGCGTCAACAAAAAGACGAGACTGAAGACTCTTCTGACACTGAAGACAGTGATGATTGGTCTAAAGATATAAGAGAACCTCCATCAGGTTCAAAGACTCTGAAAAAGAATGAAGTCTCTAAAAGTGGTGTCAGATGTAATACAGAAAAAAATCCACTCAGCTGCTCACTTTGTGGTAAAGTTTTTAAAGGGAAGAAAACATTGAAACGACATATGGCTGTCCACACAGGAGAGAAACTATTCAGCTGCTCTGTATGTAAGAAACGTTTTAAACGCAAAGAACACATGAAAGGACACATGGCTGTGCATACCGGGGACAAACCTTTCCAGTGCTCAGTTTGTGAAAAAGCATTTACAGAGAAGAAAACTTTGATACAACACATGTTCGTCCATTCAGTTGAGAAAATGTTCAAGTGCTCTGTTTGTGGTAAAGGATTTTCACAGAAGCCAGGTTTGACAATTCACATGGCTGTCCACACAGGGGGGGAAACATTCAGCTGCTCTGTATGTGAGAGAAGTTTTAAGCGCAAAGGACACATGAAAGAACACATGGCTCTGCATTCCGGGGACAGACCTTTCAAGTGCTCAGTTTGTGGTAAAACATTTACATGGAAGACACAATTGACACGACACATGGGCATCCACTCAGCTGAGAAACTTTTCCAGTGCTCAGTTTGTGATAAAGGATTTACACAGAAGCCAGGTTTGACACGACATATGACTGTCCACACAGGGGGAAAAATATTCAGCTGCTCTGTATGTGAGAGAAGTTTTAAGCGCAAAGGACACATGAAAGAACACATGGCTCTGCATTCCGGGGACAAACCTTTCAAGTGCTCAGTTTGTGGTAAAACATTTACACGGAAGACACACTTGACACGACACATAGGCATCCACTCAGCTGAGAAACTTTTCCAGTGCTCAGTTTGTGGTATAGGATTTACACAGAAGGCGGGTTTGACACAACACATGGCTGTGCATACAGGGGACAGACCTTTCCAGTGCTCAGTTTGTGGTAAAACATTTACACGGAAGGCACAATTGACACGACACATGGGCATCCACTCAGCTGAGAAACTTTTCCGGTGCTCAGTTTGTGAAAAAGGATTTACACAGAAGGGCCGTTTGACACGACACATGACCTTCCACACAGGGGAGAAAAGATTCAGCTGCAGCGATTGTGACCAAAGATTCACTTGGGATAAACAACTGAGAAGACACAAGCTTGTATGTCCTCAGTTCTCACAGCTTCAACTAACTGAGCAGAACAGAGAGGCAGAGCCTGGAGCCAGCAGCTCAACTGAACAGATGGAAACAGGAGCTGATGGAGAGGACTGTGGAGGACCAGAACCAGCCAGGAACTCACATCCAGATACACATTTACATGAGACTTAAGACTCCTCTGAGACTGAAGACAGTGATGATTATAAGTCACATTATGAAAGAACACATGTCCACCCACATAGGGGACAGACCATTCATCTGCTCACTTTGTGGCAAGGGTTTTATCACAGGTGTCATTTAACAGTACATATGCTTGTCCACACAGGGGAGAGAGCATTCGGCAGTTTGTGAAAAAAGATTTAAACGTAAATGTCACTTGACAGACCACATGCTCATCCACAGAGGGGAGAAACCATTCTGCTGCTCATTTTGTAGTAAAAGATTTCATCTGAAGAGACAATGGAGAGCACACGTGGCCGGACACACGGGAGAAAAGATTCTGCTGCAGAGTTTGTGACCAAAGATTTGATTGGTTCAAGTCTGCGCTGTTATGCTGGATCTGGGTTGCGTTTCCACAGTATACTGGATCCTAACTTGGTAGGCGGAGTTTATGCCGGACAAACGGCAGCTACATAACTGGTGACATCATAACAGTGGGACACAATGTGGCCCTCTGGTTCACTCAGGCTGTGTTCGGAAAGCCATACTAACGTTCCTACTCATACTCATTTTGACTTCAATTTGAGTATGTAACGGTTGGGTATGCGAGTTTGGGTATGTGAGAAATTCCCGGATGAGTACTAACTTCCGGGAAGATTTTGGCTATGGATCGATTGTGTACTTTTCCTACTCAACAGCCCCACAATGCATCGCGTCTTTTCAAACGACAAGGAAGGTTTTTTTGAAATTCTTTATTTACAATTCTGCATTTCCTGCACAACACAGGACTGTATGTAAAAATCTAGTTCTATATCTAACCTGTGGAGGGCGGCAATACGCTAAACAGCGTCTAAACGGCCTGAATCTTATAAGAAGAAGAAGAAGTTCTTTATCGCTTGAGTATACTTCAACTGAAAACGTTTCGACGCACCTCGCATACACAATCGATCTTTGAGTAGACAGTATGTAGTATATAGATGGTGAGTATGTAGGATGTAGGACGCTAGTATGGCTTTCCGAACACAGCCTCAATGAAGAGGAAAAGCAGAAAACGATAAACAAAGAGCTGCGCACTCACATTTTTCAATAACACAAGACTCCTCACTCTTGCTGTGGCGTTTACAACAAGTCGGTTTAACACAGATATGATTCTCTAGAGTCTAGACCAATCAAAGAATGTTTACCTTTTAACGATATATTTAAGAGTAATCTCATTTAAGACATAAGTACAGTAGCTGTCACAGTCAGATTTAGAAAGAGTGTTAGCACATTGTGCAGCCTTTGCTGTGTATAAAAAATGCTTCATAAATATACTTTTTGATTTATTGATTAAAATCCCCAGCAATGATGAGAAATCCATCTGCGTGGGCGGTTTGCTCACTGATGGCTTTATAAAGTTCCGAAAGTGCATCATTTCTATTTGTGTTGTAGTAACTGTCCAAAAATTATAAATTACGTGTGTGTGTGTGTGTGTGTGTGTGTGTGTGTGTGTGTGTGTGTGTGTGTGTGTGTGTGTGTGTGTGTGTGTGTGTGTGTGTGTGTGTGTGTGTGTGTGTGTGTGTGGTAAATGATAAATGTTGATGGAAATGATAATATCAACATGGCTCTAAATCACATCATGACTGTTTTAATTCAATCAACCTTAAATGAATCAGAAAACGTTATTATTTATCAAGCGATTTTTCATTTCACTACCACTTATACGACTCATTATATCAATTCACATCCATTTTATCACTTAATTTCCACCCTCATAAACTTCCGCCTGTATCACATCTTCCTAAATCTATTATATATATAAATATTCACCAGAGATCCCCTAGTCACTGCGTTTTCTTTGTAATTTATTGGTTTAAAATGTTTTACACGTCTTCGAGGCTTTTATTTTGAAGTCCAGATATCTCCACGTGCTGGAAGTGATTGCCCTTACTCTGGCCCAATCTAGATCCACCCCCTACACCCTATCCCTATCCACTATCCCTCCGTTTGCGCGTTCGCGGGGAGGGCCCGCCATATTGAGTGTCGTCCCAAACAGGCCCCCAGGATGCTGCCTTCTCCGAGCAGCCAGCATGGACATGTGGCCAACCCATTGGTATTGCATGGTAAGGGGTGGAGCTTATTTTCATGCGGCCCGTAGGCAGATGTCCCTGTCCACACAGTACAAGCGGCGAACAAGATTGTGTCTCTGCACATTTTTTCTGGATATCAATCATAGGCTCATACTTATCTTTAGACCATATACTATTAAAATGTATGTTTTCTCATTTCAAAACGCCACCTCAAGCGTTTTATTAGCCCAACGGCTTTTAACGGCTTTCAGTTTGTTTTCGCCAGGCTAGATGCTACAGAACGAGACACCGCTCCAGTCCGCTAGCTTGCCGCCCTCTTTCTTGATAGGTCCGTAATGCCGCTACGTCTATGCTACGTCATGCTTTGGGCCGTATGGAATTTCCGGATTATACTTCCTTGTTGCTTCTCTGCGCCTATGAGCAGCTTTCATAGGAATGAATGGGCGCCATGTTTCAATACGGTGTCCATTTCTTTATATGTCCATGGTCCCAAACCACAGAGCCTCGAGTGTGAGTGGGTGATAAAGCCCTCGATCATCGAGTCTGCATCGACGTTGGCTCAGCCCTACGTTTGACACAGGTGTCCGCCAATCAATTATGTCCGGAATGGAGGAGCTAACTTACAAATGAGAGTTCCAGGGAGTTTGTTTCCCGAATTATAAATGAAACGTAGCTACTCTTACCTCAAACAGACATTTGATTGATTATTTTTATGCATAGCCCTAAATGACGGAACCGGAGGGTAGCCTACAATATCTCAACGAACATGTTGTTTTACACTTGTTGATTTGATTATGCCACTTGTCTACCGTTAGTGTATTTTCAAGGCGTGGAAAAAGATAAAACGAAGCAGATGAAGAAAATGCCCACAAGTTAATAAGGGATAGTGATTATTATTTCCTTATATTGTTAGTAAGATTTGTGTTTCTGTTACAGCCGATGAGGGGTAGTAATAGAGGCGGTGACGTCAGTCAGCTGGAGCGCATGACTTTTCTTATTTATGACCACCCTTGCAGTGCATTATAATTTATGCACGCTAATTAACTGCCGCGATTCGCCGGTCGTAATGGCAGATCATGACAAGTGGAATACATGCTTTAGCAGACTATTGTTCTTTTCCCTGGTTGTGTATGCTGCTGTGCATGTGAACTAAAAGGATAATTAAACAGCGGATCAAACACCCACCCGTTTTCTCCACCACAGACTGAGCTGGTAAAATTAAGAATATGCAGTTACAAAATGTTTAACAAAAAATGAATTATGCAGCCAAAGAAGCATGGGAGTGAGTTTGTTTTTATTCAATACTACATTTTACTCTCACATGCGTTGCTGAATATGAATGTAAAGAGTGTTTCAGGTCAAATATAAATGTGGTGGAATTCTATTTTAGGGTTAGAAATAAAGACAAACTAGTGTCTTCTTCCTGTTTCCGTCTGACAGAGGCGAGGGCTTGCCAAAGCCGCACCGTTGTTATACTCTCGCCCTTAATGATCGAGTGGCACCTCACAGCCGCGAGGGTGACTCCACAGCGAGTCACACTCGCTCACGGAGTGGGAGTGCCTAGGGAGTCATTTGGGATTGGGCCTCTGACTAACTTGGAACAAAATGGCGCTGTAAGAGTTACGCATTTTAGTTGTTCAGCTTTCTCTAAAACTGAAGTAATAATCTATCATAGCCTCTGTATGTCTGGATAAACCTTTCTGGTTAAAATGTCTAAAGTCCAAATGGTGAGAGAGTTGGTGAATCAGCGACTAGCTGCGGCTGCTGAAGAGATATTTGGGCTGTTTGAAAGAACCATAGCAGAGTACGAGGAGGAACTCTGTCGTTCAAAAGAGAAGAACGAGCGACAATAGAAACTACTGGACACTGTTTTGAAGCCTGAAGTCCGGTTACACAGAGCAGGTTTGTTCCTCCAACATTGCAAGATCAAAATGTATCAGATACATTAATTTAAAAGTATTTCAATAGCGTCACGAAGCGTCTCTTTCAGCCAACATTATCCAAACGCGTAGCTCCTTCAAAATAATCCTCAATCAGAATCGGCTAATGTGAACATACAACGATTAACGTTTTTTTGTTCTCAGTTACGTTCACAGAAATACGAATAGACAATATGGACAACGAAGGTATAACATAACAAAATTTTTTAATTCTTTAGAATTAAAAATAGTTGAAAACATTTTATATATGAAAGTTTGTGTTTTGTATGAAGTGTGTGTGTGTGTGTGTGTGTGTGTGTGTGTGTGTGTAAAGTGACGTACAAAAGTCTGAGGTCATATTGACAGTCATATCTTTACGTGACCCTTGGAATAGATTGAAGTTTCAAGATTAAGCAGCCTGTTTGGTTGTAACATCACATTGTGATACTGCCTTTACTTACACATATCGTGTCTTTACATAGATATCTGTTCAGCTGAGAGGACAGTCTGAAACTGCTCATGTGTTTACTTCTTTTCATGTTCAGTGATCTAAACATTTACACATTTACAACCTGAGACTTAAGACTCTTCTGAGACTGAAGACAGTGATGATTATTCACTTCTCAGACCAGAGAGAATCAATCAGGTTTAAATCAGGTTTCTAAATGTGTTTGTAGTGTGGTGCCTTAAAACTCACTCAGTCACACTCAAATTGATGCGAAAGGTTTGTTTTCACTTCTAAATTGAAGGTGAGTGTCTATAGAATAAGTGTCAAGAAAGCAGACCAACCCCGAGGTGCAGAGCCAGCGTGCAGAATACCGGGACGTCATGGCAGAGCTCTACAAACTGGGACTGAGACCTGCGCTTCTATACCTAGCGCGACTCCATGTCCGATGGAGCCAGAAGGTGGATAAACTCACCCCAGGAGGCGCAGAAATACATCGACAAGCCCCCTAAACCCCCATAAAGACACTGTTTGAGGACGTTTAATCCACTGGATGAGAGGTAACAATGTGGCTATAGAAGGCCGAAGTGTAGCTGCTAGTTAGCGTCTGTGTTGTGCTACACAGCTGATTGTGCAGGTGTTTGCCTATTTGATACAGGCTGTATACAATGGCGACACTCAAAGTTACGTGCATTTCAAATGATAAGCTATGTCCAGATGGTGTTCATTTTGTTTTGTGGGGTTGTGTGCCGTTACCACATACTATCTGCCCCTATATCCGTGCTGTGGCGTTCTAACGGCTCCTCTATAATGTTTACAGCCATACATTGAAAGCTACAGTCATATTTTCAAATGTTTGTTAATTCATGTGAGTTTTCCGTTTCATACAACTCCTCTGTTCACTGTTTACACAGTTCAGTTATTCCAAAGTTGATATTCGTTCTCTATAGCCATATTTCTTTGGGACCATTTGAATAAGCTATTATATATGTGCTCAATTTTTTTTTTTTTTTGTATTGTTTACCGGAGCAATAGCTAAGCTTTAATGCTCTGCAGAGTTCTATTTGTTAGCTCTAGCATTAAAGTCGAAAGTTTGCTGTTTCCATCGTTTGGGGATGGAGACAATTGATGTGTGGGAGGGGGGTGGGTTGGGGTGGATTGTGGTTGTTTCTGGTGTTAAACCTCTGTATGATTACTGTGTTTTTGTTTTTATTTATTTTTTTGTTTTTTTCTCTCCTTTGCCCTGGGGGATCTCCTTTTTTCATCCACTTTCTCCATTCCTGATAAAACGCAACCTTTATATGAGTAATACAACTTGCCCACTTGCCCAGACTCAGACATTGGATCCACTACTAGATTTTTAAGCTGGAATGTGAGGGGTTTGAACGGCCCCATTAAACGATCGAAAGTACTTTCTCATTTGAAAAGATTGAACGCCGATATAGTATTCTTACAGGAAACACATTTACGTGATAGGGATCAAGTTAGTTAGACTTAAGAGTCCATGGGTCAGTGATGTCTTTCAATCAACTTTTGATTCAAAAGCTAGAGGGGTAGCTATTTTGGTTAATAAAACGGTACATTTAAAAAAGAAAGAAAGAAAGAAAGCAGACCAATTTTAATTTGTTTTGGTCCATCTTCCACAATAGAAAACAGGAATGTTTGAAAAGGGCTTAATCTTCACACCGTAAAAAAATTGGTGTGGTTTCTTGACACTCGAACCAAAATGGTTCTATAGACGTTACACTCAATTTAGAAGTTAAAACTAAACTTTTGCATCAACTTGAAATGAAAATGTAAACAGACACCACTATAGTAAACTCAGCTGGAAATGAACCTGATTCTCAAAAAAGGAAATAAAAAATAAATAAAAAACTCAACTCGTCGTCGACTGACAGTTTGCGGTTCACTCCTTAAATGAATCAAGATTAATAAATATAATAAATTGGTAGTTTGTTGTAGTTTTTTTTATTAATATTCCATCTTAATTTGTATTTTTATTTTAGCTGTTATCAATTAGAATGTAGATTCAACAGGGTCAAGGGTCATACACCTGAAAGAAGAATAAGTGTGCTTGTTGAAAAAGTAAGTTTTGATTTAATAGACATTTTACAAAATAATTCTGATAAGTGTCATCAAATTATATTTCATTGTCTTATGGTAACTAATGTGTTGGTGAAAATATGGGTTATAAATGATCTGAACATTATTTTATTTATTTATATATATTATTTTTTGTAGGGAGGTTGTTATTTATTCCAGACACTCCATACCAGTAGATGGCGGTAGATAAGTTGTTAGCCAACCGCCAAAAAACAATACAGAGAAGAAGTGTGCTGTGCTCGTTGGTTGTATGCTACTTCCTGTAATAGCTCTAGCAGCTCGTGGATAAAACCATCCGGTAAAAGCCTCATTAACCTGAGGAAACATCCCCCGTTTCCCGTTAGGAGATGGACCGGGATTTGGAAGGACGAGGACGGGACCGGGACCTAGAACCGGAGACGAAGCCGCGCGGAGACGGTGAGTTTTTCGGGTGTTTGACGCTCTGCTACCGATGCTAAGCTAACGTTAGCTGCTAGCCGCAGCCAATGATCCAAATGTTTCTAAAAAAGCTGATCCAGACCAGAGGAGTGACCTATGTTTTACCTTTAGACATCACCATGGTAACGGATGCTATCCAAATAGTATCACACACACAGTCGCTACAAGTAGAGCTGTTTTAAAAGCTGTTTTCTTCGACATGACATGACATGGGGGTTTCGTAAATATACATATTCAGCTGACAGTGGGGCTGCCCCGCTGTGAAGCTGATTGATTGTTTGATTTTTGTGGGAGAATACTGGAATAGGAACGGGAGCTGTTCTTCATAGTTTGCTATACGTCCTCTACGTGTTTGCCTCTGTATCATCAATCACACACAGAACACACAAAGCAGGGTAAGTTAGGGAGCTTTTTAAAAAGTAGGTGAGATCGCTTCCGATGGTTAGCTTGCACCCTGCGTGGTAGCTGCTGCTATCTGTGCATGAGTGTGTTTGAATGTGTGAATGAGACAAACTTTCTTTAGCGCTTTGGATAAAAGCGCTATATAGTTAATTTTTCAACTAGGTCCACTTATGGTGTTGTAAGTTATTATTTTGAGAAATGTATTGATATGTTCCAGTTCTGCATCTTGTGTAAAAACATATCCTGATAGTGGCTGTGCTGAAATCATTTAAATAATATATAATTTTTACAATCTTGTTCGAACAACCAGGGGAAATCGTCATTTCCACCACACTGCAAAAATGTGCGTTTTAATCAAAACTATGAACTTAGCCTGTGTTTTCAAAATATCTAATGTACTTTCACGGACAGATGTGACCATATAAAAATAATATTTTCCCATTGTAAAGATGAACATTTGCTTTTAGCTATGCCACTACATTACATTACATTTTATTTAGCTGACGCTTTTATCCAAAGCGACTTCCATTAAGTGCATTCAACCATGAAGGTACAAACTCAGAACAACAAGAATCCCGCAAGAACTATAGCTTCAAATAAACCAAACTACAAAGTGTCACATGGAGATGTATGATTTTTTTTTTTTTTAGTTGAACTGCAGTCTGAAGAGATGTGTTTTAAAGCTCCCATATTATACACTTTTCGGTTCTATTATACACCATATTATATGGTCTTAGTGGTCCCTAATACGTTTTTCTTTAATTGTTTGCTGAAAAAAAACTTTCAGATAATTTATTGTACAATGCTGATGTTCAGCTAATCTCACAATGGCCTATTTTTTTAAAAGAGCTGCAGCTCCCCTCGTAAATATACAATCTTTGAGCTCCCTCCGCCCCCTGTCCGGAAGCGAAGCCAGATACGCCTCGCCCTCTGTCTGTCGGGGCCGTGGACCAATAAGAAATAGGGGTGTGGGTTGCACAGTGGAAGCTTCTGGCTTTCCAGTTTGTGAGGTCAGAAACGAGGAGAATTCTGACTGGAGTATATTGGGGGGAGGGGTGGGGGTTTCAGAAAGGGGGAGAGTGAGAAAAGGAGAGATTGTTATTTTTTTATATTTTGGCAGTCTCTAGGCACACCGTGGACCCATGGATATGTTAGAACACATTTAAAAAGTGCATTTAGCATAATATGTGACCTTTAAGGCTGCGGCAGAAGATGTGTTAACTATCAGCTGATCTGATGTTAATGGGGAACTCCTTCCACCATTTTGGAGCCAAGACAGCAAAAGAAATTTAAATTAATTTCTTACATGGTACAATCAGGATTTTTCTAAATCAGTAGGCTATATAGTTTAACCGTAACAATAGGTTTTTTTTTTCAAATCATTAAACAAATAATGCTATTTTGTTGTTATCATGATTTTTTTTACTTCAAAATATGTGCTGTAGTGGTAATGACAGAATATGTGTCTCTGGTGTCATCCAGAAATCCAGAAACTCCATGATAAGTTTGGCCCCAAAATAAAACTGTCGTTTGGTTTTCCTAATCGTGTCCTTGTGTTTGACCTTTACCTGCAGACGTCCAGCAGCTGGTGGTGGTTAAAGAAGAGGTTCCCCCTGAGCAGCAGGAGTGGAGCCCCAGTCTGGACCAGGAGGACCCACCAGAGCCCCCACACATTAAAGAGGAACAGGAGGAACTCTGGACCAGTCAGGAGGGAGAGCAGCTTCAAGGGCTGGAGGAGGCTGATGTCACCAAGTTCCTATTCACTCCTGTCCCTGTGAAGAGTGAAGATGATGAAGAGAAACCTCAGTCCTCACAGCTTCATCAAAGACAAACTGAGGAGATGGAAACAGGAGCTGATGGAGAGGACTGTGGAGGACCAGAACCAGCCAGGAACTCACATCCAGATCCAGAGTTAGGACTAGTGGAAAATGAGGACTTTTCTGAGACTGAGGACAGTCCTGACAGTTATTTTTGGAAGGAAACCATAGAATGTCCGTCAGGGTCAAAGTCTGAAGCCCTTGAAAACCATAATACTGTACAGAAACTATTCAGCTGCTCTGAGTGTGGAGAACGATTTTGTTTGAATGTGCATCTGAAGCGGCACATGAGAATTCACACAGGAAAGAAACCAATTTCTTGCTCATTTTGTGGTGAGACATTTACAGAAAGGGTAAATTTGTCAAGGCACATGGTCGTCCACACCGGAGAGAAACTATTCAGCTGCTCTGAGTGTGGTAAAATATTTAGACAGAAAGGGAGTTTAACACGACACAAGTGTCTTGGTCCTTGGTCGTCAAGGCTTAATCAAAGCCAAATGGAGGAGAACAGAGACCCAGAGCCTGGAGCCAGCAGCTCAACTGAACAGATGGAAACAGCAGCTGATGGAGAGGACTGTGGAGGACCAGAACCAGCCAGGAACTCAAGTCCAGATCCACACCCACACGCATACATTGAATATGAGATAGAAGACTCATATCCAGATCCAGAATTAGGACCCGAGACTCCAGACTTCTCTGGGATGGAAGACGGTGAAGATTTTTCTAAGGAGTCCACAGAACCTCAGTCACATTTAAAGGTGAAGTAAGAGGCACTCTTTTGTCAATATACACTCAACAAAAATATAAACGCTTTTGTTTTTGCTCCCATTTTTCATGAGATGGACTTAAAGATCTAAAATTCATTCCAGATACACAATTGTACCATTTCCCTCAAACATTGTTCACAAATCTGTCTAAATGTGTGATAGTGAGCACTTCTGCTTTGCTGAGAAAATCCATCCCACCTCACAGGTGTGCCACATCAAGATGCTGATCTGACATCATGATTAGTGCACAGGTGTGCCTTAGACTGTCCACAATAAAAGGCCACCCTGAAATGTGCAGTTTTGTCTCACAGCAAAATGTCACAGATGCCACAAGCATTGAGGGAGCGTGCAATTGGCATGCTGACAGCAGGAATGTCAACCAGATCTGTTGCTCGTGCATTGAATGTTCATTTCTCCACCATAAGCCGTCTCCAGCAACTTCGCACAGCCATTGAAGAGGAGTGGACCAACATTCCACAGGCCACAATTGACAATCTGATAAACTCTATGCAAAGAAGATGTGTTGCACTGCATGAGGCAAATGGTGGTCACACCAGATACTGACTGGTTCTGAGTCCCCAGACCCCCAATAAAGCAAAAAAATGCACATTTCAGGGTGGCCTTTTATTGTGGACAGTCTAAGGCACACCTGTGCACTAATCATGATGTCAGATCAGCAGTTAATTCCATTCAGCTTTGCAGTAATTGCCAAGATAAAATGTTGAGTATCCCACTTGTCTTTTCTCTCTCCAATCAGCAGACAGGGTGCTATAAAGAGGCGGGTCTCTGTGCCCGTGAACGTGCAGAGCTAAGGCGAGCTGAAGCGGCTACTATGGCGAAGCAGGGGAAGTTGCCGATTCCAGCGCTACCAGAGCATTCATACACGGCGTACACAAGAAAACACCTCAAGCGGAAAAGAACGGAGGAAGAGAAGAAGGAGGCAAAAGAAGCTGCCACGCAAAACAGAAAGGGTCGGTGTATGACCCGCATTTATATCGGCCCTGCTTTTGACAGGTGGAAGGACCTGAAAGAATCAAAGGGGCTTAAAAGCGATGCACAGCTAGCCTTGTTGCTACTCGACAGGTAAGCTACATTTTAATTAGTAGTAGTAGATATACGTACACATACACTCTGCCAGTGTTCTGTGTTTTTTTTTTACCATTATTCCTTGTTGCTAATGTTAGTTCATAACTGGACATTTGTCATTTGTGGCCAACTCCAGCTTGATTGGCTGTGTGACTATAGCAGTTTGGCGTTGTAGCATATTAGCTTTGCTGAAATGCTTTTTTTTATTCATTATTATTTTTTTAATGGAAAAAGTCGAACTCAGTGAAGCTATTCAACTTTCCAAATAAGTTTGTGGCTGAAACATTTGATAATTGGTCATTGCCATTTCCCTAGTTATGAGAGAGACGACGCGACAGTATCAACACCCTTCAAGCACCGAGGCAAGCGTCCCTTGACATCAACACTGTCCAGCGTTACAAGGAGATCACCTGAGAGGTAAACAGCTAACGTAGATTCTTTGAATTGTGTGCTAGCTACGGTCGCTTCCGATATATCGGGATACATCTGAATGGTTTGTCCCTCACAGGGCTTACACTTATTTTGCTGATATGATAGAAAAATGGTATGGTAAATGGACTGTAGTTTCTCTTATCACAGACCCAAAGGGCTTACATTATTTTTGTACACATTCCATTTTGCTGATATGATAGAGCACTTTGTATGTTCAGTGTGAGGGAGACTTCGCATGTGGGGGGGAGAGGGGGGCCCCCCCCCCCCCCCCACCGAAAACCCCCCCCCCCCCCCCCAAAATTTTTTTTTTGGGGGGGGGGATTTGTGTGTCCAGCTTTTAACCGCCACTCCATAGCTTTTTATTACTGTACTGTACTCTGTACTCTACTTCAGCAAAAATGACCAGATATTATAATCAATGATCTCTTTTCTCCAAATATACCTGCCTTCTGCTTCATTCTGATTTTTGAGTTTTATTGATGTCTTGAGTGGTAGCGTATATTGTGACAACTACACACGTGTTCATAATATGTAGTGACAGTGACACTCTTTTTGCATTTTCTTTTTCAGTATGTCCTCAGTTGATCTAAATGAGACCTTCCGTGTGGAGGAGTTCAACAGTCTCAATAATGCAACGTAAGTAACTGTACGAGTTTAATAACAAAATTAATTAACAGCCAAATAAATAGTCAGATAAGTCCAAGAAGTGTCTTTTTCTTTCATTAGAATTGACTGGGAAGATGACACCTTGCTTTCTGAAAAGGACGATAGGCCATTCTCATCGTCACAGGAAGATGTGACACGGGAATTCGACATTGATGAAGATTATGTGCCCCGCATTTGTGTTCGGTAAATTGGTGTTAATCCATATCTGGACTGTTTTTTCTGTATGAGATTTTTTTTAATATATGAATGCTTGTTGTTGCCTTGTGCAATCCAACAAAAGACTTTTCTGTTTCCATTTTAACATGTCATTTTAATGTTCTATTTCTATTCAATTGCTTTTAAATGTTTTGTTTCTATTAATTCGCTTTTCTAATGTGTTTTATGTATTTTAATCTTGCCCCCCTGTAAAGAACTTTGAATGGCCTTGTGTCTGAATTGTGCTTTATAAATAAACTTGCCTTGCCTTGCCTACAGTTCTGGCGGTGTACTGAGCTCAAAAGTGAACATTGATAATGTTCCGGAAGTCAGCATTGATCAAAGTATCCATGATGAGGGGGGAGAAGATGGCCCAGACTACATTCCAGATCCGGATTCAGCTCCTGATGTCCACGATGAAGATGACATCATTGGTCATAGGACATTAATTGCGTACCACACGTCATTACAACAACTCGTGGACCACCTCGAGCTACCAGAGCACGTGTGTACAGTCATTGATCCCAAAACTATGGCAAAATGTGGAGCCCCCAAACCTTTTACAGTGCGGATAACATCAAGGGGTACAGCAGCCATCATTGAATGGGTAAGTTTGTATTGCTTATTTGAGATTATAAGAATGCTGTGGTGTTCTTCCCCTTCTGAATATGCCTGTATTTCAATTTGTTGATGTTTTGTTCCTGGTATGTATTTGCTATATGTGATTTGCAGATTTGTGCCAGTGGTCACACCGTGTGGAAGTGGGCTTCCCAGCCCTTTCTAAATTCAGGAATGCCAGTAGGAGACTTCCTTTTGTCCTGTAATGTCCTCCTCTCAGGAAACAACTATGCCAAGATAGCTCTCCTGTTCAAGTTCATGAATATGGGCATGGTGAACCAGACGACCTTCCGTAACATCCAAGACATCTACTGCATTGACACAATCAAAGACTTCTGGAACACAAGAAGAAGTGAGATAATAACTCGACTCAAGCAGAAAGACAGTGTTGTGGCCCTGGGTAGGTGTATTTCTATGTCCCCCATTACCCTCTACCTTTTGTAAAGCGTTGTTGGGTTATACAAATCTTATTTATTATTAATGTAAAGTCAAACAGGGTGATCTAATATATTTTGATGGGTGTAGTACACATTTTCCGAGTGAATATAACTGAATTGAAATATGATGATGATTTTTAACAGTTCACATTGTTGAAAGAATTGCCTCTGAATAATGTTTATGAAAAAAAAATCTGAAAAAAATAAGATTAGCAATTCTTTTTTTCTGCCATTCTTTTTTTTTTTTTTTTTTAATTACCAGGTGGTGCTCGAATGGACAGTCCAGGTTTCTGTGCACAACACTGCACATACACCACCATGGATAATGACACCAAAGAGATAATCAGCGTGGTCAACATGGACAAAAGAGCAACGGCAAGAAATTCCGTTATCATGCAGAGGGAGGCATTCATCCGCACGTTTGACACGCTGCATGAAGAAGTGAAACTGACAGAGTTCTGCACAGATGCCCATGTCCAAATTTCATCTCTTTTTGGTAAGCCAATTAATGATTGTATTTTGTTATGCTGCTTAAATGTTCCAGATTTCACTAATCAAGCAAGCATCATTTGAATGGTTTGGATTAGAACCTGTAAATAGTGTTCCAAATGTTATCCACACACATTGTTTTTATTGTTTTTATTTGTTGTTTTCAGAAAAGGGCAAATACAAAGACAGCGGAGTTCATCATTCACTCGACATGTGGCATGGGGCCAAAATCTTGGGTGAAAAGATACGTGAAGTAAGTGACATTGGTGGCCAACTGGAGAATACATTTATATTTATTATATTCAGGATTGTCAAGATTTTAGAACAAGAAGGTCATCAAACACACTGATATTCACTTACATATTGTTTTGCCCTCAAGTACAACATTTCTCTGGGAATATGTGATATCCAATACAATAATACAAAAATACAAAATAAAATATACTATGTTTAGTAGGTCTCCCTCATACTACGATTTTTTTGTACTCTACTACCACTGTTTTGCACAGAAATAATGCAAGATATAGGTTTTTCAAATGGCTAAATTTCATTCTGGTAAACAAGCTACACACAATAAAACTACGTGTTCTGTTTGGATTGCAGGCAGCTCAGCAGAAGGACTGCACAATCCTCCATGAGTGGAACAAGGACATTTGCAATCACTTTTGGCACTGTTGCAAGATAACGGACGACTTTCACACATTTTTTGTGAGTATTTTAGACTTGTTTTTATTGTCATTCAATAAATGCATTAGTGCACATATTAAAATACATTGTGTTGCCTTGGCTCACTGTGGAGTGAACACAGAATATAAAAAGATGGCATGAAGTAAAATACTAAGAGGGTTTGTAAACCTTGTAAATGTCAGCAAAAACATTCAACAGATTTTAGTTTTTATGAGCGCTGTCAAAACTAAGTGCTGTCACCAAAACTATTAGTTAGGGACATTCTACAGACAAAGCAGGCACCTGTACTGTCAATTTTAGGAAAAAGTGATTAGAGAAATACCCTCAATAACGATTGCTGTGGGAGCCAAATGTGAGTTTTTTGTGTTGTCTGTTTATTGGCTGTGTGTCCATTGGGGGGCACTCTTGTCTTACCTGTCTACAGGTATAAAACTAGAAAGTAACTGATGATTGAGAGGTGTTTACTCGGGAGGGCAAATAGTTTTTGACTGCCGTTTTTGCAAATATCCTAATTTTTTATTTTTTTTTGAGAATATTTTTTGGCCATTTTCAAGCTTTATTAGATAGAGTTGAAATGGAGAGAGAGGGGGGATGACCTGCAGTAAAGGTCCACGGGTCGGATTTGAACTCGCAACCACTGCAACGAAGGCTGGAGTCAATATGGTACACGCTCTATCCACTACACCACCTGAGCACCCCCTTTTGTTTGTTTTGACAAGTTCTATTAACAGTTAAAATCACTGATTGTTGTAAAACAACAAAGAGGAGCCTGATAACTCTGAACTGCATCACAAAGCTAACATCATGGGGAAGCGATGGCAAAGCGCGTCAGCAAGGTTACTTCAGAGTCAAACCTTTCAGTAGCTCAAAGCGTAAGGCTTAGCTCTTTATAATAAGTAGTTTGGTTAGTGAATTTTGCAGCTCATGATGCCTTTTGTGTGCTGTTTCGTGATTATAATATTGTGTATTTTATTTTTTTCTGAATTGTGGTTATTGTTTGTGTGTAGGATAAGTGGACTGGGGTTTTACACCATGTGACAGGGGAACACTCATGGGTCTTTGGTGCCTGTGAACACACCCCCCTGACAGACAACAGAGACAAACACCTGATACAGAAGGAATCCAAAGCTCATCAGACGCTCACAGAAATTGTCCTGAATGAACAGTGGCTCAAGTCTGTCGGAAAGTATTTGCATTTCAGGTCAGTCTATTGAGTGGTTGCTAATATTTTGCTGTCTGCCTGCCTACTATACCCAAGGCAGCTGTGGTTACTACCATAGTTTACCACCACCAGTATGACTGTGTGTGAATGAATAGAACCTGGAATAGTTTAATACGTTGCTGAAGACTCACTTTTGTTGTATTTGCCTTTAACACAAGTTGAGACTTCTTACTTTTTTTTCATGTATCTTATATGTTATTTTGTATTGTATCTTGTACAGTTCTTTGGTCAACTGATGTTGTTTTTAAATGTGCTATATAAATAATTTTGACTTTTACTATAACTTAGGCTTTTGTTCATCATTGAGACTGAGAATAAATCTTAGCTGGGCTGCAGAAACAGAAACGTATAATAAAAAAAAATACTGCCAATATTTGATTTGTTTACTACCTCACATGAAATGCCTGTAGCTCTTTCACAATTACTGGAGGGACAACTTCCAAATCTCGACATTTTCATAAAAAGAGTGAAATGATCTAGTTGGAGACATTACGGCACATACCCTGCAATTTCATATTTATATTAGATTATATTTGGTAATTTTGGACAACTGTCAAATTGAAATGTGAGCTCTTGATCACCCATCCATATTACTTGACTCTCTGCTTTTCATATGTTACAGGTCAACTGCAGAGCTTGAGTCTTTCCACAACCACATACTTATGTATGCTGGAAAGCGCTTTGGATTCTCCCCCCCTGTCTATGGAGCAAGGGTGCTGTTGGCTGCCCTCGACTACAACCATCACCTTAGCAGATCACCCAAGATAAATGCAGCAGGACAATATGAGTAAGTGCAACCTGAAGCCACCTGATGGTTAAGAGATGTAGCCAACATAAATTATTGTGGCTTGTTTTTCACTGGGCCAGAAGACTGATCTAAAATGCTTAAGAAGTTTGAGATAGTCCTTGTAAGGGCGGATTGAGGCACCAAGCTGAATGTGGGTCTTCATGAGGGCCTGTGATTAGGCAGATTAGCTGATATAAATACTTGACCTATTATCTAATCTAGGTACCGCAAGCTATATAACAAGAAGTCGAGGAAGTGGACACTCCGAACACTGAAGGAAACGAAGAGCTACAGCTACATTCCAGCACTGCAAAGAGCTGTTCTCCATAAAAGGCTTTCAGGAGGTGGTAAGCCATCAGTGAAGCCAAGGACACCTGATGATCCCAGAGATCAGCACTAACATAATTTGTTGTGAATGTGGTCAACACACAATGTATTTATTTTATTTTTTCGTTGGTGCTTTGTGTTCTGTTGTTTTACCAGAGTTAGTTGTTTTAGTTTGATGCCCTGTTTTGTACTGTGGGGTTCCGTACTGTTTGTTTTTTTATATTGTGTATTTGTATTTTCTTTTAACATCGATGCAGGGGGACTACAGATGAAAAATAGCCTTTTGGCCTATTCTGGCATTTTTAACCCATGTATGATCATGTGTTTTATTAATTTGCACTGTCCCCTTCCTGAATAAACTGAATTGAAAAACATCTGGGTGTTCTCTGTGGTATTCCCAGCCTGGTTCTACCAGACTATCGTACTTCAGTTCATTTGTACAGAAGGTCTGGAATCGCTCAATTGACAAATGTTAACTCACTTGAAGGCGGGTGTCTGTTGAAGTTTAAAACTATTGGATCTGTCCAGTGCTACTCTTGATCTGCCAACCAATCGCATAACGTTTGGTCGTGCGCCGGCTTCTGAGCCACTCCCTCTGTTCGCCGTTTGGACCGGCAAAAATCTGTCTGGTGAAAACCTAAGAATATACTGCAGGCCTAGATTGACTGCTAAAGGGAAATGAAAAATTGAGCGGAAGTAGGTAGGCGGACGGTGCGAGGCTATGGTCTTCCTGAAGCTGTCAGGTCAGTCAAATCAAATCAGTTTTATTTGTATAGCCCAAAATCACAAATAGCATTCGTCTCAATGGGCTTTACAGTCCATACAATATGATACACTATGGTACAATATGACACATGATAAAATATGAAACAATATGACACCCTGCCCTTACACCCTTAGCTCGGCTGAGAAAAAACTCCCAGTAAAAAACTAGTCAGGTCAGTAAATGCATCTTCTATTCATTAATGTTGTTGTTATTATTATAAAAGTGAATCTGTTGTTGGGAGATGAGATACTTTTACTCTCAGATTCCTTTAGGGCTCATATAGAAATTTAGTAAAGAAAAATCGAACCATTTAAGTGTTCAAATCAAATCTTTTTTATTTCTACAGCCCCAATATCACACTCAGCCTTTTGCTCAAGTGGGTTTTTACAATCTGTACATTATTCACAAACAACTTCCAAAAAAACCTAGAAATGAGAAAAAAAGTTAGAAAGCTCAGGGAGAGGGATCCCTCTGCAAGACAGACAGGGGTGACTTGGGGTGACTGTGGCTCAGTTGGTAGAGCGGGTTGGCCGATGATCAAAGGGTTGGAGGTTCGATCCCCGCCCTGCCACTTGTGTCATAGTTGTTGTGTCCTTGGGCAAGACACTTAACCCACCTTGCCTTGTGTGAATGTCGATAGTTAGCCTGCTATCGGTGTATGAATGTTTGTGTGAATGGTAACGTGGGAAAGGAAAACGGGTCTCTCTTGCAAAAGAGTCTTCGGTCTCAATGGGATTTACCTGTATAAATAAAGGTTAAAAAAAAGAGGGAGTCGATGTCGCAACAGAAAAATCCCAAATGAACAGAATTCAATGATAAAATGAGTCCATGCAGAAAAGAGTCAACGCTGGATCTCACTTTGGTGTGTATATCATGGCTATTCAACATGTTAATGATGCAAGAAAGGCATACAAGATAAAAAGTGAACAAAACTAATAGTATTGAAAGGCAACAAACAAACAAAGTCTATCAACACGAATAGAATGTTGGTAGGAAAGGCGTAGGACTAGTCCTACCGGTCTTCTTCATATTATCTTAATCAAAACATATCTAAGAGAAAAATCAAACAAAACAAAGAAAGAGTTAAAGGCCCCGTTTCACCATCTAAACCATAGTTCTTGGAATTTTGCCTACTAACAGCATTTCGACCGCTACGTTTAAAACTGCGCTTTTGCCACAAGCATTGGCCTCATTTTCTGGTTTGGATTTAATACATTTGAGATGTAAAAAAGAGCTACGAGCAACAGCACAACCTGAATGTCCTCTGATCTAACACCCTGGCCACACATCATGCATCTGTCTCGCTTGTGTCTGCCTTTTTACTGTGCCTTGTTAACAGATGAGAGCAGCCGCACAGCGTCATCTGCTTAGATTGTCTTTGATGAAACTTTGAGGACTGAGGTTTATCTTCACTCTTCACAGGGACAGGAGTGAATAGGAACTTGGTGATATCAGCCTCCTCCAGCCCTTACAGCTGCTCTCCCTCCTGACTGGTCCAGAGTTCCTCCTGTTCCTCTTTAATGACTATGTTGAGCTGTTCAGTTGAGCTGCTGGCTCCAGTGTCTGCCTCTCCTTTCTCCTTAGCTTGGTTTTGATGAATCGGTGAAGATTGACGACTGTCACACTTGTGTCTATGCAGATGTTTCTCCAAAGTGAATCCTTGCTCACAAACGCCGCAGCTGTAGGCTTTCTCTCCTGTGTGGAGCACCATGTGTCGTGTCAAGTATTGCTTCCGTGTAAATGCTTTCCCACAAGATGAGCAGCTGAACGGTTTTTCTCCTGTGTGGGTACGCATGTGTCTCTTGACATCTGATGGATAGTCAAAGCCTTTATCACAAACTGAGCAACGAAAGGGTTTCTCTCCTGTGTGAGTTACCATGTGTCTCTTCAGATTCCCATATGTACTAAATTGTTTCCCACATTCAGAGCAGCCTAGTGGCTTCTCACCAATGGCAAGAACTTCCTTATTTGGTCTCCTGGTATCCCAGTCACCATCACTGAGCTCAACCTCAGCTTCTGAAGATTCTGGAGAATTGTCATCACTGACTAGTCCTAGATGAGAGACAGGAGATGAGTGTAAACCTGACTGAGGTTCTCCGTTCTCCTCCCAATCATCCACACTAACTTCTATCTCTGCAACTGAAATTTCTGCAGACTTTTTTTTAGTCTCAAGTTGTGAATGTGTATCTGGATGTGAGTTCCTGGCTGGTTCTGGTCCTCCACAGTCCTCTCCATCAGCTCCTGTTTCCATCTGTTCAGTTGAGCTGCTGGCTCTAGGCTCTGCCTCTCTGTTCTGCTCAGTTTGATGAAGCTGTGAGGACTGAGGACAGACAAGCTTGTGTCTTCTCAGTTGTTTATCCCAAGTGAATCTTTGCTCACAAAGGCTGCAGCTGAATCTTTTCTCCCTAACCCCTGTGTGGTTGGTCATATGTTCTGTCAAATGATTCTTCTGTGTAAATTCTTTCCCACAAACTGAGCAGCTGAATGGTTTTTCACCTGTATGAATTCTCATGTGTATCTTCACATTTCTCATGCAGGTAAATTTTTTATTACAAACTGAGCAGCTGAAAGGTTTCTCCCCGGAGTGGACGGCCATGTGTCTTGTCACATTCCCCTTCCATGGAAATCTTTTCCCACAAACTGAGCAGCCAAATGGTTTCTCACCTGTATGAATTCTCATGTGTATATTCACATCGCCCTTGGACATAAATCTTTTACTGCAAACAGAGCAGCTGAAAGGTTTCTCCCCTGTGTGGAAGGCCATATGTCTTGTCAACTGTTCCTTCCATGTAAATGTTTTACCACAATCTGAGCAGCTGAATGGTTCCTCTCCTGTATGAATTCTCATGTGTTTATTCACATGTGTCCTGCAGGAAAATGTTTTACCGCAAAATGAACAGCTCAATGCATCTTCATCAGTGTGTCTTTTTTTCTGAATGGTTAAACCTGACTGGGGATCCGTGACCTCTTGACTATCTTTAGTCTCAGAAAAGTCTTTTATCTCAAACTCAATGTTTGCTTCTGGATGTGAGTTCCTGGCTGGTTCTGGTCCTCCACAGTCCTCTCCATCAGCTCCTGTTTCCATCTGTTCAGTTTGTCTTTGATGAAGCTGTGAGGACTGAGGTTTCTCTTCATCATCTTCACTCTTAACAGGGACAGGAGTGAATAGGAACTTAATGATATCAGCCTCCTCCAGCCCTTGAAGCTGCTCTCCCTCCTGACTGGTCCAGAGTTCCTCCTGTTCCTCTTTAATGTCTGGGGGCTCTGGTGGGTCCTCCTGGTCCAGACTGGGGCTCCACTCCTGCTGCTCAGGGGGAACCTCTTCTTCAATCACCACCAGCTGCCTAATATCTGCAGGTGAAGGTCAAACAAAATGAAATGTTTAGGAGTGGACTATAGAGATTTTTTTTAAAGGCTGATATGTCAATAGGGAGGTGGAGCATCCCCCCACCACTCCCTCCATCATTCTCATCAAATCGACAAAGTATCAGATTATTATCACATCATTTATGAATAAATTGGTTTCATATTGGACCAAATTGGATCGAATGTAACAGTTGAAAATGTCCATGTCAGTTGATATATCAATAATGATCAGTATAGATGTCAAAACACTTTTTTTTAAGATCAAAGTTTTATTTTAAGAATCATGTTTTAGGAATCTGCCTCGGTCTGTTGAATAATTCAACAATTGAAGATAAGAAAGTTAGTCAAGTATAAAACAAGACAAAATAAAATTGACCTTGGTCATCTCTACTAAAACATTGCATGGGAGTTTTGCCTTTTTGTGAAGTCAGCTGCTGACACATCCTGTATTTGTATCCTTCAAAATAAGAGCTACTGGGATTATTTACGTTGCTAACAGCGTTGTAGGAGAGTTGATACAGACCATGTCCTCTAATTCATAATAGTTTTTAATTCCTTTTTTAAAGATCTTGTATGCAAAATGTATTTGAAAGAGAAAAAGCTGAAACATCATATTGACACAAGTCTTCAGTCATTATATCAGTACCTATATCAGTTGCAACTAATTTTGCAAGCTTTACAATCTTGAGTCATAACAGGATTGATAATAATTCTGTATTGTTAATGTGTATTGAAGGCAAATATAGATTTGTACTATTGATCAAAATGTGAACATCTGAAAAATCACCTCGCCCTTTATACTGTGCAGTTTTTCTCGGACGAAACAGGTCAGTGTTTGGCTCAACATAGAATATTCTGTATATTATTCTGTACAGGTAATAGTTATTAGGGCGGCAGTGGCGAAGTGGGTAGGGAGGTCGCCTCTGGAGTGCAGGGTCGGAGGTTCGATCCCCTGCCTACCAACATGTCGAAGTGTCCCTGGGCAAGACACTGAACCCCACATTGCTCCCGATGGTTCAGCGAGCGCCTTGCATGGCAGCTACTGCCATCGGTGTATGTGTGTGAATGGGTGAATGTGGTAAGATATGTAAAGCGCTTTGGGGCTGAGAAAATAGGCTAAAAAGCGCTATATAAGTCCAGTCCATTTACCATTTACGAGTAACACTTACTGCATCTAGATGATGCAGTTTGGACACACCCTCAGTGATGGTCTCCCTCCCCCAACACATCCGTGACTCCGAGTCCCTCACCCTCTTCCAGTCCCATCTCAAGACCCATCTCATCTCCTCTGCCTACTTCTAGACCACCCCGCACAAACTTTGCATTTCTTTCTTTTTGTTTGTTTTTTTATTTGTCGTTTGTTATTTCCTCTGTAAAGTGCTTTGAGTATGAGAAAAGCGCTCAAAAAAATCCCATGTTTTATTATTATTATTATTATTATTATTATTATTATTATTATTATTATTATTATTATTATTATTATTATTATTATTATTGTCATCCAGTGTTTCGAGTCCTAGATCATCAGACACCCTCCCCCTGGCGACCCAGCTGCTTGTGTCCAAGTGGCCACACCATGGATCACCCCTTTTGATCCACATCCACCCCAAAGCTTTCTCTAAAGCTTCACTGATGTTCCTCATGTTTCCTCCCTCGCCTCTCCTGCAACCTGCTAATACCAAGGAGCCTGAGTGCTCAGTGTGGGGACTGGCCTGGAAGTCCCCTGCAGCCATCAACCCGTTCCCTCTACAGGTTTCCACCAGCTCAAGGTATTTGGTCTTATTTTGCTCATGGGAAACAGAAAGCTACAACGGCACAACTTGTACATAGACGTCAGATGTTTAGACCAGAGGGGTATACTACAAAGCAAACTCAACAGAGCCTGGCTCTCTTTTCTTGATCTGGTTCAACATGACACATACCCTCGCTCACAGCTAACCGGTATCACGAAGGCAGTTAACAACCTCTTATGTTGAACAAGGGTTTCAGCTTCAGGCTCTGTGCGCGTCCCCATGAAAGGGGGCGTTTGACCCGTCATTTGATCTTGAGCCGCTAACTTTACACAAACAAACTGATTGCGAGCAGCTGACTTCACTCAAGAGTAAGAGGTTGTCAGTCTGAATGATCACAGAACAACAGAAAAAAAAACTCTTACTGCAAATGAGAGAGTGGAATGCTGTCAGAAAATTGGGCTAGTGAATTGATTCATTTATTTTACAGATCGTTCTCGCAGTGCGTAACGTGACATTATAAAGCAATTAAAGGTTTAACTTGGATTTAAACAATTTAGCCTAATTGATAGTCCTACACTTAAGAATGCGATTTAATTATGTCCCCTAATTAATAGCATATGTGGAAAATCACTTTAGTTTTGGGCCACATCTAAATTAATACAATTTTGATTGATTTCGATTTAGGCTAATAGCCCTTTATTTGCATCTTATAAATACCAATAAAATAAATAGCCTAGATACAAAACCTGTAGTCTGTATTTTCCGGACAAATATGAATCTACTGTGAGAAGCTTAACCTGCGAGTCTGCAGCGATGTCCGAACTGTGACAGATGTCTCCTGTCACGTCCCAACTGTAATCGCTACTGATGAAAAGAAAGAAGCCTACAGTGAAATAATGTTGCAACCTGTGATTTTATAGAACGCTTCATTAAGAGCCAGTGTGTGTAGATCTCCAGGTAAAATCATTTGAGGTGAGAACATAGAGTGGCGCTGCATACAGTAGGTCTAGGCTATTTTACATTTTCTGCATCGATAACTGTATGCATGTGGCAAAAAGACGCAGCACAATGTGGCTAGTTCACTCTGCGTTAAGCCTTATGTCACGGCTTTGTTTCGTTCATTAACTTACTGATCAATAGTTTTACTTTAAGAAGTTTCCTCAGTGAGAATATATCGCTCAGACAATATAGTCAGGTCTGCGGGATTTCAAAATGTGTAGTTTCCTCAAAGGGCAGCGCTCTGAGCCGAATTTAAAATCAAACTCTGGAACAAAAACTGGTCTGAGCAGGTTAGCTGTGCAGCCTCTGTTACCACGGTGATCTAGCCAGGTAGAAAGAGAGCCACCTTTCGTGATACTGAAAACTCTGTCTTTAGACTCAACAGACCTCGCTCAGCCCTTAATCTCGCTTCGTAGTCTGATAAGAGTGCCATTAAGGCTAAATCCTTGTTGCAGCAGACCAGGGTTCTGCTACGGCCCGGGCCTTTTACTGCGTGCTCTTGTTCTGCATGCTCGACCAGCTGTCCCACAGTTAGGCACACATTTTATTTTATTATTTTTTATTAGATTATTTTTTATAAAGATTTCATAATTTAAAAAAAAAGTACATCACACATGCATCCATCATGTACATGTGCCAGATTTAGCCATTCAGTCTTATTTTAATCTGTAGTCCCTGGCAGGTTGAAATCTTATAAATTACATTGAACATTAAAAAACTACAAAAGCACAGACATGTAAACTGACACAACCACTATTCCAGACTATGACAGGATGGTGGCTAGTGAAACACATACAACAAGGAGCATGAACACTTCACAGACAAAACACTACCAGTAAAGACAAACACATTACCCCCAGATTATAGAAGCATATTTGGTATATATTTATATTATTTATTTATATTATATTTGAATGCTGTAAATATTGAAAAATAACATTGTTGATGCTGAAATAGAGTAAACACGTTTTGTATTCATACCATGCATTTATAAAACTAAACCATATTTTTATTTTAAATGGAAGCAGAGTCTACTTTAAAACAGTATCTACCTTATGTAATACAAAAGCTGTAAAAAAACCTTGTTGGTCTCCAAATTCAATGTGTTTGTATAACTGTCAGGCTGTATTATTATGTATTTTTGCGCTATTTTCATTTACATGTTTGTCCCTTATTACTATCTTTATTAGTCAACTTTTAGACATTATGTATTATATATTATATTATAATATAATACATATTTAGTGTGCGCAAAAATGCAATGTGAAACCAGCCCTAACAGGATCAAATCTATACAATGGAACAGAAACATGGCGCTTGATGCAGACTTTTAGCGGTGGTCCTGAAGACACCGCATGGAGACGTTAAAGAAAATCATAGCACTCGCCGACCAAACAACACGTAAACATGACGAGGTTTGTCCGTGTAGCAGCATGGCCTTTTCAGCCACGTTTATTTGTAAAATTAGTTCAGCTAAATGCAACATTAATCTGCTTATTAGATGTATACGAGAGGCAGAAATAGGCTACGTGGTTTAGTGTGGGTGTTAGCACGGCTAGTAGCCACAAACCTACCCGCTCTCTGCAGCTTCATCTCCGGTATTGAAAGCACCTCCTGTCGGTCCAGCTCCGCTTCAGACCCGGAGCTTTTGAGCTCCTGAAACCTGGACATTTCCACAGAGAACCAGAGTTTAAGCAGCAGGAGAGCAGCTTCATCCACACAAGCTAACTGTGTTAGCCGAGACCCGGAAACACTAGCACCACCTCCGCTAGCCTCATCTGGCCTTCACAATAAGAGTGTTTTAAACAGCATTTTACAGGCTGTCTTTGTTCGGATCAAGTGTCATAATGATGAGTTCAAGAATGGATTGATCATTGGTTTTACATTTTGAAATACAATTAAAACTGGATCACATAATAAAGTCCCTGAATTATTTGTATGAATGTTACTACAGTGAAGTAGTCCTTGGTAATGAGATCCTTTGACTCTCACTCCCGATCAGAAATGTACAAAACAAAATATTATTCTGGTGTTTATAAAGATATTTTAATGATAAAATAATCCAGGAAAACAAACAAGGCCCCAGGAAGATTCAAATCTAAGTTAAATATTAAAGACACAAACGGAAAACACACCCAGCCAGGTCCACCAAACACTTCTAACAAAGTCAAAGATAATCATATATAAATTACTATTATATACATAATCTGTGATTTGGCAATGTCAAGAGTTAATAAATCCAAAACAACCAGACTAAAGAACTCTTTCTTCCCCACTGCCCTCAGGCTCCCAAACAACAGAAAGGAGTCTGTTGTTATTGTTATTATTCTACCTCAGAGGGGTATACTATGAAACAGACTCAACAGAGCCCGGCTCTTTTTTTGATCTGGTTCAACATAACAAAAACCCTCGCTCAGAGCTAACCGGTATCACGAAGGCAGTTATCAACCTCTTATGTTGAACGAGGGTTGCGCGTCCCCATAAGAGGGGCGTTTGGCCGTCATTTGCCTCTGCTTCCGCACAGACTGGACTGATCTTGTGCCGCTAACTTTACACTAATGTACTGATTGCGAGCAGCTGACTTCACAAGAGTTTGTCAGTCTGAATGATCACAGAACAGCAGAAAACAGAGAGCCGAAAAAAACTCATACTCGCAGTGAGAACGATCTGTAAAATAAATGACATTATAAAGCAATTAAAGGTTGAACTCGGATTTAAACAGCACACAATTTAGCCTAGTTGATAATCCTACACTTAAGAATCTGATTTAAGTCTGACACTGTCCCCTAATGAATAGCATAGCCTATGTGGAAAATCACGTTTGTTTTGGGCCACATCAAAATTAATACAATTTTGATTTAGATTTAGGCTAATAACCCTTTATTTGCATCTTATAAATACCATTAAAATAAATAGGCTAGATACAAAACCTGTAGGCTAGTCTGTATTTTCCGGACAAATATGAATCTACTGTGAGAAGCTTAACCTGCGAGTCTGCAGCGATGTCCGAACTGTGACAGCTGTCACCTGTCCCGTCACAACTGTAATCGCTACTGATGAAAAGAAAGAAGCCCACAGTGAAATAATGTTGCAACCTGTTGTATAGAACGCTTCATTAAGAGCCAGTGTGTGTAGATCGCCAGGTAAAATCATTTGAGGTGAGAGCATGGCGCTGCATACATAGGTCTAGGCTATTTTACATATTCTGCATCAATAACTATGCATGTGCGTGGCAAAAAGCTGCAGCGCGATGTTACAGTTCACTCTAAAGTAAGCCTTATGTCACGGCTTCGTTTCGTTCATTAACTTACCGATCAAAAAGTTTACTGATTTAACTAGTTTACTCAGTGAGAAGTATCGCTCAGACAATATAGTCAGGTCCGCGCCTCCGCGGGATTTCAAAAAGTGTAGTTTCCTTAAAGGGCATCGCTCTAAGAGCCGAATTTAAACTCAAACTCTGGAACAAAAACTGCTCTGAACAGGTTAGCCGTGCAGCCTCTGTTACCACTGTGATCTAGCCAGATAGAAAGAGAGCCACCTTTCGTGATACTGAAAACTCTGGCTTTAGACTCAACAGACCTCGCTCAGTCCTTAATCTCGCTTCGTAATTACCCCCCCAGGACTGCCACCACTGTTTATATTTTAACATTTTGCTCATGCACACTTTCTTGGATTTGCACCATTCCTTTCTATTTTATTATAACTTAAATGTGTTGTTTTACCTAGTTGCTGCTCTTCTATTTGCCTTGTACATTGTTTGTTCTGTATTGTTGCTGCTTTTTTTCTGTTTTACTTGTATATTGCAAATGTTCATGTTTGACAGAGAACATGTGTCTTATTGTGCACATGACAATAATCATTTTCTCAGAATAATTTTTCATATTGCTAACGAGTATTTCATTATTTTTCAGATAATTACAACGGAAATCTCATTAAAATCATAATCCATGTCAAGGGAGTTCCTGGCTGGTTCTGGTCCATCTGTTGAGTTGAGCTGCTGGCTCCCGGCTCTGCCTCTGTTCTCCTCAGTTTGTTGAAGCTGTGACGACTGAGGACAGACACGCTTGTGGCTTGTGAGTTGATGAGTCCAAGCAAATCTTTGGTCACAAACTCTGCAGCAGAATCTTTTCTCCTGTGTGTGTCCGGCCACGTGTGCTATATAATGTCTCTTCAGATGGAATCTTCTACCACAAAATGAGCAGCAGAATGGTTTCACCCCTCTGTGGATGAGCATGTGGTCTCTCAAGTGTGATCTATGTTTAAATCTTTTATCACAAACCGTGCAGCCGAATGCTCTCTCACCTGTGTGGACAAGCATATGTACTTTTAAATTATTCATCGCAATAAAACCCTTGCCACAAAGTGAGCAGATGAATGTTCTGTCCCCTGTGTGGGTGTTCATGTGTTCTTTCATATTTGACTTTTGACTAAATACTTTACCACATTCAGAGCAGCTGAACGGTTTATCTCCAGTATTACATGTCACATCAGCTCCTGTTTCCATCTGTTCAGTTTGTCTTTGATGAAGCTGTGAGGACTGAGGTTTCTCTTCATCATCTTCACTCTTCACAGGGACAGGAGTGGATAGGAACTTGGTGATATCAGCCTCCTCCAGTCTTTGAAGCTGCTCTCCCTCCTGACTGGTCCAGAGTTCCTCCTGTTCCTCTTTAATATGTGGGGGCTCTGGTGGGTCCTCCTGGTCCAGACTGGGGCTCCACTCCTGCTGCTCAGGGGAAACCTCTTCTTTAACCACCACAAGCTGCTGGATGTCTGTAGGAAACATAACAGAGAAATGTTATTGGTGTGAATGCTGAAAGTGAAACCTGAACCCATGTACTTTAACGTGGAACGTTCAGCTCAATTAGGACATTTCTGCTATCATTCAAATATTTGATATCTTTCAATTATTTTGTAGTGCTGTTCCGGACTAAAAACTTTTAAACAGTCAAATTACATCTGCCTGTAGCTGACAATCAGAGAAATGCATTAGTTTAGCGACCGTGGCCCAGGTGGTAGAGCGGGTCGGCCAATGATCGAAGGGTTGGCGGTTCGATTCCCACCCTGCCACTTGTGTCACGGCTGTTGTGTCCTTGGACAGGACACTTCACCCACCTTGCCTCGTGTGAATGTGTATGACTGCCATATGTTGAGGTGGTGGTCAGAGGGGCCGTAGGCGCTGAATGGCAGCCACGCTTCCGTCAGTCTGCCCCAGGGCAGCTGTGGCTACCAACGTAGTTCACCACCACCGGTATGATTGTGTCTGAATGAATGGAACCCTGTACAGCGCTTTGAGTGTGATTAAAAGCGCTATATAAATACAATCCATTATTACTATTATTATTATTCTTATTATTATTCCTATTATTATTATTATTATTATTATTATTATTATTATTATTATTATTATATTTGGTCTAAATAAAACTGTGGAAAGTGGCCCATTTTAATAAATGAAAGTATAGTTCTTAAAAAACTGTTTTCTTGTAGGCAAGGCAAGTTTATTTATATAGCACAATTCAGACACAAGGCCATTCAAAGTGTTTTACGGGGGCAAGATTAAAATACACAATACACATTAGAAAAGCGAATGAATAAAACATTTAAAAGCGAAAGAATAACATTTAAAAATTACAGGTTAAAATGGAAACAGAAAAGTATTCAGACTTTATTTAAAAGAGCTGAGAGTTGCAGCAGACCTCAAGTTCTCTGGGAGTCTGTTCCAGAGATTTGGTGCATAAAAACTAAACGCTGCTTCTCCTTGTTTAGTCCTAACTCTGGGGACTGTAAGTAGACCTGTCCCAGACGTAGTGTATTTGTGTGGGAAACCTAGGTTTAAGATGCAGGTGAGGCATGAGCCACACGAAGCAGCATAGATTACAATAAGAGACCTAACATTTCCGGAGAAAGGCAGACTGTACCACACTTTTACATTGTTCACAATAGGAGACAATGTTTACACTGTATCTTCTTTAGTTTATTATGGTGCAGGAAACGGAAAATTTATTTTGTCCGCTAGACTGACAGTTTGGTAGTTAGAGGCTGCAGTTTGAGGGGAAATGTTGGAGGAAATTACCTATCTGAGCCCCCTAACAGGTGGAGGTTCTGACCGATCACAGGCCCTCATTAAGACACACACTCAGCTGAGTGACTCAATCTGCCCATCATAAGACTATTTCACACTTTTAAGCATTTTCTATGACATTCAACTTCGTTAGTTTCATATTCATAATAATTAAATACTACTTTTCATATTACATGCACCTTTCAAGTTTTTGATCGCATTTATAAATGTTCTCCAAACTCCAGGTAACCAGTCAAAAGGTAAGCTTTTCTACACTTATGATTGAACCTTTTTTTCCACATTTAATATTTTCAGTCAGAAACATTTTTAAAATTCAACATTTTTCAACTCTTCAATGGCAAATATAACTTTCGTTGGCTTTTCAGCATCAGCATTCACACGGCAATAACTTCAGAAATTGCATTTCTAATCCTTATTCCTTATTAACTTCTTCAGATCACTGAACATGAAAAGAAGTAAACACATGAACAGTTTCAGACTGTCCTCTCAGCTGAACAGATATCTATGTAAATACATGATATGTGGAAGTAAAGGCAGTATCACAATGTGATGTTACAACCAAACAGGCTGCTTAATCTTGAAACTTCAATCTATTCCAAGGGTCAGGGCCGGCCCTGACCAATTTGGCGCCCTAGGCAAGATTTTAGCTGGCGCCCCCCATTGCATTGCAGTCAGGTCCACTACTGTTCATACACTCACACAGAACTGGATAGCTTTGTCATTTCATTTTATTTTAGATAGAAAATAACCCACAAAATAAAAACCATATTACAGAACAAGTGACATAACATTAAAAAATTAATACAATATTACGATTTGCACAGAAAAATGCAGAGGTTAAAATTTAAAATGATAAACTATTCCAAGTATAGTTTAAATAATTCATAACCTTGCATTGAATATAATTCCACACAAAAGCTATATTACAAAATTAAATGACAGAGACCTCTGGTTTGTACTGCTATTTAACTTGATTCCAACAGAGAGCTGTGTACATTTAGATTTTAAGACCTCATCTTCATATCTCAACAAGCTAAGCTCACCTCACCTTGCTACAGCCTGATTACTCTTGCCATTGGGTCTATTGGTGAAGCCTTTATTCCTCATGCTGCATCACTGGGCTGTGCTAAGGTGGAGAAGATGTCTGCAGGACAGGTGGCCCGAAGTGTTTCAAATGAAAACCTGAAGAGAAAAGAGAAGTAAACATGTTGTTACATTATTTATATTAAGACATGGTGAAAAGCTTTAAAATGGAAATGAGATAAGATTAAACTCTTGTCATTAAAAGGAAATGCAGTTTAGCATCCAACCAGAGTGAAGAGAAGCAGTAACTAATGGAAAACTATGGGTAAGGTACAATCGAACGGAAAAGTTTGCTCCTGCTTTTTATTAAATCAGAATCAAGCCTTCTGATGATATCTCATGGCTTTATGTGTCAGCACTTTGATTTACCTTGTGTTGAAAAGTGCCTCACAAATAAACTTGACTTGCCTCAGGTATGCAATATTAACAGTTATTATAGCCTACTGTGCACTTTTAACACTGATGTAAACTAACACAAGGTTGACAACCATTAATTATAGTGGAAAAGGAATAGCTTTCTAATAACCATTACAAGCAGTGCAAACTTTGGAAAGATATGACAGGGGATGTAGGCTACCTGAAAAATCTTTCTAAATGTCTCTGATGAATTTAAGCTGGGAGTAACGTTACCCATCTTCCAAAAATAAGCTAGCAAGTTAACACACGGCTAAAACAATGCAGCACACTATTCATTCATCACATTAACGTCACTGTAGGCCTACCTCTGTCTTTGTCACGTTTTTCATCCTCTCATTTTCCTTTTCAGTCTTCCTTTGGCATGAGAGAGCTTTTGTATTTTTGACATGGTGTGCGCTCTTTTCTTCCGGTTCCGAGGGGGGGTGCTTAAATTTTTTTTATAGTTTGTCTATCCTCAGTAGTTGTCATATTTTAAGCTTAACTCCTATTTTGAAATTATGGTATTAACAGTATTAGTAAAAAAAATTAAAATAAAGTTTTGGTGGCCCTTTTTTATTTTTTTCTAGCGGCGCCCCCTGCGGATGGATGCGCCCCTAGCATTTGCCTATAGAGCTGTTAAGCGGAACTGGCTTACTTCCGGGACATGGGACCTCTCGGCTCGAAAAATTACAACGGTAGTCAATGGAAAGAAATGTATTATTTTCTGGTCCCAGTCATAAAATGCCTTCAATTACACATATGTTTTGTATGGATTTAGAACAATTTAGCGAGTAGAAGCTGGATACGGTCAGGTTTTGTGCAGAGCGCTTTTGTGGACTACAGCTCTTCGCTGCTCTTGACACTTATGATATACGTCACCACCACTCGCACCCGCTTAGCTCAGAAACATGGCTGTGTCTTTAATGCACTTTACCGCCTTCTTTCAATGACAAGACAAAAGTCTTCAGCGTGGCGAAAACCACTATACAAGTGGACATGTGGAGAGTTTCAATTTCTCGAGTGGGGAGATTGTTGGCGTTGTCCACGCCAGCCATTAGCATTAGCATTAGCACTGTCAGTCGAGAAGTGGCGGGAATGTGTTGAGGTGACATCACAGAGGCGACAAGACTTGTAGTTGTTCTCGTAACATTTTTTCAAAAGCCGTTAGACGAATAATCATACAACATACCGTCAAACTCTTCACATGAAAAATGATCATTTAGATCCATACAAAACATATATGCAATCCAAGGCATTTAATGACTGGGACCAGAAAATAGTAGATTACTTTCCATAGACTCCCATTCATTTTTTTTCAGCCGAGAGGTCCCATGCCCCGTAATTCCGCCACTTCCGCTTAACAGCTCTATACTGCCTATGCCCATGGACATATAAATAAATGGACACCGTATTGAAACATGGCGCCCATTCATTCCTATGAAAGCTGCTCATTGGCGCAGGGAAGCCACAAGGAAGTGACTTTCTGCTTCATGTGAGCCTGGCACGCCCGTTACTTAGGTTGCGTTCCGAATCGCATACTCTTTCTTTTTTCTATTCTACATACTACATCCGACGATAAAAAGAATCTAGTTAGGATGCAGTAGGCATACTATTGGGACATACTTTTCTCTCTTATTTCATCATAACATTGCGCCTTGATCTTGCCTCTTGCTTTTATATCCGTCGCATCCCGGTTTGTTTTCATATGGAGGCTTCGTCGATGTTACGTCACTTCACGTGCGCACTGGATTGTGGGTCAGAATCGCCCAAATAGGATGCACTTTTCAACACTAACAATCTTGGCTGCATGAAGTAGGACATCCGGGTACTTCTAACCATCCTAAATCTGGCCACAAGAATCGGGACATCCTAAATCTTTTTTCTACCATACTATATAGTATACTAGAAAGTATGCGATTCGGAACGCAACCTCAGTGTAACGTTTCGACCATGGAAGTATAAGTTACTTATCCCCGATGATTCTCTATATGTAATCTTTAAATTACACCCTGTCGTTGTAAAGTAATATAGTGATAAACGAAGATTCCTTTAGCGGAGATACATTCTTGTTTGACGAAATTGTATTGGGAATGAATGGGGCTGGACCTGGGCTGGACCTCTATGATCTCCATTTTGATTTACGGACCCGTCCCAGACAGTCTAATGCGTGTAATACCAGGCGTGGCCACCTGTCCATGCTGGCTGCTCGGAGAAGGCAGCGTCCTGGGGGCCTGCCTATGCCCAGGGCCGGGCCTGCCAAGGGTCACGTAAAGATATGACGTCACTTTACACACATACACACAAACTTACATATATAAAACGTTTTCAACTATTTCTAATTCTAAAGAATTATAACTTTTTGTTATGTTTTACCTTCGTTGTCCATATTGTCTAGCCTATTCGTATTTCTGTGAACGTAACTGAGAACAACAAAAAAACATTAATCGTTGTATGTTCACATTAGCCGATTCTGATTGAGGATTATTTTGAAGGAGCTACGTGTTTGGATAGTGTTGCCAAGAAGAGACGCTTCGTGACGCTATTGAAATACTTTTAAATTAATGTATCTGATACATTTTGATATTGTAATGTTGGAGGAACAAACCTGCTCTGTGTAACCGGACTTCAGGCTTCAAAACAGCGTCCAGTAATTTCTGTTGTCGCTCGTTCTTCTCTTTTGAACGACAGAGTTCCTCCTCGTACTCTGCTATGGTTCTTTCAAACAGCCCAAATATCTCTTCAGCAGCCGCAGCTAGTGATGGTGAGATGAGGCCCCGTGAATTGATCGAATCTTTCAGGCCAAATGCTTCACCAAAAGGCCTGATCGACAAAGCCCCATTTAACAGCTCATTTAGGAATACTGACATCTGCTGGTATGTTACAGTAGTGGCTCTCTGTTATTTTTCCAGTGTGTAAAAATCTCCATTAGAGGTATTTTAAAGCCAGATGAAAAACCTAATCTATCCTGATCCTGGTATCTTGATAATAATGATTGTACATAAAAATATAAATTGGTCATTTGTGATATATTGACACATATAATATAATAATAGTATATTATAACATAATACATATATAGAGTGTTGGATGAGTAGTGTTTATATACGTTGTTGGATGAGTGGTATTTTTTTATGGATAAATAAACATATGAAGTGCTTGTGTGACTGGGTTATAACTGGGATTGGGGACGTTGGCTGGGGGATGGGGAGGTGTTTTCAATGATTTTTATTTAGGAACAAGATTTTCTTGACTGTGTTGGGGCTGAGGCGATTCCTTCTTTTAGAAACAACTTCCCCAGCCTTTGAAAATACCCGTTCACTTCACGAGGCAGTCACGTGACTAAACACAAACGAAGCCCCGTTTGTCAAACGGGGCCTCGTTTGTGTTTAGTCAGGTGGTGCTGTGACAAACGATACAGGCCTCGAGACAGGCTTCATGTGGACACGCCCCCCTTTGCTCGACACAGGCTTCGGGGCTTCCGTGTCGGACGTAACATCACTAGCCGCAGCTAGGCGCTGATTCACCAACTCTCTCACCATTTGGACTTTAGACATTTTAACCAGAAAGGTTTATCCAGACATACAGAGGCTATGATAGATTATTACTTCAGTTTTAGAGAAAGCTGAACAACTGAAATGCGTGACTCTTAAAGCGCCATTTTGTTCCAAGTTAGTCAGAGTAAGGGCAATCACTTCCGGCACGTGGAGATTTCTGGACTTCAAAATAAAAGCCTCAAAGACGTAAAATATTTTAAACACAATACATTACAAAGAAAAGGCACTGGGGATCTCTGGTGAATATTTTGCTGTATGGATTAAGGAAGATGTGATACAGGCGGAAGTTTATGACGGTGGAAATTAAGTGATAAAATGTATGTGAATTGATATAACGAGTCGTATAAGTGGAAGTGAAATGAATAATCGCTTGATAAATAATAAAGTTTTCTGATGAATTTAAGGTTGATTTAATTAAAACAGTCATGATTTGATTTAGAACCACGTTGATATTATCTTTTCCATCAACATTTATCATTTACCACACACACACACACACACACACACACACACACACACACACACACACACACACACGTAATTTATAATTTTTGGACAGTAACTACAACACAAATAGAAATCATGCACTTTCGGAACTTTATAAAGCCATCAGTGAGCAGACAGCCAACACAGATGGATTTCTCATCATTGCTGGGGATTGTAATCAATAAATCAAAAAGTATATTTATGAAGCATTTTTTATACACAGCAAAGGCTGCACAATGTGCTAACACTCTTTCTAAATCTGACTGTGACAGCTACTGTACTTATGTCTTAAATGAGATTACTCTTAAATATATCGTTAAAAGGTAAACATTCTTTGATTGGTCTAGACTCTAGAGAATCATATCTGTGTTAAACCGACTTGTTGTAAACGCCACAGCAAGAGTGAGGAGTCTTGTGTTATTGAAAAATGTGGGTGCGCAGCTCTTTGTTTATCGTTTTCTGCTTTTCCTCTTCATTGAGGCTGTGTTCGGAAAGCCATACTAGCGTCCTACATCCTACATACTCACCATCTATATACTACATACTGTCTACTCAAAGATCGATTGTGTATGCGAGGCGCGTCGAAACGTTTTCAGTTGAAGTATACTCAAGCGATAAAGAACTTCTTCTTCTTCTTATAAGATTCAGGCCGTTTAGACGCTGTTTAGCGTATTGCCGCCCTCCACAGGTTAGATATAGAACTAGATTTTTACATACAGTCCTGTGTTGTGCAAGAAATGCAGAATTGTAAATAAAGAATTTCAAAAAAACCTTCCTTGTCGTTTGAAAAGACGCGATGCATTGTGGGGCTGTTGAGTAGGAAAAGTACACAATCGATCCATACCCAAAATCTTCCCGGAATTTAATACCCATCCGGGAATTTCTCACATACCCAAACTCGCATACCCAACCGTCACATACTCAAATTTAAGTCAAAATGAGTATGATTAGGACGTTAGTATGGCTTTCCGAACACAGCCTGAGTGAACCAGAGGGCCACATTGTGTCCCACTGTTATGATGTCACCAGTTATGTAGCTGCCGTTTGTCCGGCATAAACTCCGCCTACCAAGTTAGGATCCAGTATACTGTGGAAACGCAACCCAGATCCAGCATAACAGCGCAGACTTGAACCAATCAAATCTTTGGTCACAAACTCTGCAGCAGAATCTTTTCTCCCGTGTGTCCGGCGTGTGCTCTCCATTATCTCTTCAGATGAAATCTTCTACCACAAAATGAGCAGCAGAATGGTTTCACCCCTCTGTGGATGAGCATGTGGTCTGTCAAGTGACATTTACATTTAAATCTTTTTTCACAAACTGCTGAATGCTTTCTCCCCTGTGTGGACAAGCATATGTACTGTTAAATGACACCTGTGATAAAACCCTTGCCACAAAGTGAGCAGATGAATGGTCTGTCCCCTGTGTGGGTGGACATGTGTTCTTTCATATGTGACTTATAATCATCACTGCCTTCAGTCTCAGAGGAGTCTTAAGTCTCATGTTGTTAATGTGTATCTGGGTGTGAGTTCCTGGCTGGTTCTGGTCCTCCACAGTCCTCCCAATCAGCTCCTGTTTCCATCGATTCAGTTGAGCTGCTGGCTCCAGGCTCTGCCTCTCTGTTCTGCTCAGTTTGATGAAGCTGTGAGGACTGAGGACAGACAAGCTTGTGTCTTCTCAGTTGTTTATCCCAAGTGAATCTTTGGTCACAATCGCTGCAGCTGAATGTTTTCTCCCCTGTGTGGAAGGCCATGTGTTGTGTCAAACCTGCCTTCTGTGTAAATCCTTTACCACAAACTGAGCACTTGAAAGTTTTCTCAGCTGAATGGAGGAACATGTGTTGTATCAAATGGCCATTCTGTGCAAATGCTTTTTCACAAACTGAGCACTGGAAAGGTCTGTCTCCTGTATGCACAGCCATGTGTTGTGTCAAACCCGCCTTCTGTGTAAATCCTTTACCACAAACTGAGCACTGGAAAAGTTTCTCAGCTGAGTGGATGCCTATGTGTCGTGTCAATTGTTCCTTCCGTGTAAATGTTTTACCACAAACTGAGCACTGGAAAGGTTTGCCCCCTGTATGGAGAGCCATGTGTTCTTTCATGTGTCCTTTGCGCTTAAAACTTTTCTCACATACAGAGCAGCTGAATCTTCCCCCCCCTGTGTGGACAGTCATATGTTGTGTCAATTGCGTCTTCTGTGTAAATCCTTTTTCACAAACTGAGCACTGGAAAAGTTTCTCAGCTGAGTGGATGCCCATGTGTCGTGTCAATTGTGTCTTCTGTGTAAATGTTTTACCACAAACTGAGCACTTGAAAGGCTTCTCCCCGGTATGCACAACCATGTGTACCTTCAGAACTCGTTTTTGTTTAAAACTTCTCTCACATACAGAGCAGCTGAATCTTCCCCCCCCTGTGTGGACAGTCATATGTCGTGTCAAACCTGGCTTCTGTGTAAATCCTTTTCCACAAACAGAGCACTTGAACGTTTTCTCAGCTGAATGGATGAACATGTGTTGTGTCAAAGTTTTCTTCTCTGTAAATGCTTTTTCACAAACTGAGCACTGAAAAGGTTTGTCCCTGGTATGCACAGCCATGTGTCCTTTCATGCCTGCTTTGCGTTTAAAAAGTTTCTTACATACAGAGCAACTGAATAGTTTCTCTCCTGTGTGGACAGCCATGTGTCGTTTCAATGTTCCCTTCTCTCTAAATACTTTACCACAAAGTGAGCAGCTGATTGTATTTTCTTCTGTATTACATCTGGCACCACTTGTAGAGACTTCATTCATTTTCAGAGACTTTGGACCTGATGGAGGTTCTCTGATATCCTCAGACCAATCATCACTGTCTTCAGTGTCAGAAGAGTCTTCAGTCTCGTCTTTTTGATGAAGCTGTGAGGACTGAGGGCCGACACAAATAAAGTAAGTATCTGGATGTGAGTTCCTGGCTGGTTCTGGTCCTCCACAGTCCTCTCCATCAGCTCCTGTTTCCATCTGTTCAGTTTGTCTTTGATGAAGCTGTGAGGACTGAGGTTTCTCTTCATCATCTTCACTCTTCACAGGGACAGGAGTGAATAGGAACTTGGTGATATCAGCCTCCTCCAGCCCTTGAAGCTGCTCTCCCTCCTGACTGGTCCAGAGTTCCTCCTGTTCCTCTTTAATGTGTGGGGGCTCTGGTGGGTCCTCCTGGTCCAGACTGGAGCTCCACTCCTGCTGCCCTTCTTCCCCAACGATCACTTTACGGACATCTGAAGGTAAAACTGAAACAGACAAACAGCTGATTAGTGGAGTTCATGATAAATTCAAACTTAACATGGATATGCTGGATTTATACTTTATACTTATTTTTTCCTTCAGGTGCTGTCGTTTGCCTAACTGGTAAATGAACAGACATCAATTTCTCACTTGTACTTATATAGACTCTAAAATTTCTATAAACTCTGCCCCTGACTCCTGGAACAATACAGCAACAAATTAAAATAAATACCTCCATATCCTTTAAAAAATTTAAACATATTACCTTAAATCTGCCGAACTCTACCGGTAACTGTTTTAATTAGGCTGTATTGTACTTTCACCCATTTCATTTTAATTGCAGCCATTCTACATCACTGTCAAAATGTTTCAATTGTTTTGTTTCATTGTCAGTTGTTGTGTATGTGATGTAGGGGAGAACGGGGTAAGTAGGCACACTTTTTACTCTAGTGAGAATTGCTCATCACCAAAACATCTGTCAATAGCCATTCCTACATTAAATTGAAGCTTAAGGTGTTGGCTAGAAATGTGTGTCTCTCTTTTTTTCCAACTTATTGTAATGAAGAAGTAATTTACCATCAAAGACACTCTGACACATTGTAACAACCAACCCCATCAAGGCGTCGGTTGTCACACACTATGGGGTTGTTTGTCACAATGTTATCTTAATGGGAAAAATCCTAAAAAGAAGGCAAGGAGGCAGAACCAAATTTGAATGTTTAATTGCATTGTCAAGTTGACAAATAGGCCTACATAACGTTCTGTAGCCTTGGCAGCTGGTCTAGTTTGGGATGCACTGGGTTGTTTTGATTTTGTTGCCCTTTTTTCTTTTGCTTGCTAGCTGCCTTTTCCTGCTCTATTCTTTCCTTCTCTGGGGTGTCAGTGAGGATACAGCTTGACAATTTCTTTCGTTATTGGGTTCCTTTTCTGGTTGCAGCCTTGAGATAACATGTGACAACCAACCCCCAAAAAATTTGACGACCAACCCCAACTTGAATTTCTTGCTAGCATCAAGGCCAACAACCATCTGACAACTAATTAGCTTGCTAACCACAATCTAAACTATAGTTTACCCTTCACACTTTCTGAGGGTAACAAGTGTTTTGTTATAAACCCATTGTGTAAAAGCCTAGAAGAAAAATACTGAGAAGCAAAATATTTTGAATTTGACATGAAAAACACAAAACATCCTCTCACCTGAAATGCAGCAGTCTAACTCCAAGGAAGTCTATGTATGTGACCTCTGATCCCAATTCTGGACCTTTTTTATATCAACATTTCAGAGCTAGCGCGCTCTGGTGGCGAGATATAACGAATGTGACATCCAACCCATGTGACAAATTACCCCGTTCTCCCCTATTTTAATTGTATATTGTGTTATGTATTGTGGTTTTTGCTTTACATTTGTTTGACTCAACATCATTGTGAATGAGGGTCACCCCTCAATTGATCTCCCCATTATGAATACATTTTAAATGTAAACAAAATAAAATAAAATGTGCTGTGTAGACAAGACCTAGAAGATATTAGAGGTGGACCATAGTAGATTTTTAAAGGCTGGTAGAATGACGATAGTTCGGGAGCAGAAGAAATCTGAAAAAGGGAAGTGAAGGTCCCCTCACTCTAGGAAAGGGTCTGCCCAGTAACCATGAGGTCTCTGGATCCTCCCAGTAACCATGAGGTTACATTTCAGGGTGGCCTTTTATTGTGGACAGTCTAAGGCACACCTGTGCACTAATCATGATGTCAAATCAGCATCTTGATGTGGCACACCTGTGAGGTGGGATGGATTATCTCAGCAAAGCAGAAATGCTCACTATCACACATTTAGACAGATTTGTGAACAATGTTTGAGAGAAATGGTACAATTGTGTATCTGGAATGAATTTTAGATCTTTAAGTCCATCTCATGAAAAATGGGAGCAAAAAGAAAAGTGTTGCGTTTATATTTTTGTTGAGTGTATAAAGAACTGGAGTCTCTCGTGTCAACGAGCGTTAAAAGAATCATGCTGATGTTACTAATTAAATGAGATGTTACAGGTACAGGCATCTGTTTAATGCCTGTTGTTTGGTGACGCCTGTTGGTGCTTTGTGGAAATTGCATGCTGACCTAAACCTGTTGCAGTAAAGATCTACATGGGGATACATATACGCATGCGTGGTGGAGCGCCCTGTTGTGATTGTTTAGATTAAACCTACACACTGAAACAAAAATCAAAGCACTTCGCGACCAAACAACACGTAAACATAACGAGGTTTGTCTGTGTAGCAGCGTGGCCTTTTCAGACACATTTATTTGTAAGATTAGTTTAGCTAAATGCACCATTAAACTTTTCATTAGCGGTGTAAAAGAGGCTAGAAATAGGCTACGTGGTTTAGTGTGGGTGCTAGCACGGCTAGTAGCCACAAACCTACCCGCACTCTGCAGCTTCATCTCCGGTATTAAAAGCACCTCCTGTCGGTCCAGCTCAGCTTCAGACCCGGAGCTTTTGAGCTCCTGAAACCTGGACATTTCCACAGAGAACCAGAGTTTCAGCAGCAGGAGAGCAGCTTCATCCACACAAGCTAACTTTGTTAGCCGAGACCCGAAAACACTAGCACCACGTCCGCTAGCCTCATCTGGCCTTCACAATAAGAGTGTTTTAAACAGGATTTTACCTGCTGTCTTTGTTCGGAATGTTAATGTAATAATGACAGGCTGGATTGATCATTGGTTTGAAATATAATTAAATCTGGATCACAAAATAAAGCCCCTGAATTATTTGTATGAATGTTACTACGGTGAAGTAGTCGTTGGTATTGAGATCCTTTGACTGTCACTCCCGATCAGAAATGTACAAAACAAAATCTTATTCTGGTTTTTAAATCAAATCACTTTTATTTTTAAAGTCTAATAATAGGATTTTTTGCCTTAAAAAAATCACAAATAAAGATCTTTTAATTATAAAATAATCCAATGTAGACAGTAAAACATGTAGAAAAACAAGGCCCCAGGAAGACTCACATCAAGGTAAATATTAAAGACACAAACGGCAAAACACATCTAGGTCCTCCAAACACTTCGAACAAAGTCAAAGATGACCAAAGTCAAAGATTACTATATAGATAATCATCATAATATACATAATCTGTGATGTGGCACTGTCAAGAAGAAGAACTCTTTTTTCCCACTGCCCTCAGACTCCTAAACAACATGTTGTTATTGTCATTATTCTACCTCATGATTTTAACATTTTGCTCATGCACACTTTCTTGGATTTGCACCATTCCTTTCTATTTTATTATAACTTAAATGTGTTGTTTTACCTAGTTGCTGCTCTTCTATTTGTCGTGTACATTGTTTGTTCTGTATTGTGGCTACTTTTTTCTATTTTACTTGTATATTTCATATTTTCATGTTTGACTGAGAACATGTGTCTTATTGTGCACATGACAATAATAATTTTTCGTCAGAATAATTTTTCATATTGCTAACGAGTATTTCATTATTTGTCAGATAATTACAACGGAAATCTCATTAAAATCATAATCAATGTCAAGGGAGTTCCTGGCTGGTTCTGGTCCATCTGCTGAGTTGAGCTGCTGGCTCCCGGCTCTGCCTCTGCTCTCCTCAGTTTGTTGAAGCTGTGAGGACTGAGGACAGACACGCTTGTGGCTTGTGAGTTGATGAGTCCAAGCAAATCTTTGGTCACAAACTTTGCAGCAGAATCTTTTCTCCTGTGTGTGTCCGGCCACGTGTGCTGTATAATGTCTCTTCAGATGAAATCTTCTACCACAAAATGAGCAGCAGAATGGTTTCACCCCTCTGTGGATGAGCATGTGGTCTGTCAAGTGTGATTTATATTTAAATCTTTTATCACAAACCGTGCAGCCGAATGCTCTCTCACCTGTGTGGACAAGCATATGCACTTTTAAATTACTCTTCGCAATAAAACCCTTGCCACAAAGTGAGCAGATGAATGTTCTGTCCCCTATATGTACAGCCATGTGTTGTGTCAAACCTGCCTTCTGTGTAAATCCTTTACCACAAACAGAGCATTTGAACGTTTTCTCAGCTGAATGGACGAACATGTGTTGTGTCAAACCTGCCTTCTGTGTAAATCCTTTACCACAAACAGAGCACTTGAACGTTTTCTCAGCTGAATGGATGAACATGTGTTGTGTCAAATGGCCATTCTGTGTAAATGCTTTTTCACAAACTGAGCACTTGAAACGTTTGTCTCCTATGTCTGTATGCACAGCCATGTGTTGTGTTAAATATTCATTCCGTGTAAAACTTCTCTCATATACAGAACAGCTGAATCTTTTCTCCCCTGTGTGCACAGCCATGCGTCTTTTCAAATATTTCCTTCCTTTAAGTGCTTTACCAGAAAGAGAGCAGCTGAGTGGGTTCTCATTGGTATTACATCTGACACCACTTTTAGAGATTTCATTCATTTTCAGAGACTTCGGACCTGCCGGAGGTTCTCTGATATCTTTAGACCAATCATCACTGTCTTCAGTGTCAGAAGAGTCTTCAGTCTTGTCCTGTTGATGAAGCTGTGAGGACTGAGGTTTCTCTTCATCATCTTCACTCTTCACAGGGACAGGAGTGAATAGGAACTTGGTGATATCAGCCTCCTCCAGCCCTTGAAGCTGCTCTCCCTCCTGACTGGTCCAGAGTTCCTCCTGTTCCTCTTTAATGTGTGGGGGCTCTGGTGGGTCCTCCTGGTCCAGACTGGGGCTCCACTCCTGCTGCCCTTCTTCCCCAACGATCACTTTACGGACATCTAAAGGTAAAACTGAAACAGACAAACAGTTGATTAGTGGAGTTATTGTTAAATTCAAACTTAACATGGCGATGCTGGATTTCTATTTGATATTTTTTCTCCAGGTGCTGTTGTTTGCTTACTGGTAAATGAACAGACAACAGACCGTTTCATTGCGGACTGTTGGGTAAAAGAAAGGGCGATGTCCAACCCGAAAATACTGGCAGCGCGACGCAACATTCAGCTGAGTAGTCCCCTCGGGAGACGTGCACAGTGCTTGTCGGAGCACACAAAAAGCGCGCAGGGACTTATTCTCTCCCAGTGAGGAAAAAGTAATATGCTCAGTCTGCATAACCCGTTTGAAATTCATATTAACTTTTGCGAGCACTTCAAGATCGGATCATAAGTGCCGTTTATGTCATGGAAGAGATACGATAAAAACAAACACAACGGTCAATCATCATAGGCTTAGGTGGCTTGATTGATTCACCACGTCAACTCATGCACTGAGTAACATGAAAGAAAACCAGAGCCGGCCCGAGGCATAAGCGAACTAAGCGGTTGCTTAGGGCCCTCGACTGCCAGGGGGGGCCCCCAAAAAATGTATTATTTATTTTGTTTTTTTATGTTTGTGTGTTTGATATTAACATCATTATGCAAGTGTAATTATCATACAAAAATATGTGGAATACAATGTTTTGGATAGTTAATAGCCTAATAATTGAATCAGTTTGTCTGGGAGGTAATCCGAGGTTAACTGATCACGTCACGTTCACGTCCATGCACAGTGTCTATTGAGTTTATTTAAAAAAAGATGGAAATGGGACTGCTCTCAGTTGCCCATGCACTGTGTATAGTCTACAGCCTATTTCAGCCTCGTCTGTGGAAAAAAAGATAGCTGGACAACAGAGTTCTTCTGCTTTGTTCCTCTCACTGCATTTAAATGCATCCATTATATTACAGAGAAATATGTCCCATAAAAGAAAAAGAGCACCAAGCCCATCCCAGAGGACCCTGCATAATATTTTATTTTAAATTAATATTTTTATGGAAAATCCATGGGTCTTTCTTCAATAGCTTTTAAATTCATCCAACACAGTGTCTCCAAATTATTTGTTCACACAATTCCTCAGATTTAGCCTCTTAATTTTCCTCCCAAAGTGCACCAGATTGATGCATTTCACTTTAAAAAAGGTAAAGAAAACTCTCGGGGGGGGGGGGGGGGGCATACCCCCGGATCCCCCTAGGAGGGTCAGGATCAAGAACAGACTTACTGATTTTTGTGTTTTTCTATTGTAGAGTCACCAGAATGCGGGAAACAATCTATTTTAATATATATAAAAAATCTGTGGGAGACACCCCTTACCCCCCAATTTCATTTGGGAATATAAATCCAAGGTTCTGTGTTTCTAAAGGCAGGCTAAGGTGTAAAATGTGTTTGCCTTTGCTGCACCTAATGCAGAAACAACAAAATTGTAAACTAACCACGGTGTAAGCCATATGTTTAATTTGTAAATGCTATGCTGCACATTCAAGAAGAGGCTAGGAGGGAATCATCACAGTATACACCCACTACAAAAAAACTAGACTACACCACTGAGTAAACCCCCATTGCTTTACAAGCAGGCAAATAATAATGGATTGGATTTATATAGCACTTTTCAAGGCACCCAAAGCGCTTTACATGGTTCCAGGTTCCACTCGTTCACACACAGTCATATCGGTGGTGGTAAACTACGATAGTAGCCACAGTTGCCCTGGGGCAGACTGACGGAAGCGAGGCTGCAATTCCGCTCCATCAGCCCCTCCGACCACCACCTCAAACATACAGCAATCATACACATTCACACGAGGCAAGGTGGGTGAAGTGTCTTGCCCAGGGACACAACAACCATGACACAGATGGCCGGGCAGGGATCGAACCACCAACCCTAGGATCGTTGGCCAACCCGCTTAACCACCTGAGCCACAGTCGTAAAGTGGTCAGTATTTTTTTAATTTTTTTTTCATTTTATTGCTGTTAGAGTTTTGTGTGCTCTTTGATATTTGCATGTGTGTTAATTTCATGTATTGGTAACACTTTACAATAGGGAACACAACGTTTAAGCAACTACTACATATGCATTACCTACTACATAGGGTTCTATTTTATCTTTAGTAACTACTGCATAGATTTTTTATATTTTTAAAGCTCCCATATTATACACTTTTTGGTTCTATTATACACCATATTAAATGGTCTTAGTGGTCCCTAATACGTTTTTCTTTAATTGTTTGCTGAAAAAAACTTTCAGATAATTTATTGTACTATGTTGATGTTCAGCTAATCTCACAATGGCCTATTTTTTAAAAAAAGAGCACGGCACACCGTGGACCCATGGATATGTTAGAACACATTTAAAAAGTGCATTTAGCATAATATGTGACCTTTAAAGAAAACCTATGTAGTTGGTAATGCATGATCTATGTATTAGTTACTAAAACAATGATGTATTAGAAAAAACGATGTAGTAGTTGCTAGTAGTTATAAGGTCTCGCGTGTCAACGAGCGTTAAAAGGTTTCTAATTAATTAAATGAAATGAGATGTTACAGGTACAGGCATCTGTTGAATGCCTGTTGTTTGGTGACGCCTGTAGGTGCTTTGTGGAAATTGCACGCTGACCTAAACCTGTTGGAGAAAAGATCTACATGGGGATAGATACGCATGCGCGGACAAGCGCCCTGTTGCGATAGTATTGATTAAACCTACACACTGAAACAAAAATCAAAGCACTTGGCGACCAAACAACACGTAAACATAACGAGGTTTGTCCGTGTAGCAGCGTGGCCTTTTCAGACACATGTATTTGTAAGATTAGTTTAGCTATATGCATCATTAAACTTTTCATTAGCTGAGAGGCTAGAAATAGGCTCGGTCGTTTAGTGTGGGTGTTAGCATGGCTAGTAGCCACAAACCTACCCGCACTCTGCAGCTTCATCTCCGGTATTGAAAGCACCTCCTGTCGGTCCAGCTCCGCTTCAGACCCGGAGCTTTTGAGCTCCTGAAACCTGGACATTTCCACAGAGATCCAGAGTTTCAGCAGCAGGAGAGCAGCTTCATCCACACAAGCTAACTGTGTTAGCCGAGACCCGAAAACACTAGCACCACGTCCGCTAGCCTCATCTGGCCTTCACAATAAGAGTGTTTTAAATAGGCTTTTACCGGCTGTCTTTGTTTGGAATGTTAAAACCCTCTGAGGCGGTGCGCGCATATCTTTATTAATATCTCCGTGAAGATATGGCTGAAACATAAAATGAAAAAATCATCTCAAACTAGATGTCCTCCTGTTTCCGGGGAATGTTCTTGTGATACTGTCAGTCCCTTACAGGCTTAGAAAACACCGTGAGAAGCAAGACCCAGAAGCTCCCCAGCTACCACTTAGCTTGTAAATAGTGCATAGAGTACATAGTGTGAAAGTAGTTTGTTATTATTGTTTTTATATTTACTTAATGGTTTGTTTGAAAAATGTTTTGTGATGCTTCCTCTTTTATTAGTATACATCCCATGAATATATGTGGTTCAAAGTCTTAATTCAGTCTAATTTCCTAATGTTTTTTGAAAGTAGAGACATGGGTTGCGTTCCGAATCGCATACTCTTTCTTTTTTCTATTCTACATACTACATCCGATGATAAAAATAATCTAGTTAGGATGCAGTAGGCATACTATTGGGACATACTTTTCTCTCTTATTTCATCATAACATTGCGCCTTGATCTTGCCTCTTGCTTTTATATCCGTCGCATCCCCGTTTGTTTTCATATGGAGGCTTCGTCGATGTGTACGTCACTTCACGTGCGCACTGGATTGTGGGTCAGAATCACCCAAATAGGATGCACTTTTCAACACTAACAATCTTGGCCGCGTGAAGTAGGACATCTGGGTACTTCTAACCATCCTAAATCTGGCCACAAGAATCGGGACATCCTAACATTTTTTTCTAAATACTATATAGTAGAAAGTATGCGATTCGGAACGCAACCAACATTTCTACCAAAAAGCGTCTGGACCAAGTTTTATATTAGCCTAGTCATGTTTTGTGTACTCCCCTACTGTGTTTTGGAAAATTTCCACTGCATTTTTGAAGCTAAGGCTTAGGAGAAGCAAATTCAAGAGCCAAAACAACTCAACAGGATGAATAAAGGTTCTTCTTTTACACAAATTTCCAGGTTTTTCAAAAATCGCAATTCATTTTTCAGCATTTAAGCCAATTATTTATAGACACAATGGTCTCTAGGACATAAGTAGACCTCAGAAAACAAAGGCCTAATGTGTTCTAAACATTTCCATATAAAAACACTTTGGTATAATTTATCTTCTTGCACATTTGAAATAGGTATTTATAGAAGTATGTAAAATCGGAGAAAATACCCCTAGACCTCAGAGGGTTATGTCATAATGATAGGCTCAGGGTCAGGGATGGATTGACCATTGGTTTGGAATTTTGAAATGTAATTTAAACTGGATCACAAAATAAAGCCCCTGAATTATTATTGTTACGGTGAAGAAGTCCTTACTAATGAGATCCTTTAACTGTCACTCCCGATCAGAAATGTACAAAACAAAATCTTATTCTGGTGCTTCAATCAAATCACTTTTATTTTTAAAGTCCAATAATAGGATTTTTGCCTTAAAAAAAAAATCACAAATAAAGATCTTTTAATTATAAAATAATCCAATATAGACAATAAAACATGTAAAAAAACAAGGCCCCAGGAAGACTCACATCAAGGTAAATATTAAAGACACAAACGGCAAACACACCCAGGTCCTCCAAACACTTCTAACAAAGTCAAAGATAATCATATAGGCCTAGATAATTATCATAATTCATAATATACATACTCTGTGATTTGGCACTGTCAAGAGTTAACAAATCCAAAACAACCAGACTAAAGAACTCTTTCTTCCCCACTGCCCTCAGAAAGGAGTCTGTTGTTATTGTTATTATTCTACCTCAGAGGGGTATACTACGAAACAAACTCAACAGAGCCCGGCTCTCCTTTTTTGATCTGGTTCAACATAACACATGCCCTCGCTCAGAGCTAACCGGTATCACAAAGGAAGTTATCAACCTCTTATGTTGAACGAGGGTTTCGGCTTTAGGCTCTGTGCGCGTCCCCATGAAAGGGGGCGTTTGACACGTCATTTGACTCTGCATCCGCACAAAATGGACTGATCTTGTGCTGCTAACTTTACACAAACGGACTGATTGTGAGCAGCTGAGTAAAACAAAAGTGTGTCGCCAACTTCATTCAAGAGGAAGAGTTTGTCAGTCTGAATTATTACAGCAGAAATCAGAGAGCTGAAAAAAACTCTTACTGCAAATAAGCTAAGGAGAGTGGAATGCTGCCAGCATGGAAATGATTTATTTATCTTGCCGATCGTTCTCGCAGTGCGTAACGTGACATTATAAAACAATGAAACGTTGAACTCGGATTTAAACACTATAACATTTAGCCTAATATATATATAGGCTACTTTGCTATATTTATAGCACTACGTCTATAGTCCCACACTTAAGAATGTAATTTAAGTCTGACACTGTCCCCAAATGAATAGCCTATGGAAAATACACACTATGGAAAATCACTATGAACACATCATAATGAATACAATTTTGATTTAGACTATTAGCCTTTTATTTGAATCTTACAAATACCAATAGGCCTACATTAAAATACCTGTAGTCTGGATTTTTCAGACAAATATCCCTCCAAGAGCCGAATTTAAGCTCAAACTCTGAAAGAAAAACTGGTCTGAGCAGGTTAGCCCTGCAGCCTCTGTTACCACGGTGATCTAGCCAGGTAAAAAGAGAGCCACCTTTAGTGATACTGAAAACTCTGGCTTCAGACTCAACAGACCTCGCTCAGCCCTTCATCTCGTAGTATACCCCTCAGGACTGCCACCACTGTTAACATACGTCACGACCAAACGTTATGCGATTGGTTGGCTGATCCAGAGTGGCACTGGGCAGATCCAATAGTTTTTAACTTCAACAGAAACCCGCCTCATAGTGAGTGAACGTTTGCCAATAGAGCAGTTCCAGACCTTCTGTACAAATGAAATGAAGTACGATGGTCTGGTTGGACCAGGCTAGGGTTTTCAGGCACCACACTACAAACACATTATGTTGTAGTCTGTTGGTTCAAACAAAAAACACAAAACTACTTCAAGAATAGAATATTAAACATTTACAATTAAAAAAGAAATCAGACAGAAATATAAAGAAATGTTACTTTACTGTGTGACTGCAAAGAGTCACATCATACACACGGGTACACATGATTATCCCCCCATCCCTTCCTCTCTCTCTCTCTCACACACACACACACCTCTGTACAGCCAGACTTACTGTAAATGTCACACAACCAACATGATAATGACAGAAATGGACTCCTACAGTACTAAGACCACAGGCCAGTCATTTTCAACAATGTGCACTGCGTCACACACATACTCTCAGTTCAACCAAGTCCACAAACAAAAATATAACAATTTACAATAGCGTTTTTCTCTTACTATGTATGCTGCTTAGTGGGACTTAAATGCGCTAATGAGGCCTTGCATTTCAGGCAGAATGACTTGCCATTACGTTCAACAAAAAAAACATTAACTCTTGAGCTGGCAGTTTTATGTTGCGTCCACACCAAACGCTGGCGAACGTTATGTTGCGTCCTCAATTAAACGTTTGCGAACACGAATACACATAGAAAAAAATTAAATAAAAATTACAAACACATAATTAGATACAAACGTATCCAGGCCCTGTTTTTACTCCGCCTCATTTCCTCTTACCGAAAAAGGGCATGATGTGACATCGGGGGGGAGGGAGATACGCCCATCAAGCTGACGTTTACCTCCGAGGCGAAGTGAGGGCTAACGGCCCCCACACACATCCTGCGTCTACCTCTGGAGCGCGTCGCGTTACCTTACTGCTGCTTCTCTCGGACTTTTCTCGGACACACATGCAACGTCTCAGCAGCTGCTGCTGCAGCGCTGCTTCTAAAAGCCCTATCTTTCTACATAGAGTTTTCATAGATAATTCCCATTAACAATGAAGTCATTTCATGTCATCTATGATGCATATGATTTATATTGAGTCTGGACAGTAATCCGTGCGCCCCATTGCCATTTTCTTTCTTTTTTTTGCCATGTTTTCGCTTGTTGGAAGTTTTATTTTGAAGGGGACACACCAGGAAATGGTGAAACTACAGCGAAAGCTGCCAGTAAGAAGTCAATATGACTCTCAGCAGAGTATTTCAAAAATCACTTTACTGATTTATACGGGAGAGAGAGAGGGGGGGGGGGGGTCGGGGAAGAAGAAGGCCGTAGACACAGATAGAGCAACGGAAAACTGTTGCGCTCATCATGATCTTTTTTATTTCTTCACTATATTGGATCTCTATATGTGTCATTTATCCAAAAATGAAATGCCAGAACTAATTGAAAATTAGGTTTTAAATCCCTCGGATTTTGATTGCACAATTAAATCGTGAAATAAAGGGATTATTCGCGTATACGACTGAGGGATGTTTTATTTTGAAATAAACACACCGGGTAAACGTGTAACTAGAGTGAATGCTGCTGGTATGACTGTCAGCAGAGTATTTCTCTATCAGTTAAAGCACAGAGACGCGAGAGAGACGCGCTGCTCTCAGAAAAAAAATAGGCGAGCCTCCTGAGGTGAAGGGGAGCGTCGCTGCAGACGTGCCTCCGACGCGCCTCCGACGCGCCTCAGCAGTGCGTCTGAGGTTGGATGTGTGCTCGCTCTACGTTGATTTCACAGTCTGTGACAAAAAGTCAGACGCAGACGCGAGGTAGACGCGCAGTAGAGGTAGGATGTGTGTGGGGGCCGTAACAGGTTAGGGTTGCAGATCAATCTTTTCTCTGTGTGGACCACCATGTGTGTGTCATATCTTCCTTAGTATAAATGTTTTACCACAATATGAACAGCTGACTGGAGCAAGTGAAGGGTTTCTCTACTGTGTGAATTCTCATGTGTCTGTCGATATTCCTATTTAAAGCTCCCATATTATACACTTTTCGGTGCTATTATACACCATATTATATGGTCTTAGTGGTCCCTAATACGTTTTTCTGTAATTGTTTGCTGAAAAAAACTTTCAGATAATTTATTGTACTATGCTGATGTTCAGCTAATCTCACAATGGCCTATCTTTTAAAAAGAGCTGCAGCTCCCCTCGTAAATATCCAATCTTTGAGCTGCCCTCGCCCCCTGTCCGGAAGCGAAGCCAGATACGCCTCGCCCTCTATCTGTCAGGGCCGTGGACCAATAAGAAATAGGGGTGTGGGCTGCACAGTTGAAGCTTCTGGCTTTCCAGTTTGTGAGGTCAGAAAAGGGGAAAATTCTGACTGGAGTATATTGGGGGGGGAGGGGTGGGGGGTTTCAGAAAGGGGGAGAGTGAGAACAGGAGAGATTGTTATTTTTTTTTAAATATTCTGGCAGTCTCTAGGCACACCGTGGACCCATGGATATGTTAGAACACGTTTAAAAAGTGCATTTAGCATAATATGTGACCTTTAAACTAAATCCTTTACCTCACTCAGAAGAGCTGAATGATTTTTCTCCAGTATTAGAGACTTTATTTTTAAGAGACTTTAAATCTGATTGTTTCTCTCTGGTCTCCTTAGACCAATCAGTACTGTCTTCAGTCCCACAGGAGTCTTCCGTCTCAGGTCCTAATTCTGAATCTGGATAGTTCTGGTCCTCCACAGTCCTCTCCATCAGCTCCTGTTTCCATCTGTTCAGTTGAGCTGCTGGCTCCAGGCTCTGCCTCTCCGTTCTGCTCAGTTTGATGAAGCTGTGAGGACTGAGGACAGACACGCTTGTGTCTTCTCAGTTGTTTATCCCAAGTGAATCTTTGGTCACAATCGCTGCAGCTGAATGTTTTTTCCCCTGTGTGGATGGTCATGTGGTGTGTCAAACCTGCCTTCTGTGTAAATCCTTTACCACAAACTGAACACTTGAAAAGTTTCTCAGCTGAATGGATGAACATGTGTTGTGTCAAAGTTCTCTTCTCTGTAAATGCTTTTTCACAAACCGAGCACTGGAAAGGTTTGTCCCCTGTATGCACAGCCATGTGTTGTGTCAAACCCGCCTTCTGTGTAAATCCTTTACCACAAACTGAGCACTGGAAAAGTTTATCAGCTGAATGGACGAACATGTGTTGTATCAAATGGCAATTCTGTGTAAATGCTTTTTCACAAACTGAGCACTGGAAAAGTTTCTCAGCTGAGTGGTTGCCCATGTGTCGGTTCAATTGTGGCTTCTGTGTAAATCCTTTACCACAAACAGAGCACTTGAACGTTTTCTCTGCTGAATGGACGAACATGTGTTGTGTCAAAGTTCCCTTCTCTGTAAATGCTTTTTCACAAACTGTGCACTGGAAAGGTCTGTCCCCGGTATGCACAGCCATGTGTCTTTTCATGCTTGCTTTGCGTTTAAAACGTTTCGTACATACAGAGCAGCTGAATAGTTTCTCTCCTGTGTGGACAGCCATATGTCGTATCAATGTTCCCTTCCCTCGAAATACTTTACCACAAAGTGAGCAGCTGGGTGGATTTTTTCTGACACCACTTTTAGAGACTTCATTAATTTTCAGAGACTTTGGACCTAATGGAGGTTCCCTGATATCATTAGACCAATCATCACTGTCTTCAGTGTCAGAAGAGTCTTCAGTATTGTCTTGTTGATGAAGCTGTGAGGACTGAGGGCCGACACAAATAAAGTAAGTATCTGGATGTGAGTTCCTGGCTGGTTCTGGTCCTCCACAGTCCTCTCCATCAGCTCCTGTTTCCATCTGCTCAGTTTGTCTTTGATGAAGCTGTGAGGACTGAGGTTTCTCTTCGTCATCTTCACTCTTCACAGGGACAGGAGTGAATAGGAACTTGGTGATATCAGCCTCCTCCAGCCCTTGAAGCTGCTCTCCCTCCTGACTGGTCCAGAGTTCCTCCTGTTCCTCTTTAATGTGTGGGGGCTCTGGTGGGTCCTCCTGGTCCAGACTGGGGCTCCACTCCTGCTGCTCAGGGGGAACCTCTTCTTTAACCACCACCAGCTGCTGGACGTCTGCAGGTAAAGGTCAAACACAAGGACACGATTAGGAAAACCAAACGACAGTTTTATTTTGGGGCCAAACTTATCATGGAGTTTCTGGATTTCTGGATGACACCAGAGACACACATTCTGTCATTACCACTACAGCACATATTTTGAAGTAAAAAAAATCATGATAACAACAAAATAGCATTATTTGTTTAATGATTTGAAAAAAAAACCTATTGTTACGGTTAAACTATATAGCCTACTGATTTAGAAAAATCCTGATTGTACCATGTAAGAAATTAATTGAACATTTTTTTGCTGTCTTGGCTCCAAAATGGTGGAAGGAGTTCCCCATTAACATCAGATCAGCTGATAGTTTACACATCTTCTGCCGCAGTCTTAAAACACATCTCCTCAGACTGCAGTTCAACTAAAACAAATATAATAATAAATTGATACATCTCCATGTGACACTTTGTAGTTTGGTTTATTTGAAGCTATAGTTCTTGCGGGATTCTTGTTCTGAGTTTGTACCTTCATGGTTGAATGCACTTAATGGAAGTCGCTTTGGATAAAAGCGTCAGCTAAATAAAATGTAATGTAGTGGCATAGCTAAAAGCAAATGTTCATCTTTACAATGGGAAAATATTATTTTTATATGGTCACATCTGTCCGTGAAAGTACATTAGATATTTTGAAAACACAGGCTAAGTTCATAGTTTTGTTTAAAACGCACATTTTTGCAGTGTGGTGGAAATGACGATTTCCCCTGGTTGTTCGAACAAGATTGTAAAAATTATATATTATTTAAATGATTTCAGCACAGCCACTATCAGGATATGTTTTTACACAAGATGGAGAACTGGAACATATCAATACATTTCTCAAAATAATAACTTACAACACCATAAGTGGACCTAGTTGAAAAATTAACTATATAGCGCTTTTATCCAAAGCGCTAAAGAAAGTTTGTCTCATTCACACATTCAAACACACTCATGCACAGATAGCAGCAGCTACCACGCAGGGTGCAAGCTAACCATCGGAAGCGATCTCACCTACTTTTTAAAAAGCTCCCTAACTTACCCTGCCTTGCCCTCAAAGCTGGATTGGTCCATTAACAAAACATTAACTTTGGCACTGCTTTGTGTGTTCTGTGTGTGATTGATGATACAGAGGCAAACACGTAGAGGACGTATAGCAAACTATGAAGAACAGCTCCCGTTCCTATTCCAGTATTCTCCCACAAAAATCAAACAATCAATCAGCTTCACAGCGGGGCAGCCCCACTGTCAGCTGAATATGTATATTTACGAAACCCCCATGTCATGTCGAAGAAAACAGCTTTTAAAACAGCTCTACTTGTAGCGACTGTGTGTGTGATACTATTTGGATAGCATCCGTTACCATGGTGATGTCTAAAGGTAAAACATACGTCACTCCTCCAGTCTGGATCAGCTTTTCTAGAAACATTTGGATCATTGGCTGCGGCTAGCAGCTAACGTTAGCAGAGCGTCAAACACCCGAAAAACTCACCGTCTCCGCGCGGCTTCGTCTCCGGTTCTAGGTCCCAGTCCCGTCCTTCCAAGTCCCGGTCCATCTCCTAACGGGAAACGGGGGATGCTTCCTCGGGTTAATGAGGCTTTTACCGGATGGTTTTATCCACGAGCTGCTAGAGCTATTACAGGAAGTAGCATACAACCAACGAGCACACTTCTTCTTCTGTATTGTTTTTTTTGGCGGTTGGCTAACAACTTATCTACCGCCATCTACTGGTATGGAGTGTCTGGAATAAATAACAACCTCCCTACAAAAAAATAATATATATAAATAAATAAAATAATGTTCAGATCATTTATAACCCATATTTTCACCAACACATTAGTTACCATAAGAAAATGAAACAGAATTTGATGACACTTATCAGAATTATTTTGTAAAATGTCTATTAAATCAAAACTTACTTTTTCAACAAGCACACTTATTCTTCTTTCAGGTGTATGCCGCCACTTACTGTATGAGCGTATGCAACACCTTGAACCTGTTGAATCCACATTCTAATTGATAACTAAAATAAATATAGAAATTAAGACAAAATAATAATAAAAAAATTTAAAAAATACCAACTAACTATATATTTATTAATCTTAATTCATTTAAGGAGTGAACCGCAAACTGTCAGTGGACGACAAGTTGAGTTTTTTATTTATTTTTTATTTATTTTTTTGAGAATCAGGTTCATTTTACTATAGTGGTGTCTGTTTACATTTTCAGTTAAGTTGATGCAAAAGTTTAGTTTTAACTTCTAAATTGAGTGTAACGTCTATAGAACCATTTTGGTTCGAGTGTCAAGAAACCACACCAATTTTTTTAGGGTGTAAAGATTAAGCCCTTTCAATAATTCCTCAATTCTATAGTGGAAGGTGGACCAAAACAATTTAAATTGGTCTGCTTTCTTGACACTCACCTTCAATTTAGTATTGAGAACGAACATTTCGCATCAATTTGAGTGTGACTGGGTGAGTTTTAAGGCACCACACTACAAACACATTCAGAAACCTGATTTAAACCTGATTGATTCTCTCTGGTCTCCTTAGAATAATCATCACTGTCTTCAGTCCCACAGGAGTCTTCGGTCTCAGGTTGTAAATACGTATCTGGATGTGAGTTCCTGGCTGGTTCTGGTCCTCCACAGTCCTCTCCACTCAGGGTTTTCGATTTTTTATATTGCTGATGGTGTTTATGGTACTGTACTGTTGATATTGTTGCTGTTGTGGGCATTGCTGCTAACGGCACTCTGCACTGTATTTTGCTGCTATTGATTGTTTGCTGTTGACCACATAGCACTTTATCTTGGCACTTTATGATGTTACGTTTCTAGGATTTTATGTTTGATTTATTTTATTTTATGATTTTATGTTTTTATTTGATTCTATTTCATTTTATGATTTTATTTTATTTTATGACGGTAAGACCTGTGTCTAACTGTCGGAGCTAGGATAACAGTAGTTGAAAGTTGCCCTGGTCTGCCTTCTCAGAGCGGGAACACTCTTTACTAAGAGCCCGAATTCTCTGGTCATATCTCGGGGGAGTTTTGCCGTACAGCAAGACTCTATCCCCAGCGTGGCCCGTCTTAATCTGTGGAGGGAAAGGAACTGACTGTGTTGTGTTGGTTTCTCCCTGATTCTTGCACTTTGCACTATAGTGCCCAGGCCTGCGTACATATTGTGATGTCAGCGTCCGTCACTGTGTTGTACTGTTATGTGTTGTCGCCTCTCCTCGCTGTAAACCAATTTGCCCTCTTGGGACACTAATAAAGATCTTTAATCTCTCCATCAGCTCCTGTTTCCATCTGTTCAGTTGAGCTGCTGGCTCCAGGCTCTGCCTCTCCGTTCTGCTCAGTTTGATGAAGCTGTGAGGACTGAGGACAGACAAGCTTGTGTCTTCTCAGTTGTTTATTCCAAGTGAATCTTTGGTCACAATCGCTGCAGCTGAATGTTTTCTCCTCTGTGTGGATGGTCATGTGTTGTGACAAACCTGCCTTCTGTGTAAATCCTTTACCACAAACTGAGCACTTGAAAGTTTTCTCAGCTGAATGGATGAACATGTGTTTTGTCAAATGGCAATTCTGTGTAAATGACTTTTCACAAACTGAGCACTGGAAAGGTCTGTCCCCTGTATGCACAGCCATGTGTTGTGTCAAACCCGCCTTCTGTGTAAATCCTTTACCACAAACTGAGCACTGGAAAGGTTTGTCAGCTGAGTGGATGCCTATGTGTCGTGTCAATTGTGGCTTCTGCGTAAATGTTTTACCACAAACAGAGCACTTGAAAGCTTTCTCAGCTGAATGGACGAACATGTGTTGTTTCATGTGTCCTTTGCGTTTAAAACTTCTCTCACATACAGAGCAGCTGAATCTTCCCCCCCCTGTGTGGACAGTCATATGTCGTCTCAAACCTGGCTTCTGTGTAAATCCTTTTCCACAAACAGAGCACTTGAACGTTTTCTCAGCTGAATGGATGAACATGTGTTCTGTCAAAGTTTTCTTCTCTGTAAATGCTTTTTCACAAACTGAGCACTGAAAAGGTTTGTCCCCGGTATGCACAGCCATGTGTAGTTTCAATGTTCCCTTCCCTCTAAATACTTTACCACAAAGTGAGCAGCTGATTGGATTTTTTTCTGTATTACATCTGGCACCACTTTTAGAGACTTCATTACTTTTCAGAGACTTTGGACCTGATGGAGGTTCTCTGATATCATTAGACCAATCATCACTGTCTTCAGTGTCAGAAGAGTCTTCAGTCTCGTCTTGTTGATGAAGTTGTGAGGACTGAGGGCCGACACAAATAAAGTAAGTATCTGGTTGCGAGTTCCTGGCTGGTTCTGGTCCTCCACAGTGCTCTCCATCAGCTCCTGTTTCCATCTCTTCAGTTTGTCTTTGATGAAGCTGTGAGGACTGAGGTTTCTCTTCATCATCTTCACTCTTCACAGGGACAGGAGTGAATAGGAACTTGGTGACATCAGCCTCCTCCAGCCCTTGAAGCTGCTCTCCCTCCTGACTGGTCCAGAGTTCCTCCTGTTCCTCTTTAATGTGTGGGGGCTCTGGTGGGTCCTCCTGGTCCAGACTGGGGCTCCACTCCTGCTGCCCTTCTTCCCCAACGATCACTTTACGGACATCTGCAGGTAAAACTGAAACAGACAAACAGCTGATTAGTGGAGTTCATTTTAAATTCAAACTTAACATGGCGATATTGGATTTCTATTTGATATTTTTTCCTTCAGGTGCTGTCGTTAGCCTACTGGTAAATGAACAGATATCAATTTCACACTTGTACTTATATAGACTCTAAAATCTCATTAAACTCTGCCCCAAACAAATTAAAATAAATGCCTCCATATCCTTTAAAAAATGTTAACATATTACCTTAAATCTGCCGAACTCTACCGGTAACTGTTTTGATTAGGCTATATTGTACTTTCACCCATAGTTAAAATTGGGAAACATGTGAATAGATGTGTTACAGGTCCATTTAAGGTGTGCCCCTACATTTTCTAGGGGCAAAGTGCTCCAAGTAAACAAGACATGCTTTTATTTGCTATATTTTCTAGATTAAGATTTCTTGAGGCAAGATTGAAGTAAACCCCCATTGCTTTACAAGCAGGCAAAGTGGTCAGTATTGTATTTAAAGAAAAATATATATATTGTCGTGAGAGTTTTGTGTGCTCTTCTAATAATTGTATGTGTGTTAATTTCATGTATTGGTAACACTTTACAATAGGGTACACAACGTTTAAGCAACTACTACATAGATATGCATTACCTACTAGGTTTTTATTTGATCTTTAGTAACTAACTACTACATTGATTTTTTTATTTATATCTATTTAGTTGGTAATGCATGATCTCTAAGTATTAGTTACTAAAACAATGTATAAAAACAAAAAAGATGTAGTAGTTGTATGCAAGTAGGTATAAAGAACCGGAGTCTCGCGTGTCAATGGGCGTTAAAAGAATCATGCTGAATCGCTGATGTTTCTAATTAACTAAAGGAGATTAGATGTTACAGATACAGGCATCTGTTTAATGCCTGTTGTTTGGTGACGCCTGTTGGTGCTTTGTGGAAATTGTATGCTGACCTAAACCTGTTGGAACCTGTCTAGGTGGATATATGCATGCGTGGACGAGCGCCCTGTTGTGATTGTATTGATTAAACCTACACACTGGCTGTATCCCATTACAGAGACCGCCTCCTTGGAAGGACGCGGTCTTTGAAGGCTATAGCCTATGAAGGCCGATTCGAAGGCCGATCGAGGGTTGTTAAACTGGACGGTCTCCGCAGGTCTCCGTTTACGAGCATTTCCGGTTTGCGTAACAAGCCGTTACCTTGCGTGACGAGCAACCCTGATAGCTGCCAACGGAGACAGCCTTGTCAGCAGAGGAAAAAAAGAAAAAGAAGTTGCCTACCAGACGAAAAGAAAAAAAAGTACAAGAAAAAAAGAAAGGAAGATAAAAGTTAAGAAGATGGAGCAACACGTTGCTGTTTTGTCATTTTTTATTTTATTGTATGCCATCTCTGAAAAAAACGCAATGAATCATGGGATATGTTGGGCTGCGAAGGATACATCTGATGCAGCCTTCAAAACCGTGAAACGAAGGCTGCATTTCTCGGCCGCATATGAGGAGCCTTGCAAGGAGCCTTGCAAATGGAACAACCTTTGCGCGCCGCTATGATGAATCGGTCTTCAAATGCAGCCTTCGTAGACCGCAACCCCTGAATCGAGATACAGCCACAGAAACAAAAATCAAAGCACTTGGCGACCAAAGAATACGTAAACATGACGAGGCTTTTCAGACACATTTATTTGTAAGAGTAGTTTAGCTAAATGCATCATTAAACTTTTCATTAGCTGTATAAGAAAGGCTAGAAATAGGCTACGTGGTTAGTGTGGGTGTTAGCACGGTTAGTAGCCACAAACCTACCCGCTTTCCGCATCTTGATCTCCGGTTTTGAAAGCACCTCCTGTCGGTCCAGCTCCGCTTCAGACCCGGAGCTTTTGAGCTCCTGAAACCTGGACATTTCCACAGAGAACCAGAGTTTAAGCAGCAGGAGAGCAGCTTCATCCACACAAGCTAACTGTGTTAGCCGAGACCCAGAAACACTAGCACCACCTCCGCTACCCTCATCTGGCCTTCACAATAAGAGTGTTTTAAACAGGATTTTACGAGAAGCCCCTGACTGTGGCTCGCAGACGGAGCCCACGTTGAGGGGGAAGGCACATTGAGGGGGGAAGCCTAAGCCCACATTGTGGGGGACGGCGCTCAGGGCTCTCACTACTGTCTGTCACTCTCACACTACTTTCAACATGCATGAGGTAAAAACAATTATAATAATTCATTTTGATGAATAGATAACTTCACGATCAAAGTACCGGATTGGTGGAATGACTCGAATACATTTTGTGAAACAACATTTTATCAAGCTGACCTGGCATATTAAATACCCCTTTCTTGTGAAGCTGAGACCCATAGCTATTATGGATTGTATCTACAGGATATACTGTACATGCTGTTACAGCCATCCTGTTCTTTACCTTGAATACGTGTGTATTAATTATTAGTAATATTAATTGAATTATTCGATGGCAAGGGGCGTGTTTTGGGCCGCAAATTCGCCTGAGAATGGCAGCCAGTCTGGCAATGTCACAATCAAGTGCAGATACCGCTTTAATTTAAATGTTTGTTTTCCAGCACCCATTAAACACCACAGTTAATGCCCCGGAGGCATCACTTCGCCTTGGATGCCGTGACGCATGCATACATGATCAGTTAAAGCCTCAAATTGTTATATGCCTGGAGAATCCTGTCCTTGTTCGGGAAGGAAATCTTTTCAGTATGGCTTCACAAGTGTCGTATAGTCTACTGACAGCAGTGTGTGTCTGGAAATATTGTAAGAAATGCAATTAATCATTTAACAATTCAAACATCTTTATTTTAAGATACTTTTGTTATTGAGTCACATTTTAGGTCAGCCCTGAAACACTACAGCTTGTGAAAATAAACAATATTAACGGTTTTAATAGATTGTGCAATTCTTGTCCTTTTGTTGCTGTTTAAATAGACTCATCCATAGTGAATTATGTGAGGTGGGTGACTATGGCAAGACAGAGTATAAGGTAATAATAAGGACAATATTTGTTCTTTGCTTGTTCTACACTTTATTGATAACAAGCTATATTTTCTGTTAATAATTTACTATGTATTTTTTATAGTTGTTATTTTTTAATTGTTCTGTTGAATGGGCTGCTGTGATTGGTGTAACTTAATGTGCGTCACACCTGTAGCTTTTAATTATGTCTAATTGAGGTCATACCTTGGGGTCACAGTGGATCCTTCATAGTTCCCCATATCTTATTTTGACTCTTAATTAATTCATAGGCAGCTGGGCCTGCAACCCTCACAGACAGATGGGTACAGGAGTTCTCTTAAGCACACGTCACATTGTTTACACACTTAATGGTTTTACAGACATAGTTACTGGCTTTAATTTGTCTGTGTAGATCTCAGTGCAGACCCTTGGGAGACAGCCTGGCTGGTAGCCTATATTTTAACACTCACAGGACAATCATATTGACCTCATAAGGAAACTGTTACAGGAAAGCATTAGCAATCAACATAGTGGGTAGGGATGTCCATGGTTAACTGTTAACAGTTACGAAGACCTTTAACCGGTTATTACTATAGAAAAAGGTTAAAAATTAAATAATCTCTTAGGCCTCTGGGGCCTATTGCATAAAAGTGGAATTAAGATATCCAGGATGATTGATAAAGCCAGTCCTGACAAAGTCTAGCCTGGGCACTTTGGATTAGTCAATTGCATAAACGCCAATCCAGGATGAAAAGGGCCCGCTTTGTCAAGTGCCAGCCCACAGCTTTCAGAAGTAGACCCAGAGATCGAACACAGATTTACTGATGTAAAAATGTAAAAGACGGCCTATTTTCCCACAATGCCTTGCTAGTTTAAACCGTAAGTCAGGGGGCAGTTCATTTCATACAGCAGATGTCATCTCTGCCAACTAATCTTGATGTCCTTGCATTATTTTATGATAAAATAGTTGACAGTGAGCAGTCTACAGGTGCATTTAAAAAATAGAATATCATGGAAAGTCCATTCAAAAAGTTAAAACTTTCATAGATTCATTACACAAAGTGAAATATGTCAGGCCTTCTTTTTGGATTATTGATTGATCATGGAATAAAAAATCCAGTATCTCAAAATATTGCATACAACCAATCAGAAATGTCGACCTTCTGAAAAGAATGTTTATTCTAGATTAATTTCACTTAATGAATCTAGAATATATTTAAGTTTCACTTTTTGAATTAAATTACAGAAAAAAGGAAACTTTCATTGATATTTAATTTTGTTTTAGATGCACCTCGATATAGTTATAAGTACAAAGTGAATTTATTTGACCCACATTTGCAACGTCATCTGCCATCGATAATCAATTGTATAAATATAGCCTGCAATATGAACAGACTATCACATCAATTATTATAATTTACATAATTTAATCTTAATTTAATTATAATTAAATTCATTAGAAATGGTTCAGGTTAAATAATAAAAAGAACTATTTAACTAAATGACAATGCAGTCTTTTATGTGGTACCTTAAAACAGGTTATTGAAACTAAATCATTACACAGAAGATCATGGAATAACTGTTTAACACCTTGATTTCAGATCGGAGGGACAGCTGACTGAGCCAATCAGGCAACAGAATAAGTTTATCCTTTAGCCTGGTCTCCATGGTAATTTATGTCCCTCCGCTTTTATGCAACCAGATCATGGCTAATGCAAGCCAGGATAACCAAATATCCTAGGTTAATCCCTTATCTTAGATGTATGCAACAGGCCCCAGGAGGATTCCGATCTTAATCACAATATTGTGGCATGTATTCACCTTAATCAGAATAAATATTCCGATCTGTGTTTTTGCTGAATTCTTTTAGGCATTTACCACGGTTTGCGACCGATGCCCTGGTTTATGGCCGTTAAAAAAAAAGTTTGTTCACATGCAGAAATTGTTGTCTGGCTCCTTAAACATGGCAACACCTCCACATGTAAACTATTTTCTAACATATTAGACCAACAAACAATCTATAAAAAATAAAAATAAAATGATACCAATTCAAACGCTGCAGTGCGGGAAGTTCACCACAGACACTCCGAAAGTATAACTGGGAAAAGCGGGAAAAGCAGCAAATGCAGGCGATTTAATCATTGGGTCATATACTCAACCATTAATTTAAATCTTTGGATAACAACATTAATGTACAGATAGATAATAGTAGCACCAATAATGAGCCCTGGAGCACCCCACAGGTAACTTGAAATAGTTTATTTAACCAAACATAAAAAAGAATGATTTTTTTTGCATACAATATGAATAGAAATGAAAAAGCATTGAGGCAAATGATGGCATGAAAGTAAATTAAAGTCCATGTCTTATCTATCTTCTTTTAAGTGGTTGATGTGAAGCTCAGCAGCAAAACACACATAAAAAAAAAATAAGAAATAAGATTTTGCAAATTATTAATTTAAAATAGCAGAAGATAAGATTTTTTTTCAACAGCCCAAGAAATTAACATTTACTAAATCAAAACAATCTAAGTATCTAATATGAAATATGTAATCAACTTCAAAATAACTATGCAACACGAATAAGCAGCACATTACAATTAGCTGGTTTTATTCTTGTTTGAATTTGTTGGGTCAGTTTGTATCAGGTGTATACAAAAGCAGGTGTTTGATGTTGTCTGAGGCCTCAAGTGTCTCTGCTGCTTCCCCAAGTGTAACAATAAGACAATGAAGTGATGTGAAAGAGGAAAATCATTTAGAAATCTGGATGTGAGTTCCTGGCTGGTTCTGGTCCTCCACAGTCCTCTCCATCAGCTCCTGTTTCTATCTGTTCAGTTTGTCTTTGATGAAGCTGTGAGGACTGAGGTTTCTCCTCATCTTCACTCTTCACAGAGACAGGACTGACCAACACACTGATGGATTTTGAGATGAAAATTAAACAAAGTCTTTTAGCAAAGAAACACTTTGTGTAGCTGAGCCTTTATCGTTACAACAGTTTGAAGATTTAAAGCCGAGTCATTAGTGATACCTCTGCAAAAGAGAAGTGATTCATTTAGAGGTCTGGATGTGAGTTCCTGTCTGGTTCTGGTCCTCCACAGTCCTCTCCATCAGCTCCTGTTTCCATCTGTTGAGTTGAGCTGCTGGCTCCAGGCTCTGCCTCTCTGTTCTCCTCAGTTTGATGAAGCTGTGAGGACTGAGGACATACACGCTTGTGTCTTCTTAGTTGATCATGCCAAGTAAATCTTTGGTCACAAACACTGCAGCAGAATATTTTCTTCCCCGTGTGAATGGACATGTGTGCGGCCAAATCGCCCTTCCGTGTAAATGATTTAGCACAAACTGAGCACTTGAACGGTTTCTCTCCAGTATGCACGGCCATGTGTTGTGTTAAAGTTTCTTTCCGTGTAAAACGTCTCTCACATACAGATCAGCTGAATCTTTTCTCCGTTGTGTGGACATCCATGTGTTGTTTCAAATATTTCCTCTGTGTAAATGCTTTACCACAAAGTGAGCAGCTGAGTGGGTTCTCATTGGTATTACATCTGACACCATTGAATGGTTTCTTGCCTAAATTTACACTCGACTCATGTTCAGCGGTATCATTCCAGTCCTCACTGTCTTCAGTCTCAGGTTGTAAATGTGGATCTGGATGAGATTTCCTGGCTGGTTCTGGTCCTCCACAGTCCTCTCCATCAGCTCCTGTTTCCATCTGTTTAGTTGAGCAGCTGGCAGGAGGCTCTGCCTCTCTCATATCACTTTTAGAGTTTTCATCATTTATCAGAGACATTAAACCTGACTGAGGTTCTCTGGTCTCCTTAGAATAATCATCACTGTCTTCAGTCTCAGATTGTAAATGTGTATCTGGATGTGAGTTCCTGGCTGGTTCTGGTCCTCCACAGTCCTCTCCATCAGCTCCTGTTTCCATCTGTTCAGTTTGTCTTTGATGAAGCTGTGAGGACTGAGGTTTCTCTTCATCATCTTCACTCTTCACAGGGACAGGAGTGAATAGGAACTTGGTGATATCAGCCTCCTCCAGCCTTTGAAGCAGCTCTCCCTCCTGACTGGTCCAGAGTTCCTCCTGTTCCTCTTTAATGTGTGGGGGCTGTGGTGGGTCCTCCTGGTCCAGACTGGAGCCCCAGTCTGTTTGGATTCCCTTTGCTTCCACTTCCTTTTTTTCCAGAGGGTCTAAACCTGTCTGAGGTTCCCTTTCCTTCTCCCAATCACTGTTGTCATCACTCTTAATGTGTGGGGGCTCTGGTGGGTCCTCTTGGTCCAGACTGGGGCTCCACTCCTGCTGCTCAGGGGGAACCTCTTCTTTACTGTGGAGCTGTTCAGTGGAGGTGCTGGCTTGACACTCTGCCTGTCTGTTGTCTTCAGTTTGGTTTTGATAAAGCTGTGAGAAGTTACATTTGTGTCTTCTGAGTTGATAAGGCCATCTGAATACTCGTTCACAAACGCTGCAAGAACACGAGAATCTGTTCTGTTGAGTGTGGATGGCCATGTGTTTTTCTAACGTTGTCTTCATTGCAAACGTTTTACCACAATAAGGGCAAGTGAATCTAATGTGGTTGAACATGTGTCGGCCCAAGCGTGACTTTTGGGTAAATGTTATACCACAAACTGAGCAACTATATGGTTTATTTTTAGTATTACTTCTCATCTCACCTTTAAAGCTGCTGCCTGGAGTCTCTACCTCTTCTATTTGATGTTGAGAGAGCTGTGGGGACTGAGGACAGACAAGCTTGTGTTTTGTTAGTCGATAATGCGACGGGAATCTTTCATTACAAACGCTGCAGCTAAATCTGTTTGTGTGCATAGCCATGTGTTGTTTCAGTTTTCCCTCCTGTTCATATTTTTGACCACAAACTGAGCAACTAAATCTCATGTGAATTTTCCTGTGTATCCTCAGAGTCTCTTCTGAACTGAATCTTTTTCCACAATCAAGGCAGCTGAATGGATTCTCTTCGGTGTGAGTTATGTGTTTACTTATGTGTTTTTTAAACCATTTAGGGCAAATAAATCTTCGTTGACAAATTGAGCAAGTATATCCTTTCTCCCCTTGGTGCGTGACCTTGTGCCTTTTTAACGCTGCCCTACGTTTAAATGTTTGCCCGCACTGTGGGCAAATGATTGGTCCATGAATCTTCACGTGCATCTTTAGATGTTTAAGCTCTCTACATTTTTTTCCACACTCAGGGCAGCCGTAGCTCATTCCACTTTCAGAGGTTTCATACTTTTTCAAAAACTTCAAACCTGACTGGGGTTCTCTGGATTCATTAGAATAATCATCATTGTCTTCAGACTTGATTTCTTGAAGCGCTGCCTCAATATAGGCTTCAGGTTGGTTTTGATAAAGCCGTGATGATCGGCGAAACACACAGAGGTGCTTACTTCGCTGTGAAGCTGAGGGGAAACTTTTTTCACAAACGCCGCAGATTGATATTTTCTCTCCCGTGTGGATGGCCTCGTGTTCTGTCAGATCGCCCTGCTGTTTAAATGTTTCACCACAAACTGTGCAACTAAATGTCTTCTCACTGTTTTCCTCAGTTTGGTTTTGTTGAAGCTGTGAGGACTTAGGACCGGCGCACTTGTGCTTTGTTAGATATCTATAATAAAGGAATTTCTGGTCACAAACTCTGCAGCTGTATCTTAACTCTCCTGTGTGGTGGGTGCGCAAATGGGTTTTGAAGGCTGGCTCATTTGAAAATCTTTTCGCACAGAGAGAACAACTCAATGGCCTCCATTCAGGATGAGTTCTCATGTGGTTCTTCAGTTGTATCCTAAGACAAAAGGTTTTACTGCAAACTGAACAGCTGAATGGTCTGTTCTGCTCAATTTGATGAAGCTTTGAGGACTGAGAACAGACAAGCTTGTGTTTTCTTAGTTGAGAAGGCCAAGTAAAGCTTTGCTCACAAACACTGCAGCTGAATCTTTTCTCCCCTGTGTGAAGGGCCACGTGTCCAATCATGCCTGCTTTCGTGTTGAATCCCTTACCACAAAATGAGCAGCTGAATGGTTTCTCCTCTTTGTGAAGGGGGCCGGCACACCCGTGTCCAATTTTGTGGCTGTGCATATGGCTTGACAAGTTCATCTGATGTGTAAACCTTCTCGCACAGACCGTGCAACGGAATGGCTTCTCCTCTGGATGAGGTGCACTGGTCTCTTTACAGTCATCATCACTGACCTCTATCTCAGCTCCTGAAAAGTTGTCAGACTCGTCTTCAGTCAAGGGTCCTAATTCTTGATCTGGATGTGAGTTCCTGGCTGGTGCTGGTCCTCCACAGTCCTCTTCATCAGCTCCTGGTTCAGGTTGGTTTTGTTGAAGCTGTGAGGACTTAGGACCGGCGCACATGTGCTTTTTTAGATATCTATAATAAAGGAATTTCTGGTCACAAACTCTGCAGCTGTATCTTAACTCTCCTGTGTGGTGGGTGCGCAAATGGGTTTTCAAGGTTGGCTCATTTGAAAATCTTTTCGCACAGACAGAACAACTCAATGGCCTCCATTCAGGATGAGTTATCATGTGGTTCTTCAGTTGTATCCTAAGACAAAAGGTTTTACTGCAAACTGAACAGCTGAATGGTCTGTTCTGCTCAGTTTGATGAAGCTTTGAGGACTGAGAACAGACAAGCTTGTGTTTTCTTAGTTGAGAAGGCCAAGTAAAGCTTTGCTCACAAACACTGCAGCTGAATCTTTTCTCCCCTGTGTGAAGGGCCACGTGTCCAATCATGCCTGCTTTCGTGTTGAATCTCTTACCACAAAATGAGCAGCTGAATGGTTTCTCCTCTTTGTGAAGGGGGCCGGCACACCCGTGTCCAATTTTGTGGCTGTGCATATGGCTTGACAAGTTCATCTGATGTGTAAACCTTCTCGCACGGACCGTGCGACTGAATGGCTTCTCCTCTGGATGAGGTTCACTGGTCTCTTTACAGTCATCATCACTGACCTCTAGCTCAGCTCCTGAAAAGTTGTCAAACTCGTCTTCAGTCAAGGGGCCTAATTCTTGATCTGGATGTGAGTTCCTGTCTGGTGCTGGTCCTCCACAGTCCTCTCCATCAGCTCCTGTTTCCATCTGTTTAGTTGAGCTGCTGGCTCCAGGCTCTGCCTCCCTCATATAACCTTTAGAGATTTCATCATTTTTCAGAGACTTTAAACCTGACTGAGGTTCTCTGGTCTCCTGCGAATAATCATCACTGTCTTCAGTCTCAGATTGTAAATGTGTATCTGGATGTGAGTTCCTGGCTGGTTCTGGTCCTCCACAGTCCTCTCCATCAGCTCCTGTTTCCATCTGTTTAGTTGAGCTGCTGGGTCCAGGCTCTGCCTCCCTCATATAACCTTTAGAGATTTCATCATTTTTCAGAGACTTTAAACCTGACTGAGGTTCTCTGGTCTCCTGCGAATAATCATCACTGTCTTCAGTCTCAGATTGTAAATGTGTATCTGGATGTGAGTTCCTGGCTGGTTCTGGTCCTCCACAGTCCTCTCCATCAGCTCCTGTTTCCATCTGTTTAGTTGAGCTGCTGGCTCCAGGCTCTGCCTCCCTCATATAACCTTTAGAGATTTCATAATTTTTCAGAGACTTTAAACCTGACTGAGGTTCTCTGGTCTCCTGCGAATAATCATCACTGTCTTCAGTCTCAGATTGTAAATGTGTATCTGGATGCGAGTTCCTGGCTGGTTCTGGTCCTCCACAGTCCTCTCCATCAGCTCCTGTTTCAATCGGTTCAGGTTGGTTTTGTTGAAGCTGTGAGGACTGAGGCCCGAAGCACCTGTGTCTTGTTAGTTGACAATCCCAAAGGAATCCTTTATGACAAACTTTGCAGCAGAATCTTTTCTCTCCTGTGTGGTGGGTGCGCATATGGCTTGTCAAGCTTATATTATGTGAAAACCTTTTCGCACAGACCAAGCAGCTGAATGACTTCCCTTCAGGATGAGTTCTCATGTGTTTCTTCAGTTGTATCCTAAGACAAAATGTTTTCCTGCAAACTGAACAGCTGAATGGTCTGTTCTGCTCAGTTTTTTGAAGCTGTGAGGACTGAGGACAGACAAGCTTGTGTGCTGTTAGTTGAGAAGGCCAAGTGAATCTTTGCTCACAAACACTGCAGCTGAATCTTTTCTTCGCTGTGTGAATGGCCTCGTGTCCAATCATGCCTGCTTTCGTGTTGAATCTCTTACCACAAAATGAGCAGCTGAACTCTCCTGTGTGGCTGACCATGTGTTGTCTCACACCACTCTTCCGCGTGAATTTTTTGCCACAAGCAGAGCAACCAAATCGCCTCTTCCCTTTGTGAATTGTCATGTGTGGTTCGAGATTTGTAATTTGGCCTATGTTCACAACGGTATTACGTTCATCCTCATTCATGAGGTTTGAAGCTGACAGAGTTTCTAACGCCGGTTTACTGTCTTCAGTCTCGTCTTCAGTCACAGGTTGGTTTGGATGAAGCTTTGAGGACTGAGGACAGACACGCTTGTGTTTTCTTAGTTGAGAAGGCCAAGTAAAGCTTTGCTCACAAACACTGCAGCTGAATCTTTTCTCCCCTGTGTGAAGGGCCACGTGTCCAATCATGCCAGCTTTCGTGTTGAATCTCTTACCACAAAATGAGCAGCTGAATGGTTTCTCCTCTTTGTGAAGGGGGCCGGCACACCCGTGTCCAATTTTGTGGCTGTGCATATGGCTTGACAAGTTCATCTGATGTGTAAACCTTCTCGCACAGACCGTGCGACTGAATGGCTTCTCCTCTGGATGAGGTTCACTGGTCTCTTTACAGTCATCATCACTGACCTCTAGCTCAGCTCCTGAAAAGTTGTCAAACTCGTCTTCAGTCAAGGGGCCTAATTCTTGATCTGGATGTGGGTTCCTGTCTGGTGCTGGTCCTCCACAGTCCTCTCCATCAGCTCCTGTTTCCATCTGTTTAGTTGAGCTGCTGGCTCCAGGCTCTGCCTCCCTCATATAACCTTTAGAGATTTCATCATTTTTCAGAGACTTTAAACCTGACTGAGGTTCTCTGGTCTCCTTCGAATAATCATCACTGTCTTCAGTCTCAGATTGTAAATGTGGATCTGGATGTGAGTTCCTGGCTGGTTCTGGTCCTCCAACGTCCTCTCCATCAGCTCCTGTTTCCATCTGTTCAGTTTGTCTTTGATGAAGCTGTGAGGACTGAGGTTTCTCCTCATCATCTTCACTCTTCACAGGGACAGGAGTGAATAGGAACTTGGTGATATCAGCCTCCTCCAGCCCTTGAAGCTGCTCTCCCTCCTGACTGGTCCAGAGTTCCTCCTGTTCCTCTTCAATGTGTGGGGGCTCTGGTGGGTCCTCCTGGTCCAGACTGGGGCTCCACTCCTGCTGCTCTTCTTCACCAACTAACAATTTCCGGAGCTCTGAGCTGCAATCTGAAAGAGACAAACAGTTTGGATTAGAAGAATTTCTCCTTTCATCATTTGACAAAAATGGTACAGAACAGACATGCAGATTATTGGGGAGGGAGGGGGGGAGGGGGAGATGGTCAACAGCCATCATAAACGTCCCTTTCCCAAGCCACATTAACCTAACCTTGAAATCCAGAACCATATCTAGAACGATATGGGGTCTGGCCACGATCAATATAACTTCCCAACTCAAGGGGCACGGCTAAGCATGCATTTAAATACCACTGTACGCAATTGGATAGCACTACGACAAATCAGAGCAATGAACAAGGCGACGTATTAAGCCCTGTTTGTTAAGCAAACCGAGGGGATAACTGGTAAATTAAACTTTTGCTGTGGTCGGTCGGTAAAACAGAACATTCCTCTTTTTTGCTAATGAAAGATAAGAGTGCCGTCTTCCAAATCATTAAGTGTCGAGGCCAAAGTCGTTGCAAACTTTACCATGAATCTGCAGCCATCTGTGTTGTTTACTATCACGGCTTCAATGGCTCACGCACAGCACTGTTGTCATCCGGGCAACTCCAAATTTTCGGACATAGCTAATGAGCTTCTACAGATCGTGTCCAGAGTAACTGGCTGAGCAAATTTAGTTTGTCAGTCGCAGGTCTGGATATCCAAGCTAAAATTATCCAGCTCTGACTAGGGGATCCAAAGGCGTTCCAAGGCTAGTGTGGATTAATTATCTATCCACTTAGTCCTGGGTTTTCCGGGCTAGAAGTGCCCTGAATGCCCTGAATCCATCCTTATCAGATGTGTTTAACTCAATATTATTTTAAGTCTTCCTCTAGGGCTGGGCAATAATTCGATTTCGATTAGTAATCGCGATAAAACAGACGGCGATTACGTCGATAAGCATAAGACATAAATGCTTGATATTGAAAAAAAGCGCTGCGGAAAGGAGAGCGGAGGGATGGAATTTACGTAACACCCGCCACACGCCATATGCGGATAGATTTGCGTGCTGGCGTGTAAATTCTGTCACTTCACCCGCCACTGTGTCGAGTAATACTTTCCAGTCAGGTCTGATCGAATTTGCATATTTAATACATTCGTCATACGCATGATGACAGTGCGCTGCACAGTTCAACAGTTTGTTTTTGCCTTTCTTGTTGAACTGAACTACGGCGCGATCCGCTCCGCGAGGAAACGTTTTCTCCGAGTTGACGTGTGGAGGCATGAGTCGACAAATCAATCGACTTACTCTGCCCCTTTTTTCCCTCCCACGGCAGAGGTTGAGGTGGTGAAAACAAGTGAAAACTGCGCTTTTCCTTTAGGCATCAGAGCTGCTGCCGTTATGTTACAGTATTTACATCAAAGCCCTAATGGTAATACAAATTAGATGCTTTTTTTTAATGCTGCCCATGCTTAGCAGGTGATTGTAATTTTGTCGGTTGTAGACAGAAACTAACAGAGGGGAGCGGCTCATGGACAGTCCCTTTAGTCGCGCAGGAGGCTCGAGACATAGCCTACAAACATATCGCATACAAACAGATCGCGGAAGATACACCTCCGACTTCAGCCACAACTCTGCATCATGCCATGTCCAGAAGTTTGCTGACGACACGGCCATCATGGGGTGTATGGGGGGGACCAAGAGGAGGAGTACCGTACTCTGGTGAGTGACTTTGTCACCTGGAGCCATGCAAACCACCTGCAGCTCAATATATCGAAAACCAAAGACCTGGTGATTGACTTTGGGAAGGCAAAGCCACGCCCCCAAGCAGTGGAAATCGATGGGGTAGAGGTGGAAACTGTGGGCAGTTACAAATACCTGGGAGTGTGGCTGGACAAGAAGCTGGACTGGGCAATAAATACCAGCCATCTGTACAAAAAAGGCCAAAGCAGATTATACTTTTTAAGGAGGCTGCGATCCTTCAACATCTGCAGCAAACTTCTGCTTATGTTTTACCAGTCGGTGGTCGCCAGCATCCTCTTTTACGCTGTGGTGTGTTGGGGAGGCAGCGCAACTAAGAAGGACTCCTCCAGGCTGGACAAGCTAATCAAGCGGGCCGGCTCTGTGGTCGGCATGAAGCTGGATGGTCTGGTGACAGTGGCAGAGAAGAGAACCGCAAGGAAACTTCTGGACATCCTGGAGGACACCGGCCACCCTCTGCACACTGTCATCAGCAACCAGAGAAGCTCATTCAGTGACAGGTTGCTCCTCCCCAGATGCAGAACCAACAGACTAAAAAACTCATTTGTCCATCGTGCCATCATACTCCACAACTCCACACATGGAGGGAGGAGGGGGGTGGCTGATGGAACATAACCGCAACAGCTTGCATAATCTATTTATTTATTTATTTATTACTACACACTAAGGTCAAACAGAGATATAAATGAATAACTGTTGCTAACATCTGCTGCTGCTGCTTCTTTTTAAAATGTATTTATAAATATAAATCTGTATTTTACTTTTTTACCGTGTATATTGATGCATTTTAGTGACTTGCTTGTGTCTTGTTGCATGTACTACAGCTGCTGCTGGATTTTTGAATTTCCCTGACGGAACACTCCCAAGGGATCAATAAAGTGTCTATCTATCTATCTATCTATCTATCTATCTATCTATCTATCTATCTTTCCCATCGACATCTCTAACCGGGAGAATATCCCCGGTTATTATTTTAACCTCAAACCACAGAGTTCTTTTGCGCGGCGGCTCACTCGCTCACTCACTGGCGAGATCTCAGTCAGTGAAACGCTGCTTTGCTCGGAATAATCTTTGTGTGTTTCTAAGGTGATTTAACATCATAGTCTTAGACAAGTGTTTAACTTGTGCAGCATGTTTTGCACTGCACAGTTTTTTTTATAAACAGTGAAAAAATGGTCCCACACCGGACTCTTATGTGAAGCTGACACTTCATGCAGAAGTGACGCTCCTGTGGCGCGCTCACGACCAGACGTGAACTCGCATACACGGTTATAATAAAACAGCATAACCCCCTGATTTTCGGATTTCTAATTTTAAAGTCGACTTGAGCATGGAAAACCGGTCATTGGGTCGACACATTCACATCCCTAATGCATATGGAGATGTGATAAACACTGCCTACCTCAACACAAAGACTGTCGACCTTCATCACTTATTTTTTTTAATGTTTGACCATGACTTCTTCTGGTAAACTATTCATTTACCAGCTAATTCTTTATATCCCAAATTCAAGAATAAAATCAATCGTCCAACTACTGCACTTTCAATTACTGGCCCACTCCTTCCACATACTTTCAGTTGTAGGCTTCAAATTCAATATGGAGTTTAATGTGAAAGAAGTTAGAGCTTTTTTTAAATGTATTTATTGATTTGAATGTTTTATTGTTGTGTATAACACAAATGGTTTGAACCATGAGATTGGAACCACAGACTGCATACAGTGGAATTCGTTGACAGAACATAAACAGATAGGCTACTGATTTATGCCAACTACTGAACCAAATGCCAAGCAACAACTGTAAACTTCTGGATGTGTTATTTTAAGACTGGTTGTCAGTCACACATACCAAAAAACATCGCTCCCTTTTTGTGGCAGACTTAACTTTGTTTCTTAAGTAGTCGTTAAGTTAACCCCAGCGTTTCCCCCAGCGCTTTATAGTTAAGGCGGCCGCCTTAGCAAAACCAGCCCCCCGCCTTGACTACTGACCGACCAAAAAAAGAAAAAAAAATTAAATCTTTAATTTTTTTATTTTTAGTGCTGCACAATTAATGTACTAGCAAGCGCGATGTGTGATTTGTCATGGTCAGAAATGCGCGAAAGGCCGTGATTTGGGGTAAATAAATGTGCACATATGTCTCCAAGCGTTTCTCTCTGCTCAGACTATCAGCTGCTCTGTGTCTGGGGCTCTGCGCGCGCGACCGTGCCGCGCTGCGCGTGACTACGGCATGTACGCGGGAGAGTAAACGAGCAGCAGCAAACCGACATTTAACCGGTGGCGATAATAAACGCAGTGCGGTTCTATGGGGATATTTAGCTGAACAGAAAGAAGTGCTCTGCAAAGCTAGCCTGGTCCAACCAGACCACCGTACTTCATTTCATTTGTACAGATGGTCTGGAAGTGCTGTAATTGGCAAACGTTAACTCACTTGGAGGCGGGTGTCTGTCGAAGTTTAAAACTATTGGATCTGCCCAGTGCCACTCTGGATTAGCCAACCAATCGCATCACGTTTGGTCATCACGTGTGTCATGAGCCGGCTTTTGATGGTGCCTTCCAGTTGGACAGGGAACTCGGAAATTTCCGACTTCACTACATATTGTAGTCTATGAATCTACCGGTACCTGGCAACAGTAACTTGTTAGAGCCTAACGTTTAGTTATTTGGACGAGAAAGGTTTTAGGCGTCCATACTTTTGCGAGCAGATGCACTGGAACACAGACAGGTCGGAACTCGGAACTACCAAGTCGGAAATCTCCTTCTTCCGAGTATAAAGCAACGCAGCATTCAACTGAAACTGGAGCGTTCTCAGCCACTCGCTCTGTTCGCTGATTGGCCGATCGTAGATTCTCCGGAGAATCTGGGAAATGCGCTGTACACCCAGACTGACTACTGAAGGGAAAATGAAATTTGGCCGGAAGTAGGCGGGCGGGCGGAGCCAGGCTACTGCAAAGCTAGACTAGTTTAAGACTCCACATCACCGTGGCAACACAACTTATCGGCTCATACGGCGCAGAGAAAAGTCTGATACATGCATGAGAGTGATGGCCCAGGCACCTTTCAGTAAGTTTACAGAAGTGCACACTGTAACTGTCTTTGAAATGCATTAGTCATTTTAAGGGGAAAACACATTGTATTATTTCAATTATTGAATTATTTTTCAAACAGCATTCTTGTGTAGGCCGACAAGATTAATTTTTCTGAATTTTAAATGCTGCTTTATTTTTATGTTTTAAATTTGGAAATACATGTTCCAAAACAACCAATAACCTCTGATTTAAAAAGAAATCAAGCAAGTAGGCTAATAATAACCATATATGAATTAATCGCATCACAGTATGCCTATTGTCCACAATAATCTCACAACAGCCCCCCATCCAAAAAGGAACTTTAAAAAGCAATTTGATGTGCATACACATGTTAAGTGTATGGTCCATTATTTTTATTTAGTGTGTCTGCATGGTATTGCACCAAAACAGTAGAATTTCTTTAATTGTATTTTTTTTGTCTGCATGTTTGCACAAAATGTGCACATAGCAAACAAAATTGCACAACTGTAAGGTCAGTGTCATTCAAATAAACAGAACTATTTCTTTAGTGCGCATTGGCATCTTTGAGCAAAATACCCCCAAAATTTTCACCGAGGCGCGTTGCGCCGCGCCTCCTGTACGGCTAGACAGTGACCACCTTGACTAAGACATTTCCTGGGGGAAACACTGTAACCCACCACAGCTGCTGCAGCTGTGTGTTGCCAACTCTTCAGTAAGGAAAGTAGCAATTGCATAAAACACCGATGTGAATAAGCACTGCATATCATTTTGAATTGCACTACTCTTAAAGACTGTAAAAGAGGGGGGAAGCTGCTACTACTACTGCTAATAGGGATGCTAACGGCGCATCAGAGTGGAGAGGTGTGTATCTCCTGCTCTGACTGCAGCTGGGAGGGACTGCTGCGTAAGGACCCGGCCACCTGTCAGTGCTTTGGGACGGGGGAGGGGGCACTGAGGCTCCCGCTGCTCGTTGAGAAGAGTGAAGAGCGATACTTGCTTTAGTGAAAAAAGTCACCAATCACACCAGAAAAATAAGCTAGATTTGTCGCTTGTCGCTTAGCTGCATCTTCCATATTGCCGCGAGTAGGGATTGAGGAAGTAACGTCGCCTGCTAACTTCCTGCTATTTCAAAATAAAAGCCAACTCACGTTTTTCTAGTTAAATGCTCAAGTTAAGCCAGTGAAATGCTTTTAATCTGAAGCCGTAGCCTGTTTGCAGCCCCGAGACTCAGGAAACAGAAATATTGCAAAATAATAATAATGGCAAGACAAAATAGCCTTATACCAATCTTTCTTTGTTTCAGTCTTTTCAAAGTCTTTTAAAGGTCCTCTAGTGTAAGCCCAGCATAAGTCACAAAGTTCACACAGTCTCTGTTCCTCTGGGATATTTTAATATCTGCTGACCTCAAGTTGCAGGGGAAGGATTACCATTTTTAATTGGGAAATCAAGGATCTTTGATTTCTAGGTACATTTGTATATATACAAATATATATATACATATAATTCTGTTCATAATTATGCTTGATTTGGACATATGTCTATAATTTCGGTTTTAACAACTGTAAGACAGAGCAAAACCTAATACAGGCTTTGTGATATAAAGGTTAGCCTATCTGTTGTTGTTTAAGACCTTCAAGACACATTGCCTCCTCAGTTTGAATAAACATAACTAGGGATGGGATCAAACCCAGTTCTATCAAGGACCCGGTTCTCGCCATTTTTAGCTATCTTTATCACTTGGCTGTAACTTCAGAGGGATGTAGGCTAGACTGTACAAAAGTTCCCCCCCCCCTCTAAATTCACGTTATTAGACTGCCAGCACTCCGTTTTGCGCTGTTTCTGGATGAGAGGGTCAACTCATGTCAACACCAGACTGCTACTACTGATAACAGAAACTGTATTATGACCGCCAGCCAAAATAAATAAAAATGACCACTAGGGAAGTGAACAATGTGTCGAGGCAACGAGCGATTTACGACTCATGCTCAAGAAGACTCTAAAAATAGAAATAGTTAAAGCAGGGGGGTTTTACTTCATTTGATTGTTTGGGGACATGGGAGATGTCTGTGATGCGAGTTCACGTGTGGTCGTGTGCGCGCTGGTAAGCGCTTCAATTCAGCAATGTGCGCGTATTAAAAAGTCAACAGTGAGGGCAAAATGGGGCGGGAGTTGGGGGCGGGACTCGATAAGCCTTAGGCTTCTTCCGTCACCCTTCGGACAACACTAATTAAGATGTATGATGTGAAAGAGATAATTGTGTATTGTGTGGAATTGTCCGAAAGAATAATAAATAAATAATAATTAAAAAAAAATAAGCAGCATAAAGTTATAACATTCGTCTACGAGGCCGTGATGTTAAATCACCTTCACACAAAGCTGTCGCCCGAGCAAAGCAGCGAGTGGAACGATGTGACGATAAAACAGAAAGACTCTGTGGTTTGAAGGCTAAAATGATAGTCGGGATATCCTGCCCATTAACGTCACCTAGGGGAACGGCTTCTGCGATCTAAGACTGTTCAGCCTGAATACACAGAACCATGTCCCGAAACTGACTGCGCTACTAAAGGGACTAGTAATACATTTACATTTTTAATTTAATATTGGAGGAACTAACCTGCTCTGTGTGACCGGACTTTAGGCTTCAAAGCAGCGTCCAGTAGTTTCTGTTGTCGCTCATCCTTCTCTTTTGAACGACAGAGTTCCTCCTCTTGCTCTGCTAAGATGTTGGCTAATTAAAACAGAAGAAATAATTCAGACATCATACTCAGAGAACAAATGGCATTTATATTTTTGGTCCATGTGCAAAATCACTCAAAAAAAAGGAGTTTGCTCTAATCTAGGACAGTCTGTTTTATGCATAAAAAAACAATATGGCCTTCATTACTGCGAGGCAAATGTATCTGCTCATAAACATTCATGTGCAATACTCAGGTTTGATGATTTCAATTAGTACACTATTTTTCTTGCTTTTCATATCCCAGCTCTGCGCTTTGCCATTTTAGCCTAACCTGTAATACAATGCATTACGTTAATAAATGATATGAGAATATTACTATATCCTATGCAAAGGATTGAGTAACATTCTATTTGCTTTAGGGATGCTTTCTTTATAACAGTATTGGACCTGTACACCTTGAATAAAATTTGAATTGCACATTTGATTTTAGTGTTTTTAAATTAAATGACTGTCAGAAGAGGTCCCAAACAGTTTAAGATTTAATTTAGAAAATTAAAATCAAAACACATTCTCAATATTATTGTATAATTTGATACATAATTGTATCATAAACATAATCTGATAACAAATGGGAACATTGTTTTGTTTAAGACAAATGTATAACCTTAGCATTGATTGTCACTGTCTTTTATCCTTTATAATCAAAAATGTTAATTCATGTGATTTCAATCACAGGGAACCCCTGCTTTGTTTGACAACACAAATTCTTTTAAAATGTGTCAGAAGAGATTTATGCTCTGGTCCTTTGCTTTCCCAGATTAGGGCAACTCACCCAATATCATAATGAATGTCTCATGTTCACAAAAAAAACTTTAAAATCGGTTGAGAACTAAGCGAGTTACGGTTAATGTTGTAGAAAAGTCCCCATGTTTTAGATTTTACTAGCCTAGACGACCACAAAATGGCGGACGCGCAGGCGCAGAGCGGCGACACTCATCAACAGACCATGAGGAAACGATTTCAACATCTATACATCTATTGATGTTACGGTAGAAGCTGTATTTCTCTGATAAATAATGAACTCGCAATATAGGAGGAACAAACCTGCTCTGCGTAACCGGACTTCAGGCTTCAAAACAGCGTCCAGTAGTTTCTGTTGTCGCCTGTTCTTCTCTTTTGAACGACAGAGTTCATCCTCGTACTCTGCTATGGTTCTTTCAAACAGCCCAAATATCTCTCCAGCAGCCGCAGCTAGGCGCTGGTTCACCAACGCTCTCGTCATTCGGACTTTAGACATGTTTAGAGAACATTGCTGAGCTTAACGCTTAACCTGAGCCTGGTGCTTCGTTGCGAACAGACGCCATCTTGTTAGTCAAAGCACAGTAATTTCTGGACTTCAGAATAAAAGCCCCGAGGGTTCGCTGAGGCAACGTCTTGGCAAGACATGAAAAATATTCTGAAACAAAGACCCCAAAAAATGTATAATGCATAAAAAAGCAGCGATATAAAATTGAAAAAGATTAAATATGTAGGCTATTTAAGCAATATCACATGAGAGGGAGCAATTGTTGCTCTATTAGCGCTGCTATGATTCGGTCGTATGAATGCTTTTTTTTTTATAAAGTTGTCATTAAAGCCATTGTCATGGGTAAGCCTACGTTCACCCAGGAACAACAGCTGGTGTCAACAAAAACACTACTGCTTTTGTCCAAAGGAGGCGCTAGAATGAACACGAACGGAAAGTTCCTCCACTATAAAACATCAAAATAATATAGCCTACAGGTCACAGGTGAATCTCGAAAAATTTGAATATCGCGCAAAAGTTCATTATGATTTCAACTTAGAAGGTGAAAATGATATATCATATAGACTCATTACATGCAAAGTGAGATATTTCAAGCCTTTATTTGTTATAATTTTGATTATTATGGCTTACAGCTTATGAAAACCCCAAATTCAAAACCTCAGAAAATTGTTATATTTCACAAAATCAATAAAAAAGGGATTTTAAATACAGAAACGTCGGCCCTCCATAAAGTATAATCATGCATATTTACTCAGTACTTGGTTTGGGCCCATTTTGCATGAATCCTTGCCTCAATTCCAATTAATTTCCCATGATATTCTAATAATATGAGTTTCACCTGTAGCATACATTTAAAAGTATGGCGAGTCACTGCAGGTAAAAGTATTTGTTTTTCAAACACTGGTCAATGTAGCCTATAGATTTGAGTCTTTTGCCTTTTTGCCTTTTTTCAAACTAGTATGAATCCAACAGCTTCAAAATGTATGTAGGTGTTTATTTGACTAAACTTTGTCTGTTAACGTCTGTATATTTCTGCTAGGCCTATACAACCATCTTTAATCAAAATATTTCCAGTAAACACTCCAATATGTTGTTAAGATGAAATAAAGACGTAACAATAAAATGTTACACAATCTTTTTGTTGTTGTTGCAATAAACTTGCAACGTTTCATGATAGGCTACTATCTATGAGGGAAAGATTGTACCCTATTAACCTGGAGCGACTTAATAATATAAAGCTTTATTGCAGACACAGGTCCTTAACATATCATACAATATAAAAAAGGAGATACACAAAATACATAGAATAAATCAATTACACATGGGCCTATAGGATATTCAGGCTATTGCACCAATGCCGTCTTAACCTATTTGTATCTATATCAGCTTTTCAGAGGGCTGACTAGGGCTTCAATTATGTTGTTCTCTGACTTGTCCAGGCGACACATAAAACTAAACATCAGTTGTCTTAAGAGTGCCTCACAGGTTGCCACTCTATTGGACATAAACAATTGACTGGCACTATGCCACCTAGGGACACGAAGCAGCAACCTCAGTGCATCATTGTGTGCTATACCTTGAGCCTCTGCATACTCTTTTTCTTATATTTAGTGTATTAATTATTATTGTATTATTATTAATAATTACTTTTTGTATTAATTAACTACTTAGTTATACTATAGAGCCCTTCAATCACCATACAGTTTATTTCATTCATTTTGCAGAAAAAGAAGGTAAAGTGTGCTGGTTAACTGCCAACATCAGACATCATTATGAGTCTTGATGTCTGGCTGAGTGTAGTAGCAGGAGAAGCCTATTTGGAATTGGTCGTGGCGAACGATGACCTCAGAGGAATTGTTTGCGGCAGGGCCGGCGGTAGCCAGGGGCCAGGGTGGGCCGTGCCCACCCAATCAAAACATTTATTTATTTATTTATTTTTTTATAGGTGGAAGTCCAGACCCACTATCGGATGGACCTGTTCATTCGCTGTCCAAGAAAATGTCAAATAAAATTCAGACAATTAATTAATACTAAAGAATATACCATTACCATGCATTGCTTCTAATTGTATTATTGGGTGGGCAGGACAGTCTGCCTCCAAGTTACCCACCCGCTTATAGTGGTCACTGGTCAGCAGAGCTGGCCCGAGGCATAAGCGGAATGAGCGGTTGCTTAGGGTCCCGACTGCCAGGGGGGGCCCCCCCAATTTATTTTTTTATTTAGTTTTTTTTTTAGTTTGTGTGTTTGATATCAACCTCATATTATGTAAATGTAAATTATCATACAATAAAAGGAATACAATGTTTTGGTAGATAGTTAATAGCTTAATAATTGAATCAGTTCATCTGGGAGGTAATCCGAGGTTAACTGATCACGTCACGTTCAAGTCCATGGCATGCACAGTTAGTATTGAGTTTATTTAAAAATATTTGAAAATGGGGTTGCCCTCAGTGGCCCATGCACTGTGTATAGTCAATAGCCTATTTCAGCCTCGTCTGTGGAAAAAAAGATAACTGGACAACAGAGTTCTTCTGCTTCGTTCCTCTCACTGCATTTAAATGAATTCATTATATTACAGAAAAATATGTCCCGTAAAAGAAAAAGAGCACCAAGCCCATCCCAGAGGACCCTGCATAATATTTTTATATTATTTCAAATTTATATTTCTATGGAAAATCCATGTGTCTTTCTTCAATAGCTTCTAATTCATCCGACCCAGTGTCTCCAAATTATTTGTTCACACAAAATTCCTCAGATTTAGCCTCTTAATTTTCCTCTCAAAGTGCACCAGATTCATGCATTTCACTTTAAAAAAGGTAAAAAAAAATCTCCCGGGGGGGCATACCCCCGGACCCCCCTAGCAGAGTTGTGACCTCGGCTGGCTACTATTTTCACCCAGCTGGACATTGGAGCCAATAGTGGAAATACTATATATCTATGTGTATAGCTCTGGACTACCACCATCCAGGTTGCCCAGTCCCAAAGCTTTCTCTTCAATCAGCTCAGGCTGCCTACAGTTAATACTGCGATAAAAAAAAAGATACATTATGTTGTATATAAATGTATATTATATGTTATTCATTAACATTGGATAAAAAAAACATGCAAGAATCAAATCTCCCACACAGCAACACTCAAAGTTTATTTGCATATTGTGTTCTACACAATTCACAGTAAATGTGCCAAAAATCAGACGCAGAGATCTTACAAGGGCCAAAAATTTCTCTCTGCCCAGTGTGCCCACCTAAAATTTCTACAGGCCCACCCTAATCTGACTGTCTAGAACCGGGCCTGGTTTGCGGACACGATGGAGTTCTTGTAGATCGTGTGGCTGCTGTTCTGTGGGATGTATTTAGTAGAAGGGATGTAAGAGTTTATTATTCAGAGTATAGAGGCGTTAAATCATCTCATTATGATGATACAACGTTAAATTGATTCATTTTGGGACATTTAATCATCTTTGAAATAAAAAAATAAAATAATAAAACGATAAAAAACAAACACGCTGCCTGATAAAAGTGAAAAAGTTGCAGGAGTTGTTGGTCTGCGCAACATACATGATTTAAATGTAAATTGTGATAAAGTGCATGCCTTTGGAAACATGTTTAGTGATTCTTACTATATAATATTCTTCATTTCAACATCTTCATGTCAATACTTGCGGTAACTTAATACTTCTTGTTTGTATATTATTCTGTTAAAACATATTTTATTCGTTTTTTTCCCTTTACTCTAGTGTGCTTTCTATTTTCAGCACAGTAAATCAGAATCTGCCACAATTGCAACCTATTCCCTGCATAAATGATGTACGAGCAAGTGACAAATGTCCTGTCATTGTAGGCCACTGTAGCTTATGTTATTATTCGAAAGGGTTGGGGTTACCCAGCAGGGAGTGTTGCATTCTAGAACTTTCTTGATGATGTCATATTACACACTGCACCTTTAAGTAGTGTTTTTGTTTTCGTCCTTGCCGTGTATGCACCATTGTTTTGGTTTGTTATGATTTGATTTGATTGTTGTGCTCCATGCCATGTGCTATGGCCGTGAGCCGTGAATAAATAAATGAAATAAATGAACAATTTCTTACGGCATTGGACCTTGGACCGCCAGCCCTTCACTGTGGTTTTTCTCAGGCTACAGGCTCTGGCGTAGGCCTCATGGAACAGACATTCGATGCCGTTGTCCGCCGCCGGATATTCGCACAAAGTTACAATGCAGGCGTCAATGTACGGCGCTGGGTTGGTGTGGTTGTTACAGGCGGTGAAGGGAGCCTCCTTCATGAGGTTACAGCTGTGGACACACATCATGTAAACAGACATAATTATTATCTATCTATCTATCTATCTATCTATCTATCTATCTATCTATCTATCTATCTATCTATCTATCTATCTATCTATCTATTATCTATATTATCTATTATCTATCTATCTATCTATCCATCTATCTATCTATCTATCTATCTATCTATCTATCTATCTATCTATCTATCTATCTATCTATCGATCGATCTTATTGGAATGGGAGTCCAGTCAGGGCTCTTCTCTTGTTTAACTGGGTATATATTATTTTATCTTAAAGGGATAGCACAGTAATTTTGAATTCCGCAAATAAATCAAATCAAATCAGTTTTATTTGTATAGCCCAATATCACAAATAGACATTTACCTCTGTGGGCTTTACGTTCCATACAGTATGACACCCTGTCCTTACACCCTTAGCTCGGCTGAGAAAAAACTCCCAGTAAAAAACCCTTTACTGGGAGTAAAAAAATTGAGAAACCTCAGGGAGAGTTGACAAACTAAGGGATCACTCTCCCAGGACGGACATGCTGCAATAGATGTCATAGGTAGAGAAGAAAAATTGTAAATTAGCAGTGAAAAATCCTTAATTTACACATTGAAGTGCACAATTGAATGGATATTTAGTTCATAGGTAATTAAGCTTTATATGTTTTTCCTTATGTCCCCCTCTGCAACAGTACAATGCTGACTCCTGCTACAGCGACATCTCCCCAAAACGCCTTATACTGACTGATCATTCACCATCTCCATAAGGTAAGACAGTAACTATGCAGAAGTACTGTGTGTGTGTGTGTGTGTGTGTGTCACTGATGGCCATCTCCATAAGGTAACACACTAACTATGCCTCATTACGTCATACAACCACACTTCGAAAATACTGAACTATTCTTTTAAACTCAGGACAGCTGTTATGTGGAAGTTTCATCTTGACACATTTTTGCATTCACACCAAATGAAAATGTGAATAATCTGAGTCTTACTGTTCTTTCACCGCGGTGCAGTTGATCCCATGGTCAGCAGGTGCTCCATAACTATTGTCACAGCTAGGGGGCGACACACACACACACACACACACACACACACACACACACACACACACACACACACACACACACACACACACACACACACACACGTTTAGGACTCAAGCAAAGATAAGCATTATATCTACGTCTAAGTTATTGTTTTTCAATTGTACTGTCTGTTGATTGACGTTGTATCTATCCGCCTGTCTGTCTGTCTGTCTGTCTGTCTGTCTGTCTGTATGTCGGTATGTCTGTCTGTCTGTCTATCAGACATCTCTTTTCTTTTCTTTTCAAGAGGCGTAAAGTAAAATCTCTGGAAACAAACTTAAGAAGTGTGTCACGTTTGACTATTTATAGGCAAATGTTTGAGTAAAATGAACATTCTGGTTTTATTCTATAAACTAATGAAAACATTTCTACCACATTCCCAAATAAAAATATTGTCATTAAGAGCATTTCTCTTAAGTGATGTGGAGAAAAATCCAGACTGCTCTCTTAATTTCTTCAAGAGCTGAAGATTCAACCAAAAATTAACATTGGCATTACAGACGAGCTAAGATTTATTAGGGGACCCCTAGTCTGGCTTGACCACTCCCGCCAGCGTCTATTAAGCGCTGGCGTCGGCAAACAACGCTACGCCTCCATTGGCTGCTTCCCGGGGTTAGCCCCGCCGTAGATGATTGTGATTGGTTTAAATAAATAAAAACAGGCCAGCCCAGTTTCCCCCCCGAATAGACGGCTCTAAACGGAGTGCTTCCAGACCATACTACTTGCTGTAGTTTGGTCTGGCTTTGCGAGACTAGGGGACCCCCAAAGCACATTGTAACAATTTCATTAGCTTTACTTGGGTTGAGGACTTACTTTTTTGAACTGAGTCTATCCACTTTATACGTGGACGGGCGAGGTGGCGATGATGAACACAAGCCATCCGACTGAGGCCCTGCAAAGTTTCAGGACACATTGTGAATCAGAGCAGCATTGACAAGGTTCAAATATAAACGGCAGCACACTAACTAACTTTAGTTTAGTTTGTTAGATCGTACGGATACACAACATCACATAGGTAACATAAGTAAAGCATTAAAGGTCACCTAAATCTTTATCTTTAAATATTTTATTTGTGAAATTAATTTACATTTTACATTTTTAATGATGAAATTATATGTGAACTATGAAATTGTTAATAATAATAATAATAATAATAATAATAACAACAACAACAACAACAACAACAACAACAACAACAACAACAATAATAATAATAATAATAATAATAATAATAATAATAATAATAATAATAATGAATTTTATTTGATTTATTGACACAACATTTTCCTTTTGTTGTGATTTCAAATTTATATAATATTGATTTATTTTGTTGTTATTAAGTGTTTGCGTCTGGAATATAGGATTTTGCACCCTGTAACAGAATCATTTCAACACATTTCCAATTTCAATACATTTGATCCTGTGTGGTGATTGATATGATTTGAGTGTCTGTACCTCCGTAGTGGAGCTGCGCCATGTTGCCGTCAAAGAAGAGAGAGACAAAGTAGTTGGTGGAGTTGGACCACCCGACAGTGACTCCAGTTTGGTCCTTTGAAATCTCAACACCTTCGAATGTCTGAACGGAGCTGTTAAGGCTCACCAATGTGCCATTCAGCTGTGTCACATGAAAGATAATGGTAAATGGACCTATATAGGCAAGGCAAGGCAAGGCAAGGCAAGGCAAGGCAAGGCAAGGCAAGGCAAGGCAAGGCAAGGCAAGGCAAGGCAAGGCAAGGCAAGGCAAGGCAAGGCAAGGCAAGGCAAGGCAAGGCAAGGCAAGGCAAGTTAATTTATATAGCGCAATTCAAACACAAGGCCATTCAAATGGCTTTACAGGGGCAAAATTCAAATACATAATACACATTAGAAAAGCGAATGAATACAAATAGAACATTAAAAAGCGATTGAATAGAAATAGAACATTTAAAAATTACAGGTTAAAATGGAAACAGAAAAGTCTTCAGACTTGATTTAAAAGAGCTGAGAGTTGCAGCAGACCTCTAGTTTTTCTGGGAGTTTGTTCCAGATATTTGGAGCATAAAAACTAAAAGCTGCTTCTCCTTGTTTAGTCCTAACTCTGGGGACTGTAAGTAGACCTGTCCCAGACGACCTAAGGGCTCTGGGCGGTTCATAACGTATCGACAGACCAGTAATGTATTTTGGCCCTAAACCATTTAGGGCTTTATAAACCAGCATCAATATTTGGAAATCAATTCTTTGGATGACAGGAAGCCAGTGTAAAGACCTCAGAACTGGGGTAATGTGATCCACTTTTATAGCACTTTATATAGCACTTATCTAGTCTTACTTTATATACATTGTAGGGCTTTTTGATCTAACTACAGTGTTTTTGCCTTTCACTATGCCATTCACACACACTCATACACACTAATGGCAGCAGCAACTTGGGGTTCAGTGTCTCGCTCAGGGACACTTGGACTCTTAGCCACAGTCCCCCCAAATCACATGAGAAAGCAGTGGAGAAAGCACTGATTCAGACAAGGGTTTTACAGCAGCAAAAAAAATGTGTCTTCATCAGCTTCTTCTGGTAAATGCAAATGCATTTTCTAGTTGGTAAGTGTCACCCATCACTCTATTTAAATGGGAATTTTTTTTATATGATTTCAATTACAAACCAAGTATTGACTAAATGTTAGTAAATAAGCATTAACAGTTAAGTTAAGCATTACGTTTGCTTAACTTAAAGGTGCAGTGTGTAATATGACATCATCAAGAAAGTTCTAGAAAGTTCTAGAATGCAACACTCCCTGGGTAACCCCAACCCTTTCGAATAATAACAGAAGCTACAGTGGCCTTCAAGGACAAGAACAATTCTAAATTTTAAACAATGCACCTGATGACATTCCAACTATGACACTTTCAAGATGGCGGCACTAGGCCTTGGTCCAATATATGCAGAAATATGGAGATATATGAGACCCTTTCTAAGGGAAAAAAAAATAATTCAAATTCATTTTTTCCAGCTATTATGCACTAAATTAAATGTACTTGTGGATATTATAATTACTTTCTACAAAATCTGCTAGGAAATAAAACCCAAAATTTAATACGATAACAACTCAAAACCATTTCCAGACCTGGATTTTTTTTTTCTTTTTTTTTAAATATATATTTTTCTACCGTGGTGGGGGCACTGGGCTGTGTAAGCTTACCCGGATTGTGCTGCCTTGTCCCATGTGGATCGTGGTATTGCCCCGTACCAGTGTCAGGCTGTCCACAAAGCTGGTTTCTTTCTGAATGCGCTTCTTGTAGTGTGCCACCACCTCAAAGTCTCCTGGCCGTGTTAACACAGTGTACACACACTCTGTTCTGGGGGTTGACCGTTCATTTTCGAAGCCAATGACCACAGGGCCGGCCAATGTGCAGGTGACTGTAGCCATGCAACTGATGTAAACAGAGACAAAAACACACACTGATTTTACGGTAATTGTTGTTATCTATCTATCTATCTATCTATCTATCTATCTATCTATCTATCTATCTATCTATCTATCTATCTATCTATCTATCTATCTATCTATCTATCTTAGTTGTTTGGTGTAGTATATCTCAGAGAGTTCAAACAATTGTTTAAAACACAGACCTAAAGGTGCCAACACACTGCACACCGCCGCGCGGCGAGTTTACATAGAAAGTCAATGTATTTTGAGCGCCGCCGCGCGAATGGGCGGCTGGCGGCGAGCGGTTCACGCTGCGCGGATAGGGCGGCGCGGCCGCCCCAAAGATGAAAATATTTAATTTTTTGCCGCCGGCCGCGCCGAGATGGCCAATCAGCGTTGAGCTCCTCCCGACGTCACTCGCTTCGGGACGACTGACAGAGGATATTAAGATGGATGAAAACATAATAGTCACAGTTTGCTCCATAAGTTCTGTGAATAGCCTCTGTGTCTGTTGCCTGCTGTGTACAGCTATCAGTTTTGCTTTATGAACCAAGTTAGCACTGGTTAGCTTGGGTAAAACACCATCAGCACAGCAGACTGGTGCTCTCAGCACCGGTTAGCACCAGCGCCAGCATATCCCCAGACTAGAGAAGGCTACTCTGGTTGGGCGGCGGGCGGCGGACACAATATGACCCAATATGATCACGCGGCGCGGAACCTGCGATTCGCGCCGCGGAGTGCAGTGTGTTCGTACCTTAAAAGTTTCAAAAACACAGTCGCCTCAAACTGCAAGTTAAGATGAATTTCGATTTTTTTGCACAACATTTTTTTTTCTCCTCTCATTGTTTCTCTCTCGGGCACTAATACTCTGTATTTCGTCTTTTTTCTCTAAAGTGCACATTTAAAAAAATATATTATTTATTTTTTCTTCCCCCTGGCCCTAATGCTCTTCCGTAAAAAGCCTTAACAGTAATTTCAATGATGTTGTTTGGGCTTTTGTTTGCTTTTATGAAAATGACTATACCTAGGGAGCGCCCTTAGCTCAGTTGGTAGGGCGTCCCCCCCATGGGCCTCGGCCAGCAGCGGACCCGGGTTCGATTCCAGCCCGCGGTCGTTTTCTGCATGTCAGTCCCCTCTCTCTGCCCCATTTCAACTCTGTCTCTACACTATCACTAAAGCATAAAAATGCCCAAAAAATATCTTAAAAAATTAAAATTAAAATAAAATTACTATACCTTAAAAAAGTGTAATTGACTGTTTGACTGGCTGACTAAATTGATTAACTCAGTGCATTGACTTTTAACTCCTCACGGCTTCCATACCTCATTCCAGATCTTTCTAGTAAATGTAAACGTAAAGAACACATATGTACTGGACCTCCCCTGTGTGTGTGTGTGTGTGTGTGTGTGTGTGTGTGTGTGTGTGTGTGTGAGTGTGAGTGTGAGTGTGAGTGTGTGTGTGTGTGTGTGAGTGTGAGTGTGTGAGTGTGTACCAGCCGTCTTGACACTTCTCATCTCGGGCACAGCCGGTTGTGCTTAAGACATAGTTTGGTGCAGCAAAAGAACAGGTTGTTGTGAGGCAGCGAATTACTCTCCCTGCACCACTCCGTATAACAACATCTGTGAAGTCAATGTAGCAGTCAATAATATTATAATGGCCCATAACGTAGTAACTGTCAATAACATGATACTTTTTCAGTTTTGAAAAACACTTACAACAGTTGCTAATGGTTACTGGGAGGCCGCATTTTCACTAGGCCATCCTACCACCCCTACCCCACCTTAATACTTTACAAACTGTTAGCAAAACTAACTTAAAGCTGGGGTGGAGGATTTGGGGAGAAAATGGCAGTTGGGATAGAGATTCAAATTCAAATACCTCAACCGCTCCGCTTGTTCTCTTTGGTCCCTCCCCTATGGTCCCTCCCTGACACGTTCTACACCAACAAAGTTGTGCCAAAGTGAATGGACAGTCCCAACAGCCAATAAGAACAGAGAATCGGAGCCTCGCTCTGATCGAAGTGTACAGCTCATGTTAACTTTGACCAATCAGAAATCATATACCCCAGCTTTAACTGTAAGATTAAACTAATACAGTCTGTGTAGATTTTTGGAGCTTGTGTGGATTTTGCCAACCTGAGTCCAATCTGCAGCCACCAAGGTCCCTGAAGTGTTTTACTCCACTATTGACACTATAAGTCGTGACCGTCCAATCATAGGCAGTGAGGTAAGCAAACTAGAAAGAAACACACACAACCAATGTCACCATTGCAGAGCAGACACGCACGCACACACACACACACACACACACACGCACGCACACTCACACACACGCACACACGCACACACACACACTCTCTTGGTTGTCCATCGATTTCGATGATGACGTCCACTTTTAACCTTTTCGTAAAAAAACATTTTAAATAAACAAAAACATACTTACTTACTTTACTTTCCCTATCCTATCATATGGCTACCACAGCCCAAACAGCACAGCCACCTTCAACAGACCCAGGCTCTGTACAAACAAGCTCCAGGTAGTGTCAATGCTGATTCTACCTATCCTATCCTACTGCAAGGCTATCACAGCCTAAAAACAGCAACGCACCTTCAACAGACCCAGGCTCTGTACAAACAAGCTCCAGGTAGTGTCAATGCCGATTCTACAGATCCTATCACATGGCTAACACAGCCTAAAAAATAGCATAGCCACCTTCAACAGACCCAGGCTCCGTACTAGTAAGCTCCAGGTAGTGACAATGCCCATACTACCCATCCCCATTTTTCCACATCTATCTATGAGATTTAATGTGGCTATACAACCCAATCCTAGACCTACATAACCTCTGACAAGTAGGACATGTAAATGTGTCAGTAGACACTGTGGGCTCCACAGGAGCTTTCCTCCTGTCCCTCTTCACACACACACACACACACACACACACACACACACACACACACACACACACACACACACACACACACACACACACACACACACACACACACACACACACACACACACACACACACACACACACACACACACACACACACACACACACACACACACATTTTATAGCCATGTATATTAGATATACTTACAACAAGTGATTTTTTGCCAGAATAAATCATGCGCAGAATGGTCTGGTTCCCAAAGGTCATGATGTTAATATCTGCCTGTATAGAGTCAACAGACACTTTTTGGAAGTTTCCTTCAAAATCCTCGATATGATACAAACACAACATTTATGTTTTGACTCAAGTGTTTAAACAGTTTGATCCAAATCAATGGACACCAACACCAATGTCCTACTCATACTAAAAGCCCTACTAACGTCCTACTCATGCTAAAAGGCCTACTAACGTCCTACTCATGCTAAAAGGCCTACTAACGTGCTACTCATACTAAAAGGCCTACTAACGTCCTACTCATACTAAAAGCCCTACTAACGTCCTACTCATACTAAAAGGCCTACTAACGTCCTACTCATACTAAAAGCCCTACTAACGTCCTACTCATACTAAAAGCCCTACTAACGTCCTACTCATACTAAAAGGCCTACTAACGTAATACTCATACTAATGGCCCTACTAACGTCCTACTCTCATACTAAAAGTCCTACTAACATCCTACTCATACTAATGGCCCTACTAACGTCCTACTCTCATACTAAAAGTCCTACTAACGTCCTACTCATACTCATGTTGACG